>OX463778.1:0-600000 GCA_949825025.1 Siphlonurus alternatus
GGTCCAAATTTGGGAGCCCTATAGGTTTGATAAAATAATTTCGGGATATTTTTTCAACTTGAAGAGGGTTCACTTTTTAAAATTTTCATTTGCGTGCCCGTACGCGGGCACGCTAGGCAGATTAGGGTTATTCAATGTAATATTGTTAAAATATAGAAATTGATGTCTGGATAATAATACAGTATTTTATTATGAATTTATGTATTTACGTAATATATATGTGTAATATTTCCTAGAATAAAAATAATATAATACTGTTAACATTACACAACGTCTAATTTATTTGTTTTTTTCATTTTGTGTGGAAATTGTCAGAAAGTAAATACCATTTTTTTTTTTTTAACTATATCTTTTGCCACACAAATCGTACTGCATTATTGCTATTGTTTAGTCATATACTATCAGTAAATTCAGATTCAACAAATTCGTCCGTCACTTAATATATAATATATATTCCCCCCCCCCCCCCCCCCCTCACCAAAAGAAATCACATTCTACGATTACTATTAAGTTGTTCATTCAGAATAACACATATCAGAACGAAAAGAAACAACAATATGGAAAAAATAATTTGTCTACAAATATATATATATATATAAACAGGTCACTCAACCATATTGAAACACATTTGAAATAACACATAGCGGCGCGCCGCCCCCAGTGACGTCCTCGGGGATGTTCCCGAATTTTCACTTGCCAATTATCATCGTAAAATTTATATTAAAAAGAATGTTTACAGTCTTTTAGATTGAGGACTACAAGATTTTTACCAAAAAAAAAAAAAAAAAAAGTTAGGTCCGCCAGGAATCGAACTCGGACCTTTTGGTTGATAAGCCGACGTCGTAGACAACTTGGATCTTGCTCTTGCTGATATAACTTAGGTTTAATTGGCTTTATAAATTGCAATTTTTTGGGTGTTTTATAATATTTTAATATTAAGAGCAAAGTTGCGGTATTTTTTTTTTTAAGCAATCTGGTACAATGGGAGATTGTTATTATTTAATATTGAGATTTAATTTTTATTTTTTATAATTTTAAAAAGGTCCCTCCGAGGACATTTGTGGGACGTTCAAGCGCCCCTCTAATATATCCCCGGGGGACTTTGATGTCTATTCAAGTTTTGGGGCGAGGCATTAAATATTATCAATTCCTGTCGAATTTTATAATCCTAGATTGCAAACTCTTTCAAACATTGCTTTTTTTTTTTTTTTTTTTTTAACCTTCATTCCTACTCTTATAAATCCACAGATCTATATATAGTTCATGATCCTGGCATTTTACGCATCATTGTTATATAATAGCCTTAAATTAATTCCCCCTGACCTCAAGTTGCTTCTAAAATATGCGTACTAAAACTTAAATGTCCTCCTCGGTACTATAAGCCGGACTATACAGGCACACTGCATTTCGCTGCAACACAGACGCGCACCACAACAAGATGCAGCCAACACGCACAAATCACTGCAAACTTGCCTTTTTTTTTTTTTTTTTTTTTTTTTTATATGTCGATGATGCAGGACAAGCTCTCGGTCGGACGCTTTAGTCTATGTTCATGTACACATGTTATTTAATAATAAAAAAATGATACGACGATTAATACTTACTTGCAACGCGGACTGCAAGTATGTTAATTACCATGTAATGCTATTTTGTTTTTCTATGACTAATTTTTTTTTTAACCGATGCATTGTATTCTATATTATACTTCTTGCTAATGTGATGTTAAACTCTCTTCACTTTTTTGATCTTCTTTATTAATAATTTTTTCAGCCTAGTTTTGACGTGATCGGAGTGTCTTGCCTCAGTGTGCTGTCGTGATAATTATTGAATAAATATATCATATAATACATGGTTCAGCAAGAATATAAGAAGACTGTACTTTATAGATTCCTTTATGTTTTTTTGTGATTTCAAAGCTTGGTCGGAAAAAAATTGAAACTGAAATTTTAGTTGCAACGGAGGATATTGCACTATATTATACCAGCGCAGCCATAGCGTGCCGCATGGTGGTGTCGGCACATTATAGACTAATAATATGTTGTAAAAGTAGCTTAGTTGCAGCTGTACCAAATCAATGCTGCCGCATAATGAACATTTTTGTTGCAAATCCTTCTCCGAGAAACATGGGTGCATAATAGAATGACACAGGAAAACTAAGAATGTTGCATGAGCGATGCTGTGCCAGCTATTCGACAGCATCGTGTTTTGCGTTCCGTATTAAGACACCGCGAAGCGTATACGATTGATTTGATGATGCAATATGACAACTATGATATGAATTTTGATAAAAAGTGAAGAAAGCGTCCGTTGAAAGAGGTGAGCCTCTCCTGTGAAGTCAAATACGCGTGACGCTATGTATGCGAGTCGTTCTTCTCTAAGTATTTCATGATAAAATGCAACTTTGTTGTATAAACTTCACGAATCGGCTCTAGGGGCAGGGAGTGGAAAACCCACGTTACGAGGTGGAGCAGCGACGACACTTGAATAACTGCCACAGGACTCGTAAAGTGTAAGAGAAGACGAACATAAAGCACGGTCGCTGCGAACTCAACTTTGATTCAGCTGTGGAGCTTGGGTGTCTTTCATCAGGTTGATACCTTTATGTTAGGCGAAAGAGCTAGAAAGGCGAGCGGGAAACAAGTTGTGCTCGCTGCTTCTTCGTGTTTACCGTCTCCTAGCTCTCTTTCACCTCGACGCATCATGGCTGACACCGCTGCACCCGCTGCTGCACCAGCACCCGCTGCCTCTTCTCCTGCAAAGGCCAAGAAAGCACCCAAGAAGGCCGGTGGGGCGAAGAAGCCCGCCGCGAAACCGTCTCACCCGCCCACCGCTGACATGGTCAAGAGTGCCATCAAGAGCCTGAAGGAGCGCGGCGGCTCGTCGCTGCAGGCAATCAAGAAGTACATCTCTGCTACGTACAAGGTGGACGCAGAGAAGCTTGCTCCTTTCATCCGCAAGTACCTCAAGTCCGCAGTGGCTTCTGGCGCGCTCGTACAAACCAAGGGGAAGGGCGCTGCCGGTTCATTCAAGCTGAGTGCGGCCGCTCCCAAGGAGAAGAAGGTGGCCACCAAGAAGCCTGCTGCCACCGCTGCAAAGAAGACCAAAACCCCGGCCGCCGCCGCCAAGAAACCCAAGACCGCAGCCGCCAAGAAGCCCAAGTCACCCAAGAAGGCGAAGGCAGCAGCTGCCAAACCCAAGAAGGCGCCCTCCAAGGCGAAGAAGGCTAAGCCAGCAGCGTCCAAACCAAAGGCCCCCAAGCCCAAGAAGGCAGCGGCGAAGCCCAAGGCAGCTGCCAAGCCCAAAGCAGCCAAGAAGTAAGCAGTGTCTATTTTATTGCATTTGCTCGTCTAGCTACTAAAAAGGCCCTTTTCAGGGCCACCAAACATTTCGCGAAGTGATTTCTTTGCTAGCAAAACTATACCTTGCGTTTTCACCATCGTTTAATTCGTACTTAAAACCTTCACTATCACACAGCATTACAATATGCAGAACGGGGAGGGCATCAGTTTATAGCATGAGGTGGAAGAGCAGGTCCTTCTTTATTTTATTCTTTATTCCTCATAATGTTTCGGTAACGGAAACACACGCCACGTATGCACACTGCAGTGGATACCTTCCCTGCATAAAACATCGACAGTTCTCATCCATAACGTACTGTGGCGGTAACGCAATAGTAGGACGACAGGAGTAAAAAAAACAAACACTCAAAGCATGCAACTATTCAATGACTGCCATATAATATACACGTAATAAAATGTACTCACGCGATTCAGCAGATGAATTGCTAACTAAAGACCCGTTCTATAGTAAAATAGTGGCCCTGAAAAGGGCCTTTTCGATGTCGGTGATGGGCAGGCAAATTAAGCGCGCTCTCCGCGAATGCGGCGAGCCACCTGGATGTCCTTTGGCATGATGGTGACACGCTTGGCGTGGATGGCGCACAGGATGGTGTCCTCGAAGAGACCGACCAGATAGGCCTCGCTTGCCTCCTGCAGAGCCATGACGGCAGAGCTCTGGAAACGGAGATCTGTCTTGAAGTCCTGAGCGATCTCACGCACGAGGCGCTGGAAGGGCAGCTTGCGGATCAGCAGCTCAGTGCTCTTCTGGTAGCGACGGATCTCACGCAGAGCCACTGTTCCCGGGCGATAACGATGGGGCTTCTTCACTCCGCCGGTGGCGGGCGCACTCTTACGAGCGGCCTTGGTGGCGAGCTGCTTGCGGGGAGCCTTTCCTCCCGTCGACTTGCGAGCGGTCTGCTTGGTACGTGCCATGTTACTCGTCGGGCGCTTGGAGTAAGAATGAAGCGAGGCCGGAAGAAGAAGAAGAAGTAGAAAGAAAGTGAAAGCTGCACCCAAACTCGTAGCACTCCGTGACACGCGCCCTTTTACAAATCGTGTCTCCGAGCTAGATAGAGTTTACATTGATTTGGGTAATTAGGGTCCCTTTTGGAGTAAGAATGAAGCGAGGCCTTTTTTCGACCCAGTATTTATGAACTAAACCACGCCCCCTTACAGCTAACTGACAATCTGGCGTCTGCGATTGGCCAACGGAGGGTATCCTCTGAACGGTTCGTATAACGTTAACTAGTCGAGGCTCCACGTAGGCCGTGCATCAGTTGCTCGCAGTCTTCGTCGACTTCACGACCGAACTAACCATGACTGGACGCGGAAAGGGAGGAAAGGGACTCGGCAAGGGGGGCGCCAAGCGTCATCGCAAAGTGTTGCGCGACAACATCCAGGGCATCACCAAGCCCGCCATCCGCCGTCTGGCTCGCCGCGGTGGAGTGAAGCGTATCTCCGGCCTCATCTACGAGGAGACCCGCGGTGTGCTCAAGGTGTTCCTTGAGAACGTGATCCGCGACGCCGTCACCTACACCGAGCACGCCAAGCGCAAGACCGTCACCGCCATGGACGTCGTGTACGCACTCAAGAGGCAGGGACGCACCCTGTACGGTTTCGGAGGCTAAGCTGCTGCTGCATACACCTCGCTCGCTGCCAGACCAACATCGAAAAGGCCCTTTTCAGGGCCACCACGAATCTCTGCAGAGTGTCTTTTTAGTGAGCAATGCGCGTGAGTACAAGTGTATCGTTATTTGTGATTAGGTTTATAGCTGTTCCTTGTGATTCGACTTACTTTTTCTGTATGCATGAAATAAGTTGTTTTTATCGGTTCATTTTCGTATCAGTGTCATTATTTTGAAGGGATGAATATATATAATGTACGGAGTGTAGGCCCGACTCGGTTGTATTGCCAAGTGATGAATATTGGAAAACTGAATAAAAAGAACAAGGATCATGATGCACGCGCTATCTATATAATATTGCAGTTGTACAACAGATGCACAATATGCGTGTAGTTTCATACTCTCCTGAGACCTATCTTGGTCGAGAATGATTAAAAAAATAAAAATATCCCTGACTAACACGGTCGTGCATGTATGCATCATATAATACACTGGAAGTGCACTGCTCACTGTCCTCACAAAGTGATGCCGCCCAAGATTATGTACATACTGCGGCTGTGCCACACAAAATTAACTGTAGCAAATTACATACCAATAGACAACACTAAACTGCAGGCTAGAAAATAACGATGATAGATATAGCAAATGCTCACTCACCTCGTTGTTGCACCATAATTGCTAGTGGAAAAGAACTCTATACAGAAATATATGGTGGCCCTGAAAAGGGCCTTTTCAATGCAGCAGACAGCGATGGTTGATGCTTAAGCCTTCTTCTCGGTCTTCTTGGGCAGGAGCACGGCCTGGATGTTAGGCAGCACACCTCCCTGGGCGATGGTGACCCCGGAGAGCAGCTTGTTGAGCTCCTCGTCGTTGCGGATGGCGAGCTGCAAGTGACGGGGGATGATCCTCGTCTTCTTGTTGTCGCGGGCGGCGTTGCCGGCCAACTCGAGCACCTCAGCAGCGAGGTACTCCATCACTGCAGCCAAGTAGACGGGCGCACCGGCTCCCACACGCTCGGCGTAGTTTCCCTTGCGGAGCAGACGGTGGATACGACCGACGGGGAACTGCAGACCGGCGCGGCTGGAGCGTGTCTTGGACTTGCCCTTCACCTTGCCTCCCTTGCCGCGACCTGACATGATGTGCGAAGTGGTAGTAACAAACGTAGAGCCGTGCTGGCAAGCTGTGAATGTGGCAAACTTATCAGAAAACGGTCGCCTAGTTACTTTGTAGAAAGTTTACTCCGCACCAATCACGGCTCTGCGCGGGAACATTTTGTTTCCAGCCTGCGCCACGGAGAGCGCTTCAGTCGCCAACTTTGAAAGAGTGCACAAACGACGCCCGGCGATTGGTGCGGAGTATTTCTCACTCCGTGGGTACTTAGTCTAACGCCGTTTCACGTGCCGGCTCATTTTCAAGTAAGATCTCGACGAGTCAGCATCATGCCGCCCAAGACGAGTGGAAAAGCCGCGAAGAAGTCTGGCAAAGCCCAGAAGAACATCTCCAAGTCGGACAAGAAGGGCCGCAAGAAGAGGAGGAAGGAGAGCTACGCCATCTACATCTATAAGGTGTTGAAGCAGGTCCACCCCGACACCGGCGTGTCCAGCAAGGCCATGAGCATCATGAACAGCTTCGTGAACGACATCTTCGAGCGCATCGCTGCCGAGGCCAGCCGCCTGGCTCACTACAACAAGCGCTCCACCATCACGAGCCGGGAGATCCAGACCGCCGTGCGTCTGCTGCTGCCAGGAGAGCTGGCCAAGCACGCCGTGAGTGAGGGCACCAAGGCAGTGACCAAGTACACCAGCTCCAAGTAAGTCAGTTTTGCACTTCCAACATCATCGCTGCTGCTGCTGTATGTACATCGAAAAGGCCCTTTTCAGGGCCACCATTCTTCTCTGTATAGCAGTTTTGGTACTAGCAATGTGTGCTGTTGTCAATTATTATTATTATTTCTTATTATTGTTCTGATTGTACATTGTGATCTATATATATGTATGTTTGTGCGCATGAAAGAGATAATACAATAAAGAAAATTTGTGTTTGATGTGTCTTGTGAATAAAAATCCTGCTCCGTGTGTCCATCGTGACGGTTCTGTGTGCGAGCCGCATGATGGAATTCCCGCTTTTATTCCATCGCCATCTTGTTTCATGCATACAACTGCAGCCTGGCTACCTGGGCCCGCCCGTTGGCTTGTATTTTGTTCACTTTTTGTTTAAATAACTACATGGTTGGAGGTCGAGGGCAATTTTTATTTTTTATTATCTCTTTACATATTATTATGTTTATGATACGATTGCTGCATTTTCACTCTCCCGCTAGTTGTTTGGTGGCTCTGAAAAGAGCCGTTTCTGTAGTGATCGGAAAGGAACTTGGGATTTCTTGCGATTTTACTTCTTCTTGGTCGCCTTTGGCTTCGCTGCTGCCTTGGGCTTGGCCGGAGATGACTTTGGTTTCGCAGCAGCCTTCCTTGCTTTCGATGGTGCCGCCGCCGCCTTTGGTTTTGCTGCGGGCTTTGCTTTTTTCACTTTTGCGAGCGCCTTCTTCGGCTTGCTTGCCTTCGCTGCCGGCGATTTCTTGGCGGCCATGCTAGTTATGAGCGACGAGTCGGACGAAAAAGAAGAAGAAGGAAAAAAATGTACTGCACCCAAACTCGCAGCACAGAGTGACACGCGCCTTTTACAAATCGTGTCTCCAGCTAGATAGATTTTACATTTATTTGGGAATAGGGTCTGTTGCTAGCCGAAGCCAATATCAGACGAAGATGTGTATGAAATAGAAACCTGATTAGACTTGATTAATTTTGAGACGCAGGGGAAAACCTAGAGGGATAGGAAAGATCCTCTAGTAAAACCCGCTTAATTAATTTAGGGCTAGATTGGCCACTGCCTATTGAAAGAAGGAGGCAGGCTTCTAGCGAGAGTAAGATATTTTACATGCATATTACGTATTAGTGTATTAAGTATTTTTGTTATGTTGAGTTTATGCAGGTGGGTAGAAACTTAGTGACTGCAGTTTATGAAAACTATGTTTTGGTCTTAATTTACGTTCAAGATGATTTTTTTTACCTGTTGTTAAATTACTAATAAGAGGGTTAACATGATTAGCTGCTTTGTAGAAGAAATTTCTACATTGATTATACATAACTTTACAAGTTTTTTGAACATTAAGTTCTTGATGCATGGTATTGATTTTAGTATATCTAGGTGGATTTGTTATAATTTTGTGGCATTTGTTTTGTACCATTTGGATAGCACGAAAATGACATTTACTTGCTGACGACCAAGCTGGAGCAGCGTAGGTAAGAACTGGAAGAATTGTTGCTTTATATATGTTAATTGCAGTATTCGTTTGGATTTTGCTTCTTTTGTTCAGAATAGGGTATAGTTGTCCTATTCTTTTTGTAGCTTTGAGAATGGTTGCTTCAATATGTTGTATCCAGTTTAGTTTGGAGTCTAGTAGAACTCCAAGATACTTTGCTGCTGTAGTTTTAGGAACCTTTTCACTGTTGAGTACGATATCATTGTAAAAGATTTTCTTCTTTCTTCCTTTTTTGAAAAGAATAGTTTCACATTTTTGAGTATTTACTTTCAGTCTCCACATTTTGAACCACATAGAGATCTTGTTAGTATGTCTTTGTAGTTTTGTGAAAGCATATGAGACACTGGCTGATGTAGACATGATGGCAGTGTCATCAGCATAGATAGCCAAAGATGTATTAGGATCTTTGGGAATATCATTTATACAGATGTTGAATAAGACAGGGCCTAGAAGTGATCCTTGTGGGACGCCTGCTGCTATTGACTTGGTTGAAGATGTAGAATTTTGTAGATAAACATAAAAATGTCTATTTTCTAAGTAAGATTTAATTGTGAATAGTAGATATTGAGGTATTTTTATGATTGTTAGTTTGTGAATAAGACCATCATGCCATACTTTATCAAAGGCCTTCTGCAGGTCGATGAGAAGCATAGCTGTTACATGTTTGTTCATAAAACCTTTACTTATATGGTCAACGACTCTTGTGACTTGTTGGGCTGTAGAATGATTTGATCTAAATCCAAACTGCTCATTTATAATAATTTTATTGTTGTGTAAATATTGATTAATTCTTGTTAGAATAGCTTTTTCAGTAACCTTGGACATTGTACATAAAAGACTGATTGGTCGATAATTGTTTGGATCTCTGCTGTCTTTACCAGGCTTGGGTAACATGAGAACTTTGGCTATTTTCCAATCATCTGGAAAATAGCCCAATTTGAGAATTGAATTGATTATTTTTGTTAATAATGCAATAGCAGAGTCAGGTAAATGCATGAGAGCTTCATTTGGAATATCATCTGGTCCTGGTGCTTTCTTTTTCTTAAGTTTCATTATCATATTCTTTACTTGAGATGCTCTGAATTTCTTAATATTTGGATGTTCTTCATTCTTTTTGAGAGACTTGACAGTATCTTCAACAAATTTGTAGTGTTGCTGCAATGTTGGATCTGGATCATTAGGGGAAAATGAATCTTTTAGAGTTGTAGCAAGAAGTTCAGCCTTCTCTTTAGGATCAGTTATGAATTTATTTCCAGAAATAAGTGGAGGAATAATAACTTTTCTTTGAGTAAGAGATTTAGTGACTTTCCAAGCACTATGGTCAGTTGTACTAAGTTCAGATACTTTCTTGTCCCATTTTTTATCTTGAAGTTTAATAATCTTGCTCCTTATTATGGTGCGAAGTTTGTTTATCCTGGTATTAACAAGTGGATGGCAAACTCTTCTATTTGTTCTACGTAGATAATTTCTGTGTTGAATTAGACTTTTTATCTCCTTATTTATTTTTGATTTTTCAGGCTTAGTATCATGAAGTGGTACAGCAGTATTTATTGCTTTCTGTATATAATTAGTGAGGTTAAAGACGGCAACGTCTAGTGACATATTATCTGTGATTTGTAAGTTTGTGTCAATTTTGCTTTCTATGATTTCTTGAAATTTCTGCCAGTCTGCTTTGCTGTAATCATGTTTTGCAGGGATTATCTTTTCAATATTATAATGTATAGTCATTTCCACGGGTAGATGATCAGAGTCAAGTTTTTCATGGACTTGGTAGTCAATGAGATAAGAGATGTTTTTAACAATTGAGATGTCAAGGATATCAGGTAAGGTTTTTAGGTTAGAATGGGTATAAGTAGGGATAGTAGGGCCTTGTACAGCAAATGTGGATTCTAGACAGAGTTTGTAGAGTTTGGTGCCATTTTGGTTGGCACGTCTTGAGTACCATGCTCGGTGTTTGGCGTTAAAATCTCCTGCTAGGATAATAGGACAGTCAATTTTCATTGCTGTTTTAATGTCTTCTATATACAGTTCATTGGGAGGGATATAAGCTGCTCCCAGTACTATTGGAGAATTATTAATTTTTATTTTAATGCACATTAGTTCTAGTTTTTTAAGCTTAGGTGTATTAATTTGATGGTGGTTTATGGTTTTATGAATAATAATTGCTACTCCCCCTCCAAAAGATTGTGGAATTGGATTAGGGCGATCATTTCTGTAAATATCATAACCAGGAACATCTATTTTTAAATTTGGGGTAAGTTTTGTTTCACATACAAGTGCTATTTTAGCATTAAGTTCTTGCATTAAATCAATTAATTAATCAATTTTATATCTTAAACCATTTGCATTCCAGTATAGTATACTAGTTTGTGCTGCCATTTGGATGCTGTTGAGATGATAAGAGTCTGTTCATGAAATTATTAATAAGTTGAGCTGCAGTTTCATTTGTAGTACTTGCAGCATTGATGGAGAGAAGAATAGTTTCTTGTACGATTGTATAATATGGAATGTCAGGGCGTTTATCCCTGATCATTTGGATAGCTTGATCCATAGCTACTATAGCAAGGATGTGTCTCTCTTTCTTTACTTGATCTTCACCTTCGTTAGTAGGAGGGGGGGGAGCCGTGGGGCAAGTAACTTGAGGAGTTTTAGGGGGGGGTTGATCGGGACCGTCACTGAGGAATGCTTGCTGGGCACCCTTTTCTTAGGAGTGGCAAAGAGTCTTGTGGCCACCACCTTGCGTGGGGTCTCCGGGACTCCGGAGTTGCTGGGAGTAGGCTGGGGAGCAGGATTGCTGGAAGTGGTAGGGGCAGGGTTTTTACGGGGAGTTTGTGGTAAGCGCTGCTTATGTGGCGTGAATGGCTTATTTGTTTGAATGATGTTGTTATTGTAATTTGGATTACGTTTCACTTGATTATTATCATGATTAAGCTGAGAGTTCTTTACTCTGTTTTTCAGTGCAGCAACTCGCACAGGGCATTTCCAGTCCCAGGACTTATGATCTCCATCGCAGTTGGCACACTTGGGATAATCTTTAGTTGTGCACTCTTGGGATTTATGGGGGCCCGCGCAGTGTAAACACACTGCGTCGCGGCGACAAGAGAGATTACCATGATGAAATTGTTGGCAGTTGTAGCATTGCAGGATATCAGTAGAATGTTTATATTTTTCTACTGTAACTTTCATCATGCAGAGATGTTGAATTTCATAAATAGCTTCAAAGTTTCCCTCTTTTTTAAGGGACACTAAGAACATTGGTAGGGGAGTCTTTGAGATGATCCCCTTCATCTGCTTGAAGTCTTCCACCGGGAATCCACGATCAATAAGTTCGTCATAGACCTCTACAGGCGGGGTGTAGGACGGGATGTTGCGAATCACCACGCGCAGAGGAATCTGATTTTGAGGAGTGAAGATAGAATATTTCTGGTGCTGCTGGGCAGCATAAGTAAGAAGTTTTTCATGGTCACTCATAGTTTCCACACGAATTATAAGTTTTCCTTGTCTATGATTAGCTTCAACAAAGTCAGGTTTACAAGTTTGTTTAAATTGTTTAAGAAAATTAATTGATTGTGGAACATTATCCAGGCAAATTGATCTCATAGTAGTTTTCTTTTGATTAAGTCTTATGTTATTCATGTTTACAGTAAATGGTTGATTAATTGGAGGCTGGTTTGGGGGAAGATTGTTGCTGACATTTCCCGGAGAGCTGCAGGTGCGTTGTCTCTTGCCACGATAAACCGTAAATCCATCATCATCAGTTTGATTTCTATCTTTTTCTTGTAAAGATACATTATCAGTTTGACTTTTTTCTTGTATAGACATTTTGCTTCCAAAAAAATCAATAATTAGAATTTTAAAAAATTTAGATCCATTAGTTTAAAACAGAAAATGAAAATGAAAAATAATAGTATAGTATAATCAATTAAGTTAAAAAGTTAGCAAATAGATTGAATTTTGACCACCAAAAATAGACCAACCTGATGTAAGACTACTTTAAAAATTTTAAGATGAAATAATTTATAATGACAATTCTGATAAAAATTGTGTATGTGTAAGTTTATGGTGAATGTTTATTAAGGGGAGTCTAAACAAAGGTCCTCAGAAAACATTCCTGGTTGCGGCAACAGAAACCTGGTCCACCCCAGCGGTATGTCCCAGTGCGCGGTCCGTTTATTGAATACGGCGTACACGTTCTGTCAACACTTCCAATGAATCTTTTGAGATCGACCTTATAATTTAACTGCGCCGTGCTAAGCTATGCTCATCAGTATAAGACCGAGTAGCATGACACAGAGCACGGAGAATACAATCAGCAATAATATAGTATCCAAATTGCTAGCTAGGACGCTATATTATCAGTGACTTCTTCTTCTTCTTAATTACATTCTTGGAAATTAGCCTGAGGGCTATACATCCACGTACGAAGTAACTTGGTATGTTTGGGTTGGTTGTATCTTGGCTCAGGGTTTAGTAGATAGGGCTTATATTTGGTTGAGGTAATTTGTGGTTAATTAATAGCTTACTATGCACTGTGAAGGGGGACTAATTTACCAACACCTCTTCTGCCAGCTCGGTCCACAGCGGCTACCTGGATATGGAGACCTTTGTTAGAAACAGTAGGACAGACAACCACTCAGTGCATGTATTTGTAATAGGTAAATGAGGTTGTTTAGGTTATGGTTTATATAGGCATTTTAGATTGTATAACAAATGATACAATAGCATCGTTAATATCAGAATTGTTTAAGGACAACAAATTATTGAGATCAAATGGAGCATATTGGTTTAGGTTATTAAGAGTGATAATAAATGGGGCCCTGAGCTGATCTGCAATTGGGCAATGAAAAATCATATGCTGAGGACTAGCTAATGGATTACCACAGTTACAGTTAGAGTTATCAATTATGTTAAATCTGGCCAAGTGAGCAGGACTAAGATTGTGGCCAATTCTAAGTCTGGATAAGGTTGAATGGTAATTCCTACCCTTAAATATACGCTTATATATTGGTTTGTTAGGTAGTGTGCTTTGGATTTGTTGATACCATGAAGGGGGATCCCTTACTAGACTATCCCACTGATTGCTCCATGACATTGTAAACTTGTCTTTGATGTATTGCTTTAAATCACTGACAGGTGATTGGAGGTTGACAATATCACCAGATGTTGCAGCAAGTTTAGCCATCTCATCACATATCTCGTTGCCTAGAATGCCACAGTGGCTCGGAATCCATACAAGTTCAATAATATTACCAACTTTTTGCAATGAAGATATCTTGGTTCTAATGTCGAAGATGAGCCAGTTGGTATTTACCTTAAGAGAGTTTGAAACCAGAGCTTGCAGAACACTTTTTGAGTCGGAGAAAATTGCAGCTGGGCTAATATTGTGGTCCAGGATATGACTTAGAGCTTGTGAAATAGCATATGCTTCAGCTGTAAAAACACTACATTGAGACGGTAATTTGTAGTTTCTGATTATTCTATCTCTTCTCGTAATAAATGCTGCACCAACAGACTCATTGCATTTAGATCCATCTGTGTAAATATGGTAATGTAGTGGGAAGTTAACTTTTATATACTCTTTGCAAAGTTCATTAGCATAATTGTCAACTTGCCTGGTTTCTTGCGTAACATCAATAAAGTGAGGTGTGATTTCATTTGTGATAATTTCATAATCAGATGAAAAACATGGTTGAATTAATGATGATCTTAATGAAACTTGAAATGCAACAATGTTATTTAAACTTTGCACTAATATTGGAAGTTTTTTATGAGACCAGTATGCTGCAGGCTTGTTGATTTGAGTATTCAGAGCTCTAATACTTTTAAGAATAGATGAGTTTTCATAGTTATGCAATTTGAGGCAGAACATATCACTGACATATTGAAAGCGTAAAACTAATGGAGGAATAAACGCTTCTGCCTGCAATGCCTGGATAGGCGATGATTTAAATGCACCAAGAATAAGACGTAAGGCCATGTTTTGTGCACGGTCTAGTTGTTTTAAAGCTGAGTTACTCGCAGAGCCATAAAGGAAGCATCCATATTCAATCTTAGATCTCACCAAGGATTTGTACATCAAGCTTGCCGTAGCAGGGTCAGCGCCCCACCAGATACTACAAGTGGCTTTTATAGTGTTGAGAGCTCGTAGGCACGAAGAAGTCAATGTAGAGATGTGTTGATTCAAGTTAAGTTTATGATCTAGGGTTAACCCATGAAATTTTTTAGTGCGGACAAATTTGATTTGGTACTTATCATACTGAATGCTCAGAGTATTTAAATCAGCAGTTCTTTCAGTGTGTCTAGTAAACAAAATAGCTGAACTTTTTTGCGGATTAACATCAAGATGAGACATTTGGAGCCAATATCTAAGAATTTTGATGGCATCCTCAATTGCTTTGATTGCTTGGTTTATTGACTTGTTTCTTACATATATAGCCAAGTCATCCACAAACAGAGAACTTTTTATGACATATGGGAACTCAGCAATCAAACTAACCGTATAGATTAAAAACAACTTGGGGCTTAGAACAGATCCTTGTTGTAGACCTCTATACATTGTTCTTGTAGCATTGACTCCTCGTGTTCCAATTTGGTAGATCCTTTTGGTTAGATAGTTTTTAAGAAATTTGCAGATTGAGATAGGTAAACCTAGTGATCTTGCCCTGTCAATAAGGGTAGGGATGTGAACATTGTCGAAAGCAGAGGTTATGTCGAAAAAAGCACAGACAGTATTTTGTTTTTGTCCAAATCCTAATTGAACTTCAGTTACTAATGAAGATAAATTATTTAGACAGCTCATACCTTTTCTGCATCCAGTTAAGTTTTGAGGAAAAGCATCATTGTGTTCCAAGAACCAACATAGACGTCTATCAATTAGCTTCTCGAATAGTTTAGCGACACATGAGGATTGAGCTATTGGACGATACGAAGACGTGAGTCCTTTTTGTTTGCCTGGCTTTAAAACTGGGTTAATGAGGACCTCAAGCCAAGGTTGAGGTATGATTCCAGTTCTCCATACAACATTATATATTTTCAGTAATTCAGACTTCGCTTCACAGGGGAGGTGATTAATCATATTGTAATTAATTTCATCTAGTCCAGGGGCAGAGTTATTAGTTTCACCAAGAGCCAAATAGAGTTCTTCCAAAATGAAGTCAAAATGCAGCTCGTCAATTAAGTTTGGTTCTATATCAAACATGATGAGCTCCTCGGCAGATGGTACATATGGTGGGCACATTGAGGCAGCGTAGTTTTCCATGTTTAACGAAGCACATTGTTCAGGTACAGAGTTCTTGGTGATACCTATACGATAAGCCTTAATTGATTTCCATACCTGACTAACAGGAGTGTTACGATTGAGTGTGGCACAAAATGATCTCCATCCATTCTTTTTTTCTCTTTTATTGGTTTTTGTAGCTAAGGCAGACACTCTGTTAATTTCAATAAGCTTGGCACTTGTCAGGAATTTTCTACCTTCTCTAGTCTTTTGTTTGCGTAGGTTTCTCGCATCGCTACATTTTTGGTTAAACCAATAATTTGCAGGATGGATACGTTTGTTTGGGTTAAACGCAGTCTTACGAGGAATACTAGCTTCAGCTGCAGATTGTATAATATTAATAAAATTGTTGTAGGAGTCATGTATAGAGTTGGATAATTTATAATTTTTAATATTATTATTTATTTCTTCTTGATATTTAACCCAATTAGCTTTGCGGAAGTTCCGTTTATTAAAAGATAATTTATTGAAGTGAGGAACACTCAGAAGTTCAAATTTAGAGATGGTTGGTAAGTGGTCACTTCCAATACAATCTTCCCATACTTCAAATGAAGCTGTAATACCCAAAGCCGGAGTAATAACAGTTAAATCAAAGGCATTAGCATGCTGGTTTGGTTGAGGTATACGGGTAGGGGAGCCGTCATTAAGAAGAATAAGGTTCTCTTGATCTAAAAAATTATACATATCCCTCCCCCTTTTGTTGGAGTCGAAGCACCCCCAAGTGGTATGTCGAGCGTTGAAGTCACCGACCAAGACAAATTCACCAGTAGATAAAGATTTAATATTATGAAGAATGGCAGGAGATAACGTAGTATTGGGCGCTGCATAGACTGCCATAATGGTAAAACTAGTACCCTCAAAATGAACATTGGCTGCCACTACTTCAGGATTATTTGGTGTGTTATTATATTCTATCACTTGAAACTTAATACCTTTTTTGATAAATAATGCCACACCACCTTTACCACTTTGAAATGAATGATGTATAATCTTGTAATGTTTATACCTAGGTGTGAGGTTTGGGATGAGTTTAGTTTCGGTGACAGCACAAATGTGAGTGCTAGATTCGTAAAGAAAGTCTTCAAATGCATGCTTTTTATGACGTAAACCACGAGCGTTCCAGTTTGTGATGATCAGTTCTTTAGTTATCTGTTGTCCTGCCATTTTGATGATTAGAGAAGTGAGATGCAATGAGCTCAGGTAATTGTGCTTTAATGTTGTCTAGTATATTTGTAACTGCTGATTCTATAATGCTTTTTGGGTCTACAATTTTATTGATAGCTTCAAAGTATTCTCCCTTTTTATCCTGTAGTTGTTTTAGCTGCCAAGTGTATACATTGTGAGATGTTTGAAGAGCAATTTGATCTATAGTTTCTTTACTAAGAGTAATGGCATTGTCAAAATTTGATTCTTGAGTCTCAGGTATGTAGCGTACACCATCGCTTCTTACGAGGGCTCTTGGAGAGGATGGGCTACTAGGAGTTTGCTGGTAGGAGCGCGACTGAGGAGTCGCTGGTAAGTTGGGTCTGGGTCTGGCAAGTACAGTTGAGTACGGACTTTGAGACTGCCTGATGGAAGAAATTGGAGAACGAGTTATGGGTGGAAAATGATTTATACTGGATTTTGGATTCGAATAAGCTGTAGCTTGAGATGAGGAAGGGAGAGGAAACGACTGGCTTTTAGGGGTGTAACCTCTCCGTTGCTTTAAGTCGAGATGGCTATGCGGAGCTTGGTTGGCTTGTTCGATGACTCGTTGTTTTTCACTTTGGTAAGTAGGACATTGTGGATTGTTGGCTGGGTGGTCACCAGAGCAATGAATACAGTGGGGTTGAGTAGACTTATCACAAGAGTTTGTAGAATGGTTGCTTCCGCAATGCATGCATCTAACCTGGCTTGTACAGTGCTTAGCAACATGTCTGTAACGCAAGCAGTTGTAGCACTGTGTGACTCTAGGAATGTATACATCAACTTTATAATAACGATGAAAGAGACGCACCCCGTCAGTTGGCAGGGAGTTGCCCTCAAAGTGAATTGCAACAGTGGATAAATTTTTAAATCTAGGGTTTCCTGTATTTTCATCAGCTGATTCTTGTATGCGAAAACGTCTAATATTAGTGATGGATTTAGAACGACACACCAAGTTTTTCCATAGCTCCCCGTCAGTGATTTCAGGATCTACATCTCTAATGACGCCCACTATTTCAACCGCAGATGAGGGGATATAAGCAATTGCTTTGTTTTGTTAAAGGTTAATTGTAGGAAATAGTGAAACAAAATTATTGGCTCTCATAGCAGTAGTAAATTGGAATGTGAAGCGATTTTTGCCTGTACTAGCAAATATGTCTTCATCAGAACCACTAGTTTTTAAGAAGGGCAAGAATGCTTTTGCTTATTATCAGTGACCCGAGTCAGAGCAAACTGCCGGTAGTGTGGGGGCACCACCTGCTGGAGAATGAAGTGACTCAGTAAATTACGCGGGAACGCTTACTCGTCGGGCGCTTGGAGTAGGAATGAAGCGAGGCCTTTTTTCGACCCAGTATTTATGAACTAAACCACGCCCCCTTACAGCTAACTGACAATCTGGCGTCTGCGATTGGCCAACGGAGGGTAACTAGTCGAGGCTCCACGTAGGCCGTGCATCAGTTGCTCGCAGTCTTCGTCGACTTCACGACCGAACTAACCATGACTGGACGCGGAAAGGGAGGAAAGGGACTCGGCAAGGGGGGCGCCAAGCGTCATCGCAAAGTGTTGCGCGACAACATCCAGGGCATCACCAAGCCCGCCATCCGCCGTCTGGCTCGCCGCGGTGGAGTGAAGCGTATCTCCGGCCTCATCTACGAGGAGACCCGCGGTGTGCTCAAGGTGTTCCTTGAGAACGTGATCCGCGACGCCGTCACCTACACCGAGCACGCCAAGCGCAAGACCGTCACCGCCATGGACGTCGTGTACGCACTCAAGAGGCAGGGACGCACCCTGTACGGTTTCGGAGGCTAAGCTGCTGCTGCATACACCTCGCTCGCTGCCAGACCAACATCGAAAAGGCCCTTTTCAGGGCCACCACGAATCTCTGCAGAGTGTCTTTTTAGTGAGCAATGCGCGTGAGTACAAGTGTATCGTTATTTGTGATTAGGTTTATAGCTGTTCCTTGTGATTCGACTTACTTTTTCTGTATGCATGAAATAAGTTGTTTTTATCGGTTCATTTTCGTATCAGTGTCATTATTTTGAAGGGACGAATATATATAATGTACGGAGTGTAGGCCCGACTCGGTTGTATTGCCAAGTGATGAATATAGGAAAACTGAATAAAAAGAACAAGGATCATGATGCACGCGCTATCTATATGATATTGCAGTTGTACAACAGATGCACAATATGCGTTTAGTTTCATACTCTCCTGAGACCTATCTTGGTCGAGAATGATTAAAAAAATAAAAATATCCCTGACTAACACGGTCGTGCATGTATGCATCATATAATACACTGGAAGTGCACTGCTCACCGTCCTCACAAAGTGATGCCGCCCAAGATTATGTACATACTGCGGCTGTGCCACACAAAATTAACTGTAGCAAATTACATACCAACAGACAACACTAAACTGCAGGCGAGAAAATAACGATGATAGAAAAAGCAAATGCTCACTCACCTCTTTGTTGCACCATAATTGCTAGTGGAAAAGAACTCTATACAGAAATATATGGTGGCCCTGAAAAGGGCCTTTTCAATGCAGCAGACAGCGATGGTTGATGCTTAAGCCTTCTTCTCGGTCTTCTTGGGCAGGAGCACGGCCTGGATGTTAGGCAGCACACCTCCCTGGGCGATGGTGACCCCGGAGAGCAGCTTGTTGAGCTCCTCGTCGTTGCGGATGGCGAGCTGCAAGTGACGGGGGATGATCCTCGTCTTCTTGTTGTCGCGGGCGGCGTTGCCGGCCAACTCGAGCACCTCAGCAGCGAGGTACTCCATCACTGCAGCCAAGTAGACGGGCGCACTGGCTCCCACACGCTCGGCGTAGTTTCCCTTGCGGAGCAGACGGTGGATACGACCGACGGGGAACTGCAGACCGGCGCGGCTGGAGCGTGTCTTGGACTTGCCCTTCACCTTGCCTCCCTTGCCGCGACCTGACATGATGTGCGAAGTGGTAGTAACAAACGTAGAGCCGTGCTGGCAAGCTGTGAATGTGGCAAACTTATCAGAAAACGGTCGCCTAGTTACTTTGTAGAAAGTTTACTCCGCACCAATCACGGCTCTGCGCGGGAACATTTTGTTTCCAGCCTGCGCCACGGAGAGCGCTTCAGTCGCCAACTTTGAAAGAGTGCACAAACGACGCCCGGCGATTGGTGCGGAGTATTTCTCACTCCGTGGGTACTTAGTCTAACGCCGTTTCACGTGCCGGCTCATTTTCAAGCAAGATCTCGACGAGTCAGCATCATGCCGCCCAAGACGAGTGGAAAAGCCGCGAAGAAGTCTGGCAAAGCCCAGAAGAACATCTCCAAGTCGGACAAGAAGGGCCGCAAGAAGAGGAGGAAGGAGAGCTACGCCATCTACATCTATAAGGTGTTGAAGCAGGTCCACCCCGACACCGGCGTGTCCAGCAAGGCCATGAGCATCATGAACAGCTTCGTGAACGACATCTTCGAGCGCATCGCTGCCGAGGCCAGCCGCCTGGCTCACTACAACAAGCGCTCCACCATCACGAGCCGGGAGATCCAGACCGCCGTGCGTCTGCTGCTGCCAGGAGAGCTGGCCAAGCACGCCGTGAGTGAGGGCACCAAGGCAGTGACCAAGTACACCAGCTCCAAGTAAGTCAGTTTTGCACTTCCAACATCATCGCTGCTGCTGCTGTATGTACATCGAAAAGGCCCTTTTCAGGGCCACCATTCTTCTCTGTATAGCAGTTTTGGTACTAGCAATGTGTGCTGTTGTCAATTATTATTATTATTATTTCTTATTATTGTTCTGACTTGTACATTGTGATCTATATATATGTATGTTTGTGCGCATGAAAGAGATAATACAATAAAGTAAATTTGTGTTTGATGTGTCTTGTGAATAAAAATCCTGCTCCGTGTGTCCATCGTGACGGTTCTGTGTGCGAGCCGCATGATGGAATTCCCGCTTTTATTCCATCGCCATCTTGTTGCATGCATACAACTGCAGCCTGGCTACCTGGGCCCGCCCGTTGGCTTGTATTTTGTACACTTTTTGGTTAAATAACTACATGGTTGTAGGTCGAAGGCAATTTTTATTTTTTATTATCTCTTTACATATTATTATGTTTATGATACGATTGCTGCATTTTCACTCTCCCGCTAGTTGTTTGGTGGCTCTGAAAAGAGCCGTTTCTGTAGTGATCGGAAAGGAACTTGGGATTTCTTGCGATTTTACTTCTTCTTGGTCGCCTTTGGCTTCGCTGCTGCCTTGGGCTTGGCCGGAGTTGACTTTGGTTTCGCAGCAGCCTTCCTTGCTTTCGATGGTGCCGCCGCCGCCTTTGGTTTTGCTGCGGGCTTTGCTTTTTTCACTTTTGCGAGCGCCTTCTTCGGCTTGCTTGCCTTCGCTGCCGGCGATTTCTTGGCGGCCATGCTAGTTATGAGCGACGAGTCGGACGTTGGCTAGAGCAGAGTAAAAATTTGCAGCAGCTCTCTCTCGGCTGCAGCTTCGCTAGTCATTTGACTACCACTAAAACCCCAACCTGATGTAAGTATCTTTCTCTTGGCTCCACCCCTTTCAATTCGTCGCGTACATTTTGAACGTTTGAATTGATGAGCATAAAATAACATATCAGATTGTGGGTGTTTGTTTAGGAACTGCAGAATGCAAGATGTTTGGTTTTTGTGATGCAGCATATTATATGATGTAGTTTTCTATATTTATCATCGTCACTACGCATTTTGAAAATTGAATGTTTTTAGGGTCGTTTCAGGGTCAAGGGTGACCTGTCAGGTTACACCAAAACCAAACACTTAAAGTTAAGTATTTCAAATGAAAATTTTAAAACTTTCAAAACCTTGCAATTTATAGTTGTTTTTACTAATGACCCTGAATATCCTTCAGGATCCAACCTATGACTTCCTTATAATAGGGAAGACCCTGACGACGTATAGGTAGGTGGTGGTCCAAATTTGGGAGCCCTAGGTTTGGTAGAATAATTTCGGGATATTTTTTCAACTTGGAGAGGGTTCACTTTTTAAAATTTTCATTTGCGTGCCCATACGCGGGCACGCTATTAGGCAGATTAGGGTTATTCAATGTAATATTGTTAAAATATAGAAATTGATAGGAATTTATGTATGTATGTATTTATACGTAATATATATGTGTAATATTTCCTAGAATAATACTGTTAACATTACACAACGTCTAATTTATTTGTTTTTTTTTCATTTTGTGTAGAAATTGTCAGAAAGTAAATGCCATTTTTTTTTTTTTTTTTAACTATATCTTTTGTCACACAAATCGTACACTGCATTATTGCTATTGTTTAGTCATATACTATCAGTAAATTCAGATTCAACAAATTCGTCCGTCACTTAATATATAATATATATATTTCCCCCCCCCCCCCCCCTCACCAAAAGAAATCACATTCTACGATTATTATTAAGTTGTTCATTCAGAATAACACATATCAGAACGAAAAGAAACAACAATATGGAAAAAATAATTTGTCTACAAATATATATAAATAGGTCACTCAACCATATTGAAACACATTTGAAATAACACATAGCGGCGCGCCGCCCCCAGTGACGTCCTCGGGGATGTTCCCGAATTTTCACTTGCCAATTATCATCGTAAAATTTATATTAAAAAGAATGTTTACAGTCTTTTAGAATGAGGACTACAAGATTTTACCAAAAAAAAAAAAAAAAAAGTTAGGTCCGCCAGGAATCGAACTCGGACCTTTTGGTTGATAAGCCGACGTCGTAGACAACTTGCATCTTGCTCTTGGTAATTAAACTTTGGTTTAGTTGGCTTTATAAATTGCAATTTTTTGGGTGTTTTATAATATTTTAATATTACGAGCAAAGTTGCGCTATTTTTTTTTTTTTAAGCAATCTGGTACAATGGGAGATTGTTATTATTTAATATTGAGATTTAATTTTTATTTTTTATAATTTTAAAAAGGTCCCTCCGAGGACATTTGTGGGGGGACTTTGATGTCTATTCAAGTTTTGGGGCGAGGCATTAAATATTATCAATTCCTGTCGAATTTTATAATCCTAGATTGCAAACTCTTTCAAACATTGCTTTTTTTTTTTTTTTTTTTTTAACCTTCATTCCTACTCTTATAAATCCACAGATCTATATTATAGTTCATGATCCTGGCATTTTACGCATCATTGTTATATAATATAGCCTTAATTCCCCCTGACCTCAAGTTGCTTCTAAAATATGCGTACTAACTTAACAGTCCTCCTCGGTACTATAAGCCGGACTATACAGGCACACTGCATTTCGCTGCAACACAGACGCGCACCACCCGAGACCAACAAACAAACAGCAGCACCACAACAAGATGCAGCAACACGCACAAATCACTGCAAACTTGCCTTTTTTTTTTTTTTTTTTTTTTTTTTTTTTTTTTTTTTTTTTATATGTCGATGATGCAGGACAAGCTCTCGGTCGGACGCTTTAGTCTATGTTCATGTACACATGTTATTTAATAATAAAAATGATACGACGATTAATACTTACTTGCAACGCGGACTGCAAGTATGTTAATTACCATGTAATGCAATTTTGTTTTTCTATGACTAATTTTTTTTTAACCGATGCATTGTATTATATATTATACTTCTTGCTAATGTGATGTTAAACTCTCTTCACTTTTTGATCTTCTCTATTAATAATTTTTTCAGCCTAGTTTTGACGTGATCGGAGTGTCTTGCCTCAGTGTGCTGTCGTGATAATTATTGAATAATTATATCATATAATACATGGTTCAGCAAGAATATAAGAAGACTGTACTTTATAGATTCCTTTATGTTTTTTTGTGATTTCAAAGCTTGGTCGGAAAAAAATTGAAACTGAAATTTTAGTTGCAACGGAGGATATTGCACTATATTATATCAGCGCAGCCATAGCGTGCCGCATGGTGGTGTCGGCACATTATAGACTAATAATATGTTGTAAAAGTAGCTTAGTTGCAGCTGTACCAAATCAATGCTGCCGCATAATGAACATTTTTGTTGCAAACCCTTCTCCGAGAAACATGGGTGCATAATAGAATGACACAGGAAAAATAAGAATGTTGCATGAGCGATGCTGTGCCAGCTGTTCGACAGCATCGTGTTTTGCGTTCTGTATTAAGACACCGCGAAGCGTATACGATTGATTTGATGATGCAATATGACAACTATGATATGAATTTTGATAAAAAGTGAAGAAAGCGTCCGTTGAAAGAGGTGAGCCTCTCCTGTGAAGTCAAATACGCGTGACGCTATGTATGCGAGTCGTTCTTCTCTAAGTATTTCATGATAAAATGCAACTTTGTTGTATAAACTTCACGAATCGGCTCTAGGGGCAGGGAGTGGAAAACCCACGTTACGAGGTGGAGCAGCGACGACACTTGAATAACTGCCACAGGACTCGTAAAGTGTAAGAGAAGACGAACATAAAGCACGGTCGCTGCGAACTCAACTTTGATTCAGCTGTGGAGCTTGGGTGTCTTCCATCAGGTTGATACTTTTATGTTAGGCGAAAGAGCTAGAAAGGCGAGCGGGAAACAAGTTGTGCTCGCTGCTTCTTCGTGTTTACCGTCTCCTAGCTCTCTTTCACCTCGACGCATCATGGCTGACACCGCTGCACCCGCTGCTGCACCAGCACCCGCTGCCTCTTCTCCTGCAAAGGCCAAGAAAGCACCCAAGAAGGCCGGTGGGGCGAAGAAGCCCGCCGCGAAACCGTCTCACCCGCCCACCGCTGACATGGTCAAGAGTGCCATCAAGAGCCTGAAGGAGCGCGGCGGCTCGTCGCTGCAGGCAATCAAGAAGTACATCTCTGCTACGTACAAGGTGGACGCAGAGAAGCTTGCTCCTTTCATCCGCAAGTACCTCAAGTCCGCAGTGGCTTCTGGCGCGCTCGTACAAACCAAGGGGAAGGGCGCTGCCGGTTCATTCAAGCTGAGTGCGGCCGCTCCCAAGGAGAAGAAGGTGGCCACCAAGAAGCCTGCTGCCGCCGCTGCAAAGAAGACCAAGGCCCCGGCCGCCGCCGCCAAGAAACCCAAGACCGCAGCCGCCAAGAAGCCCAAGTCACCCAAGAAGGCGAAGGCAGCAGCTGCCAAACCCAAGAAGGCGCCCTCCAAGGCGAAGAAGGCTAAGCCAGCAGCGTCCAAACCAAAGGCCCCCAAGCCCAAGAAGGCAGCGGCGAAGCCCAAGGCAGCTGCCAAGCCCAAAGCAGCCAAGAAGTAAGCAGTGTCTATTTTATTGCATTTGCTCGTCTAGCTACTGAAAAGGCCCTTTTCAGGGCCACCAAACATTTCGCGAAGTGTTTTCTTTGCTAGCAAAACTATACCTTGCGTTTTCACCATCGTTTAATTCGTACTTAAAACCTTCACTATCACATAGCATTATAATATGCAGAACGGGGAGGGCATCAGTTTATAGCATGAGGTGGAAGAGCAGGTCCTTCTTTATTTTATTCTTTATTCCTCATAATGTTTCGGTAACGGAAACACACGCCACGTATGCACACTGCAGTGGATACCTTCCCTGCATAAAACATCGACAGTTCTCATCCATAACGTACTGTGGCAGTAACGCAATAGTAGGACGACAGGAGTAAAAAAAACAAACACTCAAAGCATGCAACTATTCAATGACTGCCATATAATATACACGTAATAAAATGTACTCACGCGATTCAGCAGATGAATTGCTAACTAAAGACCCGTTCTATAGTAAAATAGTGGCCCTGAAAAGGGCCTTTTCGATGTCGGTGATGGGCAGGCAAATTAAGCGCGCTCTCCGCGAATGCGGCGTGCCAGCTGGATGTCCTTTGGCATGATGGTGACACGCTTGGCGTGGATGGCGCACAGGTTGGTGTCCTCGAAGAGACCGACCAGATAGGCCTCGCTTGCCTCCTGCAGAGCCATGACGGCAGAGCTCTGGAAACGGAGATCGGTCTTGAAGTCCTGAGCGATCTCACGCACGAGGCGCTGGAAGGGCAGCTTGCGGATCAGCAGCTCAGTGCTCTTCTGGTAGCGACGGATCTCACGCAGAGCCACTGTTCCCGGGCGATAACGATGGGGCTTCTTCACTCCGCCGGTGGCGGGCGCACTCTTACGAGCGGCCTTGGTGGCGAGCTGCTTGCGGGGAGCCTTTCCTCCCGTCGACTTGCGAGCGGTCTGCTTGGTACGTGCCATGTTACTCGTCGGGCGCTTGGAGTAAGAATGAAGCGAGGCCTTTTTTCGACCCAGTATTTATGAACTAAACCACGCCCCCTTACAGCTAACTGACAATCTGGCGTCTGCGATTGGCCAACGGAGGGTATCCTCTGAACGGTTCGTATAACGTTAACTAGTCGAGGCTCCACGTAGGCCGTGCATCAGTTGCTCGCAGTCTTCGTCGACTTCACGACCGAACTAACCATGACTGGACGCGGAAAGGGAGGAAAGGGACTCGGCAAGGGGGGCGCCAAGCGTCATCGCAAAGTGTTGCGCGACAACATCCAGGGCATCACCAAGCCCGCCATCCGCCGTCTGGCTCGCCGCGGTGGAGTGAAGCGTATCTCCGGCCTCATCTACGAGGAGACCCGCGGTGTGCTCAAGGTGTTCCTTGAGAACGTGATCCGCGACGCCGTCACCTACACCGAGCACGCCAAGCGCAAGACCGTCACCGCCATGGACGTCGTGTACGCACTCAAGAGGCAGGGACGCACCCTGTACGGTTTCGGAGGCTAAGCTGCTGCTGCATACACCTCGCTCGCTGCCAGACCAACATCGAAAAGGCCCTTTTCAGGGCCACCACGAATCTCTGCAGAGTGTCTTTTTAGTGAGCAATGCGCGTGAGTACAAGTGTATCGTTATTTGTGATTAGGTTTATAGCTGTTCCTTGTGATTCGACTTACTTTTTCTGTATGCATGAAATAAGTTGTTTTTATCGGTTCATTTTCGTATCAGTGTCATTATTTTGAAGGGACGAATATATATAATGTACGGAGTGTAGGCCCGACTCGGTTGTATTGCCAAGTGATGAATATAGGAAAACTGAATAAAAAGAACAAGGATCATGATGCACGCGCTATCTATATGATATTGCAGTTGTACAACAGATGCACAATATGCGTTTAGTTTCATACTCTCCTGAGACCTATCTTGGTCGAGAATGATTAAAAAAATAAAAATATCCCTGACTAACACGGTCGTGCATGTATGCATCATATAATACACTGGAAGTGCACTGCTCACCGTCCTCACAAAGTGATGCCGCCCAAGATTATGTACATACTGCGGCTGTGCCACACAAAATTAACTGTAGCAAATTACATACCAATAGACAACACTAAACTGCAGGCGAGAAAATAACGATGATAGAAAAAGCAAATGCTCACTCACCTCTTTGTTGCACCATAATTGCTAGTGGAAAAGAACTCTATACAGAAATATATGGTGGCCCTGAAAAGGGCCTTTTCAATGCAGCAGACAGCGATGGTTGATGCTTAAGCCTTCTTCTCGGTCTTCTTGGGCAGGAGCACGGCCTGGATGTTAGGCAGCACACCTCCCTGGGCGATGGTGACCCCGGAGAGCAGCTTGTTGAGCTCCTCGTCGTTGCGGATGGCGAGCTGCAAGTGACGGGGGATGATCCTCGTCTTCTTGTTGTCGCGGGCGGCGTTGCCGGCCAACTCGAGCACCTCAGCAGCGAGGTACTCCATCACTGCAGCCAAGTAGACGGGCGCACCGGCTCCCACACGCTCGGCGTAGTTTCCCTTGCGGAGCAGACGGTGGATACGACCGACGGGGAACTGCAGACCGGCGCGGCTGGAGCGTGTCTTGGACTTGCCCTTCACCTTGCCTTCCTTGCCGCGACCTGACATGATGTGCGAAGTGGTAGTAACAAACGTAGAGCCGTGCTGGCAAACTGTGAATGTGGCAAACTTATCAGAAAACGGTCGCCTAGTTACTTTGTAGAAAGTTTACTCCGCACCAATCACGGCTCTGCGCGGGAACATTTTGTTTCCAGCCTGCGCCACGGAGAGCGCTTCAGTCGCCAACTTTGAAAGAGTGCACAAACGACGCCCGGCGATTGGTGCGGAGTATTTCTCACTCCGTGGGTACTTAGTCTAACGCCGTTTCACGTGCCGGCTCATTTTCAAGCAAGATCTCGACGAGTCAGCATCATGCCGCCCAAGACGAGTGGAAAAGCCGCGAAGAAGTCTGGCAAAGCCCAGAAGAACATCTCCAAGTCGGACAAGAAGGGCCGCAAGAAGAGGAGGAAGGAGAGCTACGCCATCTACATCTATAAGGTGTTGAAGCAGGTCCACCCCGACACCGGCGTGTCCAGCAAGGCCATGAGCATCATGAACAGCTTCGTGAACGACATCTTCGAGCGCATCGCTGCCGAGGCCAGCCGCCTGGCTCACTACAACAAGCGCTCCACCATCACGAGCCGGGAGATCCAGACCGCCGTGCGTCTGCTGCTGCCAGGAGAGCTGGCCAAGCACGCCGTGAGTGAGGGCACCAAGGCAGTGACCAAGTACACCAGCTCCAAGTAAGTCAGTTTTGCACTTCCAACATCATCGCTGCTGCTGCTGTATGTACATCGAAAAGGCCCTTTTCAGGGCCACCATTCTTCTCTGTATAGCAGTTTTGGTACTAGCAATGTGTGCTGTTGTCAATTATTATTATTATTATTTCTTATTATTGTTCTGACTTGTACATTGTGATCTATATATATGTATGTTTGTGCGCATGAAAGAGATAATACAATAAAGTAAATTTGTGTTTGATGTGTCTTGTGAATAAAAATCCTGCTCCGTGTGTCCATCGTGACGGTTCTGTGTGCGAGCCGCATGATGGAATTCCCGCTTTTATTCCATCGCCATCTTGTTGCATGCATACAACTGCAGCCTGGCTACCTGGGCCCGCCCGCCCGTTGGCTTGTATTTTGTACACTTTTTGTTTAAATAACTACATGGTTGTAGGTCGAAGGCAATTTTTATTTTTTATTATCTCTTTACATATTATTATGTTTATGATACGATTGCTGCATTTTCACTCTCCCGCTAGTTGTTTGGTGGCTCTGAAAAGAGCCGTTTCTGTAGTGATCGGAAAGGAACTTGGGATTTCTTGCGATTTTACTTCTTCTTGGTCGCCTTTGGCTTCGCTGCTGCCTTGGGCTTGGCCGGAGATGACTTTGGTTTCGCAGCAGCCTTCCTTGCTTTCGATGGTGCCGCCGCCGCCTTTGGTTTTGCTGCGGGCTTTGCTTTTTTCACTTTTGCGAGCGCCTTCTTCGGCTTGCTTGCCTTCGCTGCCGGCGATTTCTTGGCGGCCATGCTAGTTATGAGCGACGAGTCGGACGTTGGCTAGAGCAGAGTAAAAATTTGCAGCAGCTCTCTCTCGGCTGCAGCTTCGCTAGTCATTTGACTACCACTAAAACCCCAACCTGATGTAAGTCTCTTTCTCTTGGCTCCACCCCTTTCAATTCGGCGCGTACATTTTGAACGTTTGAATTGATGAGCATAAAATAACATATCAGATTGTGGGTGTTTGTTTAGGAACTGCAGAATGCAAGATGTTTGGTTTTTGTGATGCAGCATATGATATGATGTAGTTTTCTATATTTATCATCGTCATTACGCATTTTGAAAATTGAATGTTTTTAGGGTCGTTTCAGGGTCAAGGGTGACCTGTCAGGTTACACCAAAACCAAACACTTAAAGTTTAGTATTTCAAATGAAAATTTTAAAACTTTCAAAACCTTGCAATTTATAGTTGTTTTTACTAATGACCCTGAATATCCTTCAGGATCCAACCTATGACTTCCTTATAATAGGGAAGACCCTGACGACGTATAGGTAGGTGGTGGTCCAAATTTGGGAGCCCTAGGTTTGGTAGAATAATTTCGGGATATTTTTTCAACTTGAAGAGGGTTCACTTTTTAAAATTTTCATTTGCGTGCCCATACGCGGGCACGCTATTAGGGTTATTCAATGTAATATTGTTAAAATATAGAAATTGATATGAATTTATGTATGTATGTATTTATACGTAATATATATTATGTGTAATATTTCCTAGAATAATACTGTTAACATTACACAACGTCTAATTTATTTGTTTTTTTTTTTCATTTTGTGTGGAAATTGTCAGAAAGTAAATGCCATTTTTTTTTTTTTTTTTAACTATATCTTTTGTCACACAAATCGTACACTGCATTATTGCTATTGTTTAGTCATATACTATCAGTAAATTCAGATTCAACAAATTCGTCCGTCACTTAATATATAATATATATATTTCCCCCCCCCCCCCCTCACCAAAAGAAATCACATTCTACGATTATTATTAAGTTGTTCATTCAGAATAACACATATCAGAACGAAAAGAAACAACAATATGGAAAAAATAATTTGTCTACAAATATATATAAATAGGTCACTCAACCATATTGAAACACATTTGAAATAACACATAGCGGCGCGCCGCCCCCAGTGACGTCCTCGGGGATGTTCCCGAATTTTCACTTGCCAATTATCATCGTAAAATTTATATTAAAAAGAATGTTTACAGTCTTTTAGAATGAGGACTACAAGATTTTACCAAAAAAAAAAAAAAAAAAGTTAGGTCCGCCAGGAATCGAACTCGGACCTTTTGGTTGATAAGCCGACGTCGTAGACAACTTGGATCTTGCTCTTGGTTATAAAACTTAGGTTTAGTTGGCTTTATAAATTGCAATTTTTTGGGTGTTTTATAATATTTTAATATTACGAGCAAAGTTGCGCTATTTTTTTTTTTTTAAGCAATCTGGTACAATGGGAGATTGTTATTATTTAATATTGAGATTTAATTTTTATTTTTTATAATTTTAAAAAGGTCCCTCCGAGGACATTTGTGGGGGGACTTTGATGTCTATTCAAGTTTTGGGGCGAGGCATTAAATATTATCTATTCCTGTCGAATTTTATAATCCTAGATTGCAAACTCTTTCAAACATTGCTTTTTTTTTTTTTTTTTTTTAACCTTCATTCCTACTCTTATAAATCCACAGATCTATATTATAGTTCATGATCCTGGCATTTTACGCATCATTGTTATATAATATAGCCTTAATTCCCCCTGACCTCAAGTTGCTTCTAAAATATGCGTACTAACTTAAATGTCCTCCTCGGTACTATAAGCCGGACTATACAGGCACACTGCATTTCGCTGCAACACAGACGCGCACCACCCGAGACCAACAAACAAACAGCAGAACCACAACAAGATGCAGCAACACGCACAAATCACTGCAAACTTGCCTTTTTTTTTTTTATATGTTGATGATGCAGGACAAGCTCTCGGTCGGACGCTTTAGTCTATGTTCATGTACACATGTTATTTAATAATAAAAATGATACGACGATTAATACTTACTTGCAACGCGGACTGCAAGTATGTTAATTACCATGTAATGCTATTTTGTTTTTCTATGACAAATTTTTTTTTTAACCGATGCATTGTATTATATATTATACTTCTTGCTAATGTGATGTTAAACTCTCTTCACTTTTTGATCTTCTCTATTAATAATTTTTTCAGCCTAGTTTTGACGTGATCGGAGTGTCTTGCCTCAGTGTGCTGTCGTGATAATTATTGAATAAATATATCATATAATACATGGTTCAGCAAGAATATAAGAAGACTGTACTTTATAGATTCCTTTATGTTTTTTTGTGATTTCAAAGCTTGGTCGGAAAAAAATTGAAACTGAAATTTTAGTTGCAACGGAGGATATTGCACTATATTATATCAGCGCAGCCATAGCGTGCCGCATGGTGGTGTCGGCACATTATAGACTAATAATATGTTGTAAAAGTAGCTTAGTTGCAGCTGTACCAAATCAATGCTGCCGCATAATGAACATTTTTGTTGCAAACCCTTCTCCGAGAAACATGGGTGCATAATAGAATGACACAGGAAAAATAAGAATGTTGCATGAGCGATGCTGTGCCAGCTGTTCGACAGCATCGTGTTTTGCGTTCTGTATTAAGACACCGCGAAGCGTATACGATTGATTTGATGATGCAATATGACAACTATGATATGAATTTTGATAAAAAGTGAAGAAAGCGTCCGTTGAAAGAGGTGAGCCTCTCCTGTGAAGTCAAATACGCGTGACGCTATGTATGCGAGTCGTTCTTCTCTAAGTATTTCATGATAACATGCAACTTTGTTGTATAAACTTCACGAATCGGCTCTAGGGGCAGGGAGTGGAAAACCCACGTTACGAGGTGGAGCAGCGACGACACTTGAATAACTGCCACAGGACTCGTAAAGTGTAAGAGAAGACGAACATAAAGCACGGTCGCTGCGAACTCAACTTTGATTCAGCTGTGGAGCTTGGGTGTCTTCCATCAGGTTGATACTTTTATGTTAGGCGAAAGAGCTAGAAAGGCGAGCGGGAAACAAGTTGTGCTCGCTGCTTCTTCGTGTTTACCGTCTCCTAGCTCTCTTTCACCTCGACGCATCATGGCTGACACCGCTGCACCCGCTGCTGCACCAGCACCCGCTGCCTCTTCTCCTGCAAAGGCCAAGAAAGCACCCAAGAAGGCCGGTGGGGCGAAGAAGCCCGCCGCGAAACCGTCTCACCCGCCCACCGCTGACATGGTCAAGAGTGCCATCAAGAGCCTGAAGGAGCGCGGCGGCTCGTCGCTGCAGGCAATCAAGAAGTACATCTCTGCTACGTACAAGGTGGACGCAGAGAAGCTTGCTCCTTTCATCCGCAAGTACCTCAAGTCCGCAGTGGCTTCTGGCGCGCTCGTACAAACCAAGGGGAAGGGCGCTGCCGGTTCATTCAAGCTGAGTGCGGCCGCTCCCAAGGAGAAGAAGGTGGCCACCAAGAAGCCTGCTGCCGCCGCTGCAAAGAAGACCAAGGCCCCGGCCGCCGCCGCCAAGAAACCCAAGACCGCAGCCGCCAAGAAGCCCAAGTCACCCAAGAAGGCGAAGGCAGCAGCTGCCAAACCCAAGAAGGCGCCCTCCAAGGCGAAGAAGGCTAAGCCAGCAGCGTCCAAACCAAAGGCCCCCAAGCCCAAAAAGGCAGCGGCGAAGCCCAAGGCAGCTGCCAAGCCCAAAGCAGCCAAGAAGTAAGCAGTGTCTATTTTATTGCATTTGCTCGTCTAGCTACTGAAAAGGCCCTTTTCAGGGCCACCAAACATTTCGCGAAGTGTTTTCTTTGCTAGCAAAACTATACCTTGCGTTTTCACCATCGTTTAATTCGTACTTAAAACCTTCACTATCACATAGCATTACAATATGCAGAACGGGGAGGGCATCAGTTTATAGCATGAGGTGGAAGAGCAGGTCCTTCTTTATTTTATTCTTTATTCCTCATAATGTTTCGGTAACGGAAACACACGCCACGTATGCACACTGCAGTGGATACCTTCCCTGCATAAAACATCGACAGTTCTCATCCATAACGTACTGTGGCGGTAACGCAATAGTAGGACGACAGGAGTAAAAAAAAACAAACACTCAAAGCATGCAACTATTCAATGACTGCCATATAATATACACGTAATAAAATGTACTCACGCGATTCAGCAGATGAATTGCTAACTAAAGACCCGTTCTATAGTAAAATAGTGGCCCTGAAAAGGGCCTTTTCGATGTCGGTGATGGGCAGGCAAATTAAGCGCGCTCTCCGCGAATGCGGCGTGCCAGCTGGATGTCCTTTGGCATGATGGTGACACGCTTGGCGTGGATGGCGCACAGGTTGGTGTCCTCGAAGAGACCGACCAGATAGGCCTCGCTTGCCTCCTGCAGAGCCATGACGGCAGAGCTCTGGAAACGGAGATCTGTCTTGAAGTCCTGAGCGATCTCACGCACGAGGCGCTGGAAGGGCAGCTTGCGGATCAGCAGCTCAGTGCTCTTCTGGTAGCGACGGATCTCACGCAGAGCCACTGTTCCCGGGCGATAACGATGGGGCTTCTTCACTCCGCCGGTGGCGGGCGCACTCTTACGAGCGGCCTTGGTGGCGAGCTGCTTGCGGGGAGCCTTTCCTCCCGTCGACTTGCGAGCGGTCTGCTTGGTACGTGCCATGTTACTCGTCGGGCGCTTGGAGTAAGAATGAAGCGAGGCCGAAGAAGAAGAAGAAGAAGAAGGAAAGAAATGTACTGCACCCAAACTCGCAGCACAGAGTGACACGCGCCTTTTACAAATCGTGTCTCCAGCTAGATAGATTTTACATTTATTTGGGAATAGGGTCTGTTGCTAGCCGAAGCCAATATCAGACGAAGATGTGTATGAAATAGAAACCTGATTAGACTTGATTAATTTTGAGACGCAGGGGAAAACCTAGAGGGATAGGAAAGATCCTCTAGTAAAACCCGCTTAATTAATTTAGGGCTAGATTGGCCACTGCCTATTGAAAGGAGGAGGCAGGCTTCTAGCGAGAGTAAGATATTGTACAAGCATATTACGTATTAGTGTATTAAGTATTTTTGTTATGTTGAGTTTATGCAGGTGGGTAGAAACTTAGTGACTGCAGTTTATGAAAACTATGTTTTGGTCTTAATTTACGTTCAAGATGATTTTTTTTACCTCTTGTTAAATTACTAATAAGAGGGTTAACATGATTAGCTGCTTTGTAGAAGAAATTTCTACATTGATTATACATAACTTTACAAGTTTTTTGAACATTAAGTTCTTGATGCATGGTATTGATTTTAGTATATCTAGGTGGATTTGTTATAATTTTGAGGCATTTGTTTTGTACCATTTGGATAGCACGAAAATGACATTTACTTGCTGACGACCAAGCTGGAGCAGCGTAGGTAAGAACTGGAAGAATTGTTGCTTTATATATGTTAATTGCAGTATTCGTTTGGATTTTGCTTCTTTTGTTCAGAATAGGGTATAGTTGTCCTATTCTTTTTGTAGCTTTGAGAATGGTTGCTTCAATATGTTGTATCCAGTTTAGTTTGGAGTCTAGTAGAACTCCAAGATACTTTGCTGCTGTAGTTTTAGGAACCTTTTCATTGTTGAGTACGATATCATTGTAAAAGATTTTCTTCTTTCTTCCTTTTTTGAAAAGAATAGTTTCACATTTTTGAGTATTTACTTTCAGTCTCCACATTTTGAACCACATAGAGATCTTGTTAGTATGTCTTTGTAGTTTTGTGAAAGCATATGAGACACTGGCTGATGTAGACATGATGGCAGTGTCATCAGCATAGATAGCCAAAGATGTATTAGGATCTTTGGGAATATCATTTATATAGATGTTGAATAAGACAGGGCCTAGAAGTGATCCTTGTGGGACGCCTGCTGCTATTGACTTGGTTGAAGATGTAGAATTTTGTAGATAAACATAGAAATGTCTATTTTCTAAGTAAGATTTAATTGTGAATAGTAGATATTGAGGTATTTTTATGATTGTGAGTTTGTGAATAAGACCATCATGCCATACTTTATCAAAGGCCTTCTGCAGGTCGATGAGAAGCATAGCTGTTACATGTTTGTTCATAAAACCTTTACTTATATGGTCAACGACTCTTGTGACTTGTTAGGCTGTAGAATGATTTGATCTAAATCCAAACTGCTTATTTATAATAATTTTATTGTTGTGTAAATATTGATTAATTCTTGTTAGAATAGCTTTTTCAGTAACCTTGGACATTGTACATAAAAGACTGATTGGTCGATAATTGTTTGGATCTCTGCTGTCTTTACCAGGCTTGGGTAACATGAGAACTTTGGCTATTTTCCAATCATCTGGAAAATAGCCCAGTTTGAGAATTGAATTGATTATTTTTGTTAATAATGCAATAGCAGAGTCAGGTAAATGCATGAGAGCTTCATTTGGAATATCATCTGGTCCTGGTGCTTTCTTTTTCTTAAGTTTCATTATCATATTCTTTACTTGAGATGCTCTGAATTTCTTAATATTTGGATGTTCTTCATTCTTTTTGAGAGACTTGACAGTATCTTCAACAAATTTGTAGTGTGGGTGCAATGTTGGATCTGGATCATTAGGGGAAAATGAATCTTTTAGAGTTGTAGCAAGAAGTTCAGCCTTCTCTTTAGGATCAGTTATGAATTTAATTCCAGAAATAAGTGGAGGAATAATAACTTTTCTTTGAGTAAGAGATTTAGTGCCTTTTTTCGACCCAGTATTTATGAACTAAACCATGCCCCCTTACAGCTAACTGACAATCTGGCGTCTGCGATTGGCCAACGGAGGGTATCCTCTGAACGGTTCGTATAACGTTAACTAGTCGAGGCTCCACGTAGGCCGTGCATCAGTTGCTCGCAGTCTTCGTCGACTTCACGACCGAACTAACCATGACTGGACGCGGAAAGGGAGGAAAGGGACTCGGCAAGGGGGGCGCCAAGCGTCATCGCAAAGTGTTGCGCGACAACATCCAGGGCATCACCAAGCCCGCCATCCGCCGTCTGGCTCGCCGCGGTGGAGTGAAGCGTATCTCCGGCCTCATCTACGAGGAGACCCGCGGTGTGCTCAAGGTGTTCCTTGAGAACGTGATCCGCGACGCCGTCACCTACACCGAGCACGCCAAGCGCAAGACCGTCACCGCCATGGACGTCGTGTACGCACTCAAGAGGCAGGGACGCACCCTGTACGGTTTCGGAGGCTAAGCTGCTGCTGCATACACCTCGCTCGCTGCCAGACCAACATCGAAAAGGCCCTTTTCAGGGCCACCACGAATCTCTGCAGAGTGTCTTTTTAGTGAGCAATGCGCGTGAGTACAAGTGTATCGTTATTTGTGATTAGGTTTATAGCTGTTCCTTGTGATTCGACTTACTTTTTCTGTATGCATGAAATAAGTTGTTTTTATCGGTTCATTTTCGTATCAGTGTCATTATTTTGAAGGGACGAATATATATGATGTACGGAGTGTAGGCCCGACTCGGTTGTATTGCCAAGTGATGAATATAGGAAAACTGAATAAAAAGAACAAGGATCATGATGCACGCGCTATCTATATGATATTGCAGTTGTACAACAGATGCACAATATGCGTTTAGTTTCATACTCTCCTGAGACCTATCTTGGTCGAGAATGATTAAAAAAATAAAAATATCCCTGACTAACACGGTCGTGCATGTATGCATCATATAATACACTGGAAGTGCACTGCTCACCGTCCTCACAAAGTGATGCCGCCCAAGATTATGTACATACTGCGGCTGTGCCACACAAAATTAACTGTAGCAAATTACATACCAATAGACAACACTAAACTGCAGGCGAGAAAATAACGATGATAGAAAAAGCAAATGCTCACTCACCTCTTTGTTGCACCATAATTGCTAGTGGAAAAGAACTCTATACAGAAATATATGGTGGCCCTGAAAAGGGCCTTTTCAATGCAGCAGACAGCGATGGTTGATGCTTAAGCCTTCTTCTCGGTCTTCTTGGGCAGGAGCACGGCCTGGATGTTAGGCAGCACACCTCCCTGGGCGATGGTGACCCCGGAGAGCAGCTTGTTGAGCTCCTCGTCGTTGCGGATGGCGAGCTGCAAGTGACGGGGGATGATCCTCGTCTTCTTGTTGTCGCGGGCGGCGTTGCCGGCCAACTCGAGCACCTCAGCAGCGAGGTACTCCATCACTGCAGCCAAGTAGACGGGCGCACCGGCTCCCACACGCTCGGCGTAGTTTCCCTTGCGGAGCAGACGGTGGATACGACCGACGGGGAACTGCAGACCGGCGCGGCTGGAGCGTGTCTTCGACTTGCCCTTCACCTTGCCTCCCTTGCCGCGACCTGACATGATGTGCGAAGTGGTAGTAACAAACGTAGAGCCGTGCTGGCAAACTGTGAATGTGGCAAACTTATCAGAAAATGGTCGCCTAGTTACTTTGTAGAAAGTTTACTCCGCACCAATCACGGCTCTGCGCGGGAACATTTTGTTTCCAGCCTGCGCCACGGAGAGCGCTTCAGTCGCCAACTTTGAAAGAGTGCACAAACGACGCCCGGCGATTGGTGCGGAGTATTTCTCACTCCGTGGGTACTTAGTCTAACGCCGTTTCACGTGCCGGCTCATTTTCAAGCAAGATCTCGACGAGTCAGCATCATGCCGCCCAAGACGAGTGGAAAAGCCGCGAAGAAGTCTGGCAAAGCCCAGAAGAACATCTCCAAGTCGGACAAGAAGGGCCGCAAGAAGAGGAGGAAGGAGAGCTACGCCATCTACATCTATAAGGTGTTGAAGCAGGTCCACCCCGACACCGGCGTGTCCAGCAAGGCCATGAGCATCATGAACAGCTTCGTGAACGACATCTTCGAGCGCATCGCTGCCGAGGCCAGCCGCCTGGCTCACTACAACAAGCGCTCCACCATCACGAGCCGGGAGATCCAGACCGCCGTGCGTCTGCTGCTGCCAGGAGAGCTGGCCAAGCACGCCGTGAGTGAGGGCACCAAGGCAGTGACCAAGTACACCAGCTCCAAGTAAGTCAGTTTTGCACTTCCAACATCATCGCTGCTGCTGCTGTATGTACATCGAAAAGGCCCTTTTCAGGGCCACCATTCTTCTCTGTATAGCAGTTTTGGTACTAGCAATGTGTGCTGTTGTCAATTATTATTATTATTATTTCTTATTATTGTTCTGACTTGTACATTGTGATCTATATATATGTATGTTTGTGCGCATGAAAGAGATAATACAATAAAGTAAATTTGTGTTTGATGTGTCTTGTGAATAAAAATCCTGCTCCGTGTGTCCATCGTGACGGTTCTGTGTGCGAGCCGCATGATGGAATTCCCGCTTTTATTCCATCGCCATCTTGTTGCATGCATACAACTGCAGCCTGGCTACCTGGGCCCGCCCGCCCGTTGGCTTGTATTTTGTACACTTTTTGTTTAAATAACTACATGGTTGTAGGTCGAAGGCAATTTTTATTTTTTATTATCTCTTTACATATTATTATGTTTATGATACGATTGCTGCATTTTCACTCTCCCGCTAGTTGTTTGGTGGCTCTGAAAAGAGCCGTTTCTGTAGTGATCGGAAAGGAACTTGGGATTTCTTGCGATTTTACTTCTTCTTGGTCGCCTTTGGCTTCGCTGCTGCCTTGGGCTTGGCCGGAGATGACTTTGGTTTCGCAGCAGCCTTCCTTGCTTTCGATGGTGCCGCCGCCGCCTTTGGTTTTGCTGCGGGCTTTGCTTTTTTCACTTTTGCGAGCGCCTTCTTCGGCTTGCTTGCCTTCGCTGCCGGCGATTTCTTGGCGGCCATGCTAGTTATGAGCGACGAGTCGGACGTTGGCTAGAGCAGAGTAAAAATTTGCAGCAGCTCTCTCTCGGCTGCAGCTTCGCTAGTCATTTGACTACCACTAAAACCCCAACCTGATGTAAGTCTCTTTCTCTTGGCTCCACCCCTTTCAATTCGGCGCGTACATTTTGAACGTTTGAATTGATGAGCATAAAATAACATATCAGATTGTGGGTGTTTGTTTAGGAACTGCAGAATGCAAGATGTTTGGTTTTTGTGATGCAGCATATGATATGATGTAGTTTTCTATATTTATCATCGTCATTACGCATTTTGAAAATTGAATGTTTTTAGGGTCGTTTCAGGGTCAAGGGTGACCTGTCAGGTTACACCAAAACCAAACACTTAAAGTTAAGTATTTCAAATGAAAGTTTTAAAACTTTCAAAACCTTGCAATTTATAGTTGTTTTTACTAATGACCCTGAATATCCTTCAGGATCCAACCTATGACTTCCTTATAATAGGGAAGACCCTGACGACGTATAGGTAGGTGGTGGTCCAAATTTGGGAGCCCTAGGTTTGGTAGAATAATTTCGGGATATTTTTTCAACTTGAAGAGGGTTCACTTTTTAAAATTTTCATTTGCGTGCCCATACGCGGGCACGCTATAATATTAGGCAGATTAGGGTTATTCAATGTAATATTGTTAAAATATAGAAATTGATAGGAATTTATGTATGTATGTATTTATACGTAATATATATGTGTAATATTTCCTAGAATAATACTGTTAACATTACACAACGTCTAATTTATTTGTTTTTTTTCATTTTGTGTGGAAATTGTCAGAAAGTAAATGCCATTTTTTTTTTTTTTTGTAACTATATCTTTTGTCACACAAATCGTACACTGCATTATTGCTATTGTTTAGTCATATACTATCAGTAAATTCAGATTCAACAAATTCGTCCGTCACTTAATATATAATATATATATTCCCCCCCCCCCCTCACCAAAAGAAATCACATTCTACGATTATTATTAAGTTGTTCATTCAGAATAACACATATCAGAACGAAAAGAAACAACAATATGGAAAAATTAATTTGTCTACAAATATATATAAATAGGTCACTCAACCATATTGAAACACATTTGAAATAACACATAGCGGCGCGCCGCCCCCAGTGACGTCCTCGGGGATGTTCCCGAATTTTCACTTGCCAATTATCATCGTAAAATTTATATTAAAAAGAATGTTTACAGTCTTTTAGAATGAGGACTACAAGATTTTACCAAAAAAAAAAAAAAAAAAGTTAGGTCCGCCAGGAATCGAACTCGGACCTTTTGGTTGATAAGCCGACGTCGTAGACAACTTGGATCTTGCTCTTGGTAATAAAACTTAGGTTTAGTTGGCTTTATAAATTGCAATTTTTTGGGTGTTTTATAATATTTTAATATTACGAGCAAAGTTGCGCTATTTTTTTTTTTAAGCAATCTGGTACAATGGGAGATTGTTATTATTTAATATTGAGATTTAATTTTTATTTTTTATAATTTTAAAAAGGTCCCTCCGAGGACATTTGTGGGGGGACTTTGATGTCTATTCAAGTTTTGGGGCGAGGCATTAAATATTATCAATTCCTGTCGAATTTTATAATCCTAGATTGCAAACTCTTTCAAACATTGCTTTTTTTTTTTTTTTTTTTTAACCTTCATTCCTACTCTTATAAATCCACAGATCTATATTATAGTTCATGATCCTGGCATTTTACGCATCATTGTTATATAATATAGCCTTAATTCCCCCTGACCTCAAGTTGCTTCTAAAATATGCGTACTAACTTAAATGTCCTCCTCGGTACTATAAGCCGGACTATACAGGCACACTGCATTTCGCTGCAACACAGACGCGCACCACCCGAGACCAACAAACAAACAGCAGCACCACAACAAGATGCAGCAACACGCACAAATCACTGCAAACTTGCCTTTTTTTTTTTTTTTTTTTTTTTTTTTTTATATGTTGATGATGCAGGACAAGCTCTCGGTCGGACGCTTTAGTCTATGTTCATGTACACATGTTATTTAATAATAAAAATGATACGACGATTAATACTTACTTGCAACGCGGACGGCAAGTATGTTAATTACCATGTAATGCTATTTTGTTTTTCTATGACTAATTTTTTTTTTAACCGATGCATTGTATTATATATTATACTTCTTGCTAATGTGATGTTAAACTCTCTTCACTTTTTGATCTTCTCTATTAATAATTTTTTCAGCCTAGTTTTGACGTGATCGGAGTGTCTTGCCTCAGTGTGCTGTCGTGATAATTATTGAATAAATATATCATATAATACATGGTTCAGCAAGAATATAAGAAGACTGTACTTTATAGATTCCTTTATGTTTTTTTGTGATTTCAAAGCTTGGTCGGAAAAAAATTGAAACTGAAATTTTAGTTGCAACGGAGGATATTGCACTATATTATATCAGCGCAGCCATGGCGTGCCGCATGGTGGTGTCGGCACATTATAGACTAATAATATGTTGTAAAAGTAGCTTAGTTGCAGCTGTACCAAATCAATGCTGCCGCATAATGAACATTTTTGTTGCAAACCCTTCTCCGAGAAACATGGGTGCATAATAGAATGACACAGGAAAAATAAGAATGTTGCATGAGCGATGCTGTGCCAGCTGTTCGACAGCATCGTGTTTTGCGTTCTGTATTAAGACACCGCGAAGCGTATACGATTGATTTGATGATGCAATATGACAACTATAATATGATATGAATTTTGATAAAAAGTGAAGAAAGCGTCCGTTGAAAGAGGTGAGCCTCTCCTGTGAAGTCAAATACGCGTGACGCTATGTATGCGAGTCGTTCTTCTCTAAGTATTTCATGATAAAATGGAACTTTGTTGTATAAACTTCACGAATCGGCTCTAGGGGCAGGGAGTGGAAAACCCACGTTACGAGGTGGAGCAGCGACGACACTTGAATAACTGCCACAGGACTCGTAAAGTGTAAGAGAAGACGAACATAAAGCACGGTCGCTGCGAACTCAACTTTGATTCAGCTGTGGAGCTTGGGTGTCTTCCATCAGGTTGATACTTTTATGTCAGGCGAAAGAGCTAGAAAGGCGAGCGGGAAACAAGTTGTGCTCGCTGCTTATTCGTGTTTACCGTCTCCTAGCTCTCTTTCACCTCGACGCATCATGGCTGACACCGCTGCACCCGCTGCTGCACCAGCACCCGCTGCCTCTTCTCCTGCAAAGGCCAAGAAAGCACCCAAGAAGGCCGGTGGGGCGAAGAAGCCCGCCGCGAAACCGTCTCACCCGCCCACCGCTGACATGGTCAAGAGTGCCATCAAGAGCCTGAAGGAGCGCGGCGGCTCGTCGCTGCAGGCAATCAAGAAGTACATCTCTGCTACGTACAAGGTGGACGCAGAGAAGCTTGCTCCTTTCATCCGCAAGTACCTCAAGTCCGCAGTGGCTTCTGGCGCGCTCGTACAAACCAAGGGGAAGGGCGCTGCCGGTTCATTCAAGCTGAGTGCGGCCGCTCCCAAGGAGAAGAAGGTGGCCACCAAGAAGCCTGCTGCCGCCGCTGCAAAGAAGACCAAGGCCCCGGCCGCCGCCGCCAAGAAACCCAAGACCGCAGCCGCCAAGAAGCCCAAGTCACCCAAGAAGGCGAAGGCAGCAGCTGCCAAACCCAAGAAGGCGCCCTCCAAGGCGAAGAAGGCTAAGCCAGCAGCGTCCAAACCAAAGGCCCCCAAGCCCAAGAAGGCAGCGGCGAAGCCCAAGGCAGCTGCCAAGCCCAAAGCAGCCAAGAAGTAAGCAGTGTCTATTTTATTGCATTTGCTCGTCTAGCTACTGAAAAGGCCCTTTTCAGGGCCACCAAACATTTCGCGAAGTGTTTTCTTTGCTAGCAAAACTATACCTTGCGTTTTCACCATCGTTTAATTCGTACTTAAAACCTTCACTATCACATAGCATTACAATATGCAGAACGGGGAGGGCATCAGTTTATAGCATGAGGTGGAAGAGCAGGTCCTTCTTTATTTTATTCTTTATTCCTCATAATGTTTCGGTAACGGAAACACACGCCACGTATGCACACTGCAGTGGATACCTTCCCTGCATAAAACATCGACAGTTCTCATCCATAACGTACTGTGGCGGTAACGCAATAGTAGGACGACAGGAGTAAAAAAAACAAACACTCAAAGCATGCAACTATTCAATGACTGCCATATAATATACACGTAATAAAATGTACTCACGCGATTCAGCAGATGAATTGCTAACTAAAGACCCGTTCTATAGTAAAATAGTGGCCCTGAAAAGGGCCTTTTCGATGTCGGTGATGGGCAGGCAAATTAAGCGCGCTCTCCGCGAATGCGGCGTGCCAGCTGGATGTCCTTTGGCATGATGGTGACACGCTTGGCGTGGATGGCGCACAGGTTGGTGTCCTCGAAGAGACCGACCAGATAGGCCTCGCTTGCCTCCTGCAGAGCCATGACGGCAGAGCTCTGGAAACGGAGATCTGTCTTGAAGTCCTGAGCGATCTCACGCACGAGGCGCTGGAAGGGCAGCTTGCGGATCAGCAGCTCAGTGCTCTTCTGGTAGCGACGGATCTCACGCAGAGCCACTGTTCCCGGGCGATAACGATGGGGCTTCTTCACTCCGCCGGTGGCGGGCGCACTCTTACGAGCGGCCTTGGTGGCGAGCTGCTTGCGGGGAGCCTTTCCTCCCGTCGACTTGCGAGCGGTCTGCTTGGTACGTGCCATGTTACTCGTCGGGCGCTTGGAGTAAGAATGAAGCGAGGCCTTTTTTCGACCCAGTATTTATGAACTAAACCACGCCCCCTTACAGCTAACTGACAATCTGGCGTCTGCGATTGGCCAACGGAGGGTATCCTCTGAACGGTTCGTATAACGTTAACTAGTCGAGGCTCCACGTAGGCCGTGCATCAGTTGCTCGCAGTCTTCGTCGACTTCACGACCGAACTAACCATGACTGGACGCGGAAAGGGAGGAAAGGGACTCGGCAAGGGGGGCGCCAAGCGTCATCGCAAAGTGTTGCGCGACAACATCCAGGGCATCACCAAGCCCGCCATCCGCCGTCTGGCTCGCCGCGGTGGAGTGAAGCGTATCTCCGGCCTCATCTACGAGGAGACCCGCGGTGTGCTCAAGGTGTTCCTTGAGAACGTGATCCGCGACGCCGTCACCTACACCGAGCACGCCAAGCGCAAGACCGTCACCGCCATGGACGTCGTGTACGCACTCAAGAGGCAGGGACGCACCCTGTACGGTTTCGGAGGCTAAGCTGCTGCTGCATACACCTCGCTCGCTGCCAGACCAACATCGAAAAGGCCCTTTTCAGGGCCACCACGAATCTCTGCAGAGTGTCTTTTTAGTGAGCAATGCGCGTGAGTACAAGTGTATCGTTATTTGTGATTAGGTTTATAGCTGTTCCTTGTGATTCGACTTACTTTTTCTGTATGCATGAAATAAGTTGTTTTTATCGGTTCATTTTCGTATCAGTGTCATTATTTTGAAGGGACGAATATATATGATGTACGGAGTGTAGGCCCGACTCGGTTGTATTGCCAAGTGATGAATATAGGAAAACTGAATAAAAAGAACAAGGATCATGATGCACGCGCTATCTATATGATATTGCAGTTGTACAACAGATGCACAATATGCGTTTAGTTTCATACTCTCCTGAGACCTATCTTGGTCGAGAATGATTAAAAAAATAAAAATATCCCTGACTAACACGGTCGTGCATGTATGCATCATATAATACACTGGAAGTGCACTGCTCACCGTCCTCACAAAGTGATGCCGCCCAAGATTATGTACATACTGCGGCTGTGCCACACAAAATTAACTGTAGCAAATTACATACCAACAGACAACACTAAACTGCAGGCGAGAAAATAACGATGATAGAAAAAGCAAATGCTCACTCACCTCTTTGTTGCACCATAATTGCTAGTGGAAAAGAACTCTATACAGAAATATATGGTGGCCCTGAAAAGGGCCTTTTAAATGCAGCAGACAGCGATGGTTGATGCTTAAGCCTTCTTCTCGGTCTTCTTGGGCAGGAGCACGGCCTGGATGTTAGGCAGCACACCTCCCTGGGCGATGGTGACCCCGGAGAGCAGCTTGTTGAGCTCCTCGTCGTTGCGGATGGCAAGCTGCAAGTGACGGGGGATGATCCTCGTCTTCTTGTTGTCGCGGGCGGCGTTGCCGGCCAACTCGAGCACCTCAGCAGCGAGGTACTCCATCACTGCAGCCAAGTAGACGGGCGCACCGGCTCCCACACGCTCGGCGTAGTTTCCCTTGCGGAGCAGACGGTGGATACGACCGACGGGGAACTGCAGACCGGCGCGGCTGGAGCGTGTCTTGGACTTGCCCTTCACCTTGCCTCCCTTGCCGCGACCTGACATGATGTGCGAAGTGGTAGTAACAAACGTAGAGCCGTGCTGGCAAACTGTGAATGTGGCAAACTTATCAGAAAACGGTCGCCTAGTTACTTTGTAGAAAGTTTACTCCGCACCAATCACGGCTCTGCGCGGGAACATTTTGTTTCCAGCCTGCGCCACGGAGAGCGCTTCAGTCGCCAACTTTGAAAGAGTGCACAAACGACGCCCGGCGATTGGTGCGGAGTATTTCTCACTCCGTGGGTACTTAGTCTAACGCCGTTTCACGTGCCGGCTCATTTTCAAGCAAGATCTCGACGAGTCAGCATCATGCCGCCCAAGACGAGTGGAAAAGCCGCGAAGAAGTCTGGCAAAGCCCAGAAGAACATCTCCAAGTCGGACAAGAAGGGCCGCAAGAAGAGGAGGAAGGAGAGCTACGCCATCTACATCTATAAGGTGTTGAAGCAGGTCCACCCCGACACCGGCGTGTCCAGCAAGGCCATGAGCATCATGAACAGCTTCGTGAACGACATCTTCGAGCGCATCGCTGCCGAGGCCAGCCGCCTGGCTCACTACAACAAGCGCTCCACCATCACGAGCCGGGAGATCCAGACCGCCGTGCGTCTGCTGCTGCCAGGAGAGCTGGCCAAGCACGCCGTGAGTGAGGGCACCAAGGCAGTGACCAAGTACACCAGCTCCAAGTAAGTCAGTTTTGCACTTCCAACATCATCGCTGCTGCTGCTGTATGTACATCGAAAAGGCCCTTTTCAGGGCCACCATTCTTCTCTGTATAGCAGTTTTGGTACTAGCAATGTGTGCTGTTGTCAATTATTATTATTATTATTTCTTATTATTGTTCTGACTTGTACATTGTGATCTATATATATGTATGTTTGTGCGCATGAAAGAGATAATACAATAAAGTAAATTTGTGTTTGATGTGTCTTGTGAATAAAAATCCTGCTCCGTGTGTCCATCGTGACGGTTCTGTGTGCGAGCCGCATGATGGAATTCCCGCTTTTATTCCATCGCCATCTTGTTGCATGCATACAACTGCAGCCTGGCTACCTGGGCCCGCCCGCCCGTTGGCTTGTATTTTGTACACTTTTTGTTTAAATAACTACATGGTTGTAGGTCGAAGGCAATTTTTATTTTTTATTATCTCTTTACATATTATTATGTTTATGATACGATTGCTGCATTTTCACTCTCCCGCTAGTTGTTTGGTGGCTCTGAAAAGAGCCGTTTCTGTAGTGATCGGAAAGGAACTTGGGATTTCTTGCGATTTTACTTCTTCTTGGTCGCCTTTGGCTTCGCTGCTGCCTTGGGCTTGGCCGGAGATGACTTTGGTTTCGCAGCAGCCTTCCTTGCTTTCGATGGTGCCGCCGCCGCCTTTGGTTTTGCTGCGGGCTTTGCTTTTTTCACTTTTGCGAGCGCCTTCTTCGGCTTGCTTGCCTTCGCTGCCGGCGATTTCTTGGCGGCCATGCTAGTTATGAGCGACGAGTCGGACGTTGGCTAGAGCAGAGTAAAAATTTGCAGCAGCTCTCTCTCGGCTGCAGCTTCGCTAGTCATTTGACTACCACTAAAACCCCAACCTGATGTAAGTCTCTTTCTCTTGGCTCCACCCCTTTCAATTCGGCGCGTACATTTTGAACGTTTGAATTGATGAGCATAAAATAACATATCAGATTGTGGGTGTTTGTTTAGGAACTGCAGAATGCAAGATGTTTGGTTTTTGTGATGCAGCATATGATATGATGTAGTTTTCTATATTTATCATCGTCATTACGCATTTTGAAAATTGAATGTTTTTAGGGTCGTTTCAGGGTCAAGGGTGACCTGTCAGGTTACACCAAAACCAAACACTTAAAGTTTAGTATTTCAAATGAAAATTTTAAAACTTTCAAAACCTTGCAATTTATAGTTGTTTTTACTAATGACCCTGAATATCCTTCAGGATCCAACCTATGACTTCCTTATAATAGGGAAGACCCTGACGACGTATAGGTAGGTGGTGGTCCAAATTTGGGAGCCCTTAGGTTTGGTAGAATAATTTCGGGATATTTTTTCAACTTGAAGAGGGTTCACTTTTTAAAATTTTCATTTGCGTGCCCATACGCGGGCACGCTATAATATTAGGCAGATTAGGGTTATTCAATGTAATATTGTTAAAATATAGAAATTGATAGGAATTTATGTATGTATGTATTTATACGTAATATATATGTGTAATATTTCCTAGAATAATACTGTTAACATTACACAACGTCTAATTTATTTGTTTTTTTTCATTTTGTGTGGAAATTGTCAGAAAGTAAATGCCATTTTTTTTTTTTTTTTTGTAACTATATCTTTTGTCACACAAATCGTACACTGCATTATTGCTATTGTTTAGTCATATACTATCAGTAAATTCAGATTCAACAAATTCGTCCGTCACTTAATATATAATATATATATTTCCCCCCCCCCCCTCACCAAAAGAAATCACATTCTACGATTATTATTAAGTTGTTCATTCAGAATAACACATATCAGAACGAAAAGAAACAACAATATGGAAAAAATAATTTGTCTACAAATATATATAAATAGGTCACTCAACCATATTGAAACACATTTGAAATAACACATAGCGGCGCGCCGCCCCCAGTGACGTCCTCGGGGATGTTCCCGAATTTTCACTTGCCAATTATCATCGTAAAATTTATATTAAAAAGAATGTTTACAGTCTTTTAGAATGAGGACTACAAGATTTTACCAAAAAAAAAAAAAAAAAAGTTAGGTCCGCCAGGAATCGAACTCGGACCTTTTGGTTGATAAGCCGACGTCGTAGACAACTTGGATCTTGCTCTTGGTTATAAAACTTAGGTTTAGTTGGCTTTATAAATTGCAATTTTTTGGGTGTTTTATAATATTTTAATATTACGAGCAAAGTTGCGCTATTTTTTTTTTTAAGCAATCTGGTACAATGGGAGATTGTTATTATTTAATATTGAGATTTAATTTTTATTTTTTATAATTTTAAAAAGGTCCCTCCGAGGACATTTGTGGGGGGACTTTGATGTCTATTCAAGTTTTGGGGCGAGGCATTAAATATTATCAATTCCTGTCGAATTTTATAATCCTAGATTGCAAACTCTTTCAAACATTGCTTTTTTTTTTTTTTTTTTTTAACCTTCATTCCTACTCTTATAAATCCACAGATCTATATTATAGTTCATGATCCTGGCATTTTACGCATCATTGTTATATAATATAGCCTTAATTCCCCCTGACCTCAAGTTGCTTCTAAAATATGCGTACTAACTTAAATGTCCTCCTCGGTACTATAAGCCGGACTATACAGGCACACTGCATTTCGCTGCAACACAGACGCGCACCACCCGAGACCAACAAACAAACAGCAGCACCACAACAAGATGCAGCAACACGCACAAATCACTGCAAACTTGCCTTTTTTTTTTTTTTTTTTTTTTTTTTTTTTATATGTTGATGATGCAGGACAAGCTCTCGGTCGGACGCTTTAGTCTATGTTCATGTACACATGTTATTTAATAATAAAAATGATACGACGATTAATACTTACTTGCAACGCGGACTGCAAGTATGTTAATTACCATGTAATGCTATTTTGTTTTTCTATGACTAATTTTTTTTTTAACCGATGCATTGTATTATATATTATACTTCTTGCTAATGTGATGTTAAACTCTCTTCACTTTTTGATCTTCTCTATTAACCCATTAGGGACTGAATTAATTTTTTGTTTCAAATTTTTGTTTTTTTGTTATAAACTGAAAGTATAATGTCTATAAACAAGAAAAATCACAATTTTAATTTTTTTGAAATTTAATTGCTCTTTTAATTGGCAATTTAACTGCGATGCCATACGGCATCGCTAGGACATAATGTTGTCAATTTGTGCTTTTTCCTTATTTGAGACTTAAATCTCTTTCAGTGCTTGAATATTTTTATTTTTGGGTCTCTATTATATATGCCATTCTGTTTCATGCCCTCCCAAAATTCAGAGGGTCCCAAGTGGGCCCTAACGGTAAGGGGCCCACTTCAGTTTCAGTACTAAAAATATAGCACAGTGATAAAAATTGAACTGGCCATTTTTATCAGTTCCTGGAAGTGAAATACGTTGTATATAATTTCAAAGTTTTTTAAGGGACCTGAAACAGGCCCAAATAAGGGTCCCAGAGCATTATTTAGATTCCTGTCATTTCTATTTTTTGTATTTGAAAATAAAAATGACATCTTAGAATTAGTATTACAAGGTATATCCTAGCAAAATGGGGTACGTGAGGGTCTTCAATTCGGGCCCAGGGCCCCATGAGACCCTAGCCCCTGTCTTGTTCAACTTTGTTGTTGTATGGCATCTTCTATATTCTATTTTTTGTGGCGTGTTCAGACGCGGATCCAGAAAAAAATTTCGGGGGGGGGGACGGGGGGGCTGCCTCCATAAGGCCAATGTTAAAGAAAAATTGGAGTGGAGGAATTGCCTAAATTGCCCATGTTAGATTCAAAATTTCGGGGGGAGGGGGCTCCGCGCCTGGGCGTGTTAATTTTATAAATTTACAACTCATATGTTCAGCGTGGCCCAATGCATCGACTATTATAATTTTCGTTATATCATAGAAGTCAAGCTACGCCAACCGTAGTTTGTACTTGGTTGGTGACCGTTTCATATAACAATTACACTGATGAGGTAAATTTATCTCGCTTTACACATAGTGTAGAGATGCATTTGTGTGTGGTTCCCAATATTATAGACATCGTTTTCGTCCATTTATAAACAGTAGAAGTGTCCGTCCTGAGTGATGTTTTCCACAGTTACCCCAGTCTCACCTCAGCAAATTCTGGTGCACGTAACAGGCCATGGCCACCAACCATTTTCGTACATTATCTCTTATCATAACCCTGCCGCGAGCTGTAGAAAAAAAAAAGACTGATGCTCCAAATAATATGTGTATTATTTCAATATTCCATATTTTACAAAAAACAAAAATTGCTAGCTTCAGGTTACAGACAGCAAACATGTTAGTAGAGCAATGTCAATGACGACCGTATTAGAAAATAGAAGATGCCAATCAACAACAAAGTTAAGCAAGACAGGGGCAAGGGCTCATGGGACCCGGGTCTCCAATTGAGATCCCTCACGTACCCCATTTTGTTAAGATGTACCTTGTAATACAGGCTCGGACCGGCCATAAGGCTGGGTCAGGGATCCCTGACTGGTCCCTCATATTTTTAACACAGGATTATAGGAAAAGTGGCCTCAGACCCCCTGAAAAGTGGCCCCTGCTGCCTTTAGTGCCCATATGGCCCTGACTGTCCTCTAGCTTCCCAGTCCGAGCCTGTTGTAATTTTAGTTCTAACAAGTCATTTTTATTTTCAAATACAAAAAATAGGAATGACAGGAAGCTAAATGATGCTCTGGGACCCTTGGGACCTTAATTTGGGCCTGTTTCAGGTCCCTTGATATACTTTGAAATTATATACAACAACGTATTCTGCTTCAGGTAACTTGAAAGGATAAACATTGCAATTTTTATTACTGTACTATATTTATATTACTGATGCTGTAGTGGGCCCCTTACCGTTGGGGCCCACTTGGGACCCTCTAAATTTTTGTTTCGGTATGAAACAAAAGATTCCATATGAAAGAGACTCGAAAAAAATATTTACCCACTGAAAGAGATTGTAAGTGTCAAAGTAGCAAAAAAGCATAAACTGACTACATTATGTCCTAGCGATGCCGTACAGCATCACCTTTACTTTACATGGAATTTCACCAAGAATATTAATTTTGAAAAAAAAATTAATTTTGCATTTTGAAGCATAGTATGTAGGGAGCATTTTAATGTATGATTGAAAATTTTAGCATTACCTCTAAAAAAGTTATTAAGGTATATTCAAAATAACTTTTTGCAGAAGTCGTACAAATCATGTACCCTAACTTTGCTTTACCCTGTGAGGGTCAAAAAATTTTTTTTTTAGCAAAATTAACATTTCACTACCTCTATAGTGTCAATGCAAATCATTATTGACTATTTTTATCAATGTTACATTGTAACTTAATTTTAATTAAATTTTCTGCTAGGGGATGTTTAGTGATGCTAAAATGCATCGCTAGTACATAATGGGTTAATAATTTTTTCAGCCTAGTTTTGACGTGATCGGAGTGTCTTGCCTCAGTGTGCTGTCGTGATAATTATTGAATAAATATATCATATAATACATGGTTCAGCAAGAATATAAGAAGACTGTACTTTATAGATTCCTTTATGTTTTTTTGTGATTTCAAAGCTTGGTCGGAAAAAAATTGAAACTGAAATTTTAGTTGCAACGGAGGATATTGCACTATATTATATCAGCGCAGCCATAGCGTGCCGCATGGTGGTGTCGGCACATTATAGACTAATAATATGTTGTAAAAGTAGCTTAGTTGCAGCTGTACCAAATCAATGCTGCCGCATAATGAACATTTTTGTTGCAAACCCTTCTCCGAGAAACATGGGTGCATAATAGAATGACACAGGAAAAATAAGAATGTTGCATGAGCGATGCTGTGCCAGCTGTTCGACAGCATCGTGTTTTGCGTTCTGTATTAAGACACCGCGAAGCGTATACGATTGATTTGATGATGCAATATGACAACTATGATATGAATTTTGATAAAAAGTGAAGAAAGCGTCCGTTGAAAGAGGTGAGCCTCTCCTGTGAAGTCAAATACGCGTGACGCTATGTATGCGAGTCGTTCTTCTCTAAGTATTTCATGATAAAATGGAACTTTGTTGTATAAACTTCACGAATCGGCTCTAGGGGCAGGGAGTGGAAAACCCACGTTACGAGGTGGAGCAGCGACGACACTTGAATAACTGCCACAGGACTCGTAAAGTGTAAGAGAAGACGAACATAAAGCACGGTCGCTGCGAACTCAACTTTGATTCAGCTGTGGAGCTTGGGTGTCTTCCATCAGGTTGATACTTTTATGTTAGGCGAAAGAGCTAGAAAGGCGAGCGGGAAACAAGTTGTGCTCGCTGCTTCTTCGTGTTTACCGTCTCCTAGCTCTCTTTCACCTCGACGCATCATGGCTGACACCGCTGCACCCGCTGCTGCACCAGCACCCGCTGCCTCTTCTCCTGCAAAGGCCAAGAAAGCACCCAAGAAGGCCGGTGGGGCGAAGAAGCCCGCCGCGAAACCGTCTCACCCGCCCACCGCTGACATGGTCAAGAGTGCCATCAAGAGCCTGAAGGAGCGCGGCGGCTCGTCGCTGCAGGCAATCAAGAAGTACATCTCTGCTACGTACAAGGTGGACGCAGAGAAGCTTGCTCCTTTCATCCGCAAGTACCTCAAGTCCGCAGTGGCTTCTGGCGCGCTCGTACAAACCAAGGGGAAGGGCGCTGCCGGTTCATTCAAGCTGAGTGCGGCCGCTCCCAAGGAGAAGAAGGTGGCCACCAAGAAGCCTGCTGCCGCCGCTGCAAAGAAGACCAAGGCCCCGGCCGCCGCCGCCAAGAAACCCAAGACCGCAGCCGCCAAGAAGCCCAAGTCACCCAAGAAGGCGAAGGCAGCAGCTGCCAAACCCAAGAAGGCGCCCTCCAAGGCGAAGAAGGCTAAGCCAGCAGCGTCCAAACCAAAGGCCCCCAAGCCCAAGAAGGCAGCGGCGAAGCCCAAGGCAGCTGCCAAGCCCAAAGCAGCCAAGAAGTAAGCAGTGTCTATTTTATTGCATTTGCTCGTCTAGCTACTGAAAAGGCCCTTTTCAGGGCCACCAAACATTTCGCGAAGTGTTTTCTTTGCTAGCAAAACTATACCTTGCGTTTTCACCATCGTTTAATTCGTACTTAAAACCTTCACTATCACATAGCATTACAATATGCAGAACGGGGAGGGCATCAGTTTATAGCATGAGGTGGAAGAGCAGTTCCTTCTTTATTTTATTCTTTATTCCTCATAATGTTTCGGTAACGGAAACACACGCCACGTATGCACACTGCAGTGGATACCTTCCCTGCATAAAACATCGACAGTTCTCATCCATAACGTACTGTGGCGGTAACGCAATAGTAGGACGACAGGAGTAAAAAAAACAAACACTCAAAGCATGCAACTATTCAATGACTGCCATATAATATACACGTAATAAAATGTACTCACGCGATTCAGCAGATGAATTGCTAACTAAAGACCCGTTCTATAGTAAAATAGTGGCCCTGAAAAGGGCCTTTTCGATGTCGGTGATGGGCAGGCAAATTAAGCGCGCTCTCCGCGAATGCGGCGTGCCAGCTGGATGTCCTTTGGCATGATGGTGACACGCTTGGCGTGGATGGCGCACAGGTTGGTGTCCTCGAAGAGACCGACCAGATAGGCCTCGCTTGCCTCCTGCAGAGCCATGACGGCAGAGCTCTGGAAACGGAGATCTGTCTTGAAGTCCTGAGCGATCTCACGCACGAGGCGCTGGAAGGGCAGCTTGCGGATCAGCAGCTCAGTGCTCTTCTGGTAGCGACGGATCTCACGCAGAGCCACTGTTCCCGGGCGATAACGATGGGGCTTCTTCACTCCGCCGGTGGCGGGCGCACTCTTACGAGCGGCCTTGGTGGCGAGCTGCTTGCGGGGAGCCTTTCCTCCCGTCGACTTGCGAGCGGTCTGCTTGGTACGTGCCATGTTACTCGTCGGGCGCTTGGAGTAAGAATGAAGCGAGGCCTTTTTTCGACCCAGTATTTATGAACTAAACCACGCCCCCTTACAGCTAACTGACAATCTGGCGTCTGCGATTGGCCAACGGAGGGTATCCTCTGAACGGTTCGTATAACGTTAACTAGTCGAGGCTCCACGTAGGCCGTGCATCAGTTGCTCGCAGTCTTCGTCGACTTCACGACCGAACTAACCATGACTGGACGCGGAAAGGGAGGAAAGGGACTCGGCAAGGGGGGCGCCAAGCGTCATCGCAAAGTGTTGCGCGACAACATCCAGGGCATCACCAAGCCCGCCATCCGCCGTCTGGCTCGCCGCGGTGGAGTGAAGCGTATCTCCGGCCTCATCTACGAGGAGACCCGCGGTGTGCTCAAGGTGTTCCTTGAGAACGTGATCCGCGACGCCGTCACCTACACCGAGCACGCCAAGCGCAAGACCGTCACCGCCATGGACGTCGTGTACGCACTCAAGAGGCAGGGACGCACCCTGTACGGTTTCGGAGGCTAAGCTGCTGCTGCATACACCTCGCTCGCTGCCAGACCAACATCGAAAAGGCCCTTTTCAGGGCCACCACGAATCTCTGCAGAGTGTCTTTTTAGTGAGCAATGCGCGTGAGTACAAGTGTATCGTTATTTGTGATTAGGTTTATAGCTGTTCCTTGTGATTCGACTTACTTTTTCTGTATGCATGAAATAAGTTGTTTTTATCGGTTCATTTTCGTATCAGTGTCATTATTTTGAAGGGACGAATATATATAATGTACGGAGTGTAGGCCCGACTCGGTTGTATTGCCAAGTGATGAATATAGGAAAACTGAATAAAAAGAACAAGGATCATGATGCACGCGCTATCTATATAATATTGCAGTTGTACAACAGATGCACAATATGCGTGTAGTTTCATACTCTCCCGAGACCTATCTTGGTCGAGAATGATTAAAAAAATAAAAATATCCCTGACTAACACGGTCGTGCATGTATGCATCATATAATACACTGGAAGTGCACTGCTCACTGTCCTCACAAAGTGATGCCGCCCAAGATTATGTACATACTGCGGCTGTGTCACACAAAATTAACTGTAGCAAATTACAAACCAATAGACAACACTAACTGCAGGCGAGAAAATAACGATGATAAATGCTCACTCACCTCGTTGTTGCACCATAATTGCTAGTGGAAAAGAACTCTATACAGAAATATATGGTGGCCCTGAAAAGGGCCTTTTCAATGCAGCAGACAGCGATGGTTGATGCTTAAGCCTTCTTCTCGGTCTTCTTGGGCAGGAGCACGGCCTGGATGTTAGGCAGCACACCTCCCTGGGCGATGGTGACCCCGGAGAGCAGCTTGTTGAGCTCCTCGTCGTTGCGGATGGCGAGCTGCAAGTGACGGGGGATGATCCTCGTCTTCTTGTTGTCGCGGGCGGCGTTGCCGGCCAACTCGAGCACCTCAGCAGCGAGGTACTCCATCACTGCAGCCAAGTAGACGGGCGCACCGGCTCCCACACGCTCGGCGTAGTTTCCCTTGCGGAGCAGACGGTGGATACGGCCGACGGGGAACTGCAGACCGGCGCGGCTGGAGCGTGTCTTGGACTTGCCCTTCACCTTGCCTCCCTTGCCGCGACCTGACATGATGTGCGAAGTGGTAGTAACAAACGTAGAGCCGTGCTGGCAAACTGTGAATGTGGCAAACTTATCAGAAAACGGTCGCCTAGTTACTTTGTAGAAAGTTTACTCCGCACCAATCACGGCTCTGCGCGGGAACATTTTGTTTCCAGCCTGCGCCACGGAGAGCGCTTCAGTCGCCAACTTTGAAAGAGTGCACAAACGACGCCCGGCGATTGGTGCGGAGTATTTCTCACTCCGTGGGTACTTAGTCTAACGCCGTTTCACGTGCCGGCTCATTTTCAAGCAAGATCTCGACGAGTCAGCATCATGCCGCCCAAGACGAGTGGAAAAGCCGCGAAGAAGTCTGGCAAAGCCCAGAAGAACATCTCCAAGTCGGACAAGAAGGGCCGCAAGAAGAGGAGGAAGGAGAGCTACGCCATCTACATCTATAAGGTGTTGAAGCAGGTCCACCCCGACACCGGCGTGTCCAGCAAGGCCATGAGCATCATGAACAGCTTCGTGAACGACATCTTCGAGCGCATCGCTGCCGAGGCCAGCCGCCTGGCTCACTACAACAAGCGCTCCACCATCACGAGCCGGGAGATCCAGACCGCCGTGCGTCTGCTGCTGCCAGGAGAGCTGGCCAAGCACGCCGTGAGTGAGGGCACCAAGGCAGTGACCAAGTACACCAGCTCCAAGTAAGTCAGTTTTGCACTTCCAACATCATCGCTGCTGCTGCTGTATGTACATCGAAAAGGCCCTTTTCAGGGCCACCATTCTTCTCTGTATAGCAGTTTTGGTACTAGCAATGTGTGCTGTTGTCAATTATTATTATTATTATTATTTCTTATTATTGTTCTGACTTGTACATTGTGATCTATATATATGTATGTTTGTGCGCATGAAAGAGCTAATACAATAAAGTAAATTTGTGTTTGATGTGTCTTGTGAATAAAAATCCTGCTCCGTGTGTCCATCGTGACGGTTCTGTGTGCGAGCCGCATGATGGGATTCCCGCTTTTATTCCATCGCCATCTTGTTGCATGCATACAACTGCAGCCTGGCTACCTGGGCCCGCCCGTTGGCTTGTATTTTGTACACTTTTTGTTTAAATAACTACATGGTTGTAGGTCGAAGGCAATTTTTATTTTTTATTATCTCTTTACATATTATTATGTTTATGATACGATTGCTGCATTTTCACTCTCCCGCTAGTTGTTTGGTGGCTCTGAAAAGAGCCGTTTCTGTAGTGATCGGAAAGGAACTTGGGATTTCTTGCGATTTTACTTCTTCTTGGTCGCCTTTGGCTTCGCTGCTGCCTTGGGCTTGGCCGGAGATGACTTTGGTTTCGCAGCAGCCTTCCTTGCTTTCGATGGTGCCGCCGCCGCCTTTGGTTTTGCTGCGGGCTTTGCTTTTTTCACTTTTGCGAGCGCCTTCTTCGGCTTGCTTGCCTTCGCTGCCGGCGATTTCTTGGCGGCCATGCTAGTTATGAGCGACGAGTCGGACGTTGGCTAGAGCAGAGTAAAAATTTGCAGCAGCTCTCTCTCGGCTGCAGCTTCGCTAGTCATTTGACTACCACTAAAACCCCAACCTGATGTAAGTCTCTTTCTCTTGGCTCCACCCCTTTCAATTCGGCGCGTACATTTTGAACGTTTGAATTGATGAGCATAAAATAACATATCAGATTGTGGGTGTTTGTTTAGGAACTGCGGAATGCAAGATGTTTGGTTTTTGTGATGCAGCATATTATATGATGTAGTTTTCTATATTTATCATCGTCATTACGCATTTTGAAAATTGAATGTTTTTAGGGTCGTTTCAGGGTCAAGGGTGACCTGTCAGGTTACACCAAAACCAAACACTTAAATCAAATGAAAATTTTAAAACTTTCAAAACCTTGCAATTTATAGTTGTTTTTATTATTAAGTTGTTCATTCAGAATAACACATATCAGAAAGAAAAGAAACAACAATATGGAAAAAATAATTTGTCTACAAATATATATAAATAGGTCACTCAACCATATTGAAACACATTTGAAATAACACATAGCGGCGCGCCGCCCCCAGTGACGTCCTCGGGGATGTTCCCGAATTTTCACTTGCCAATTATCATCGTAAAATTTATATTAAAAAGAATGTTTACAGTCTTTTAGAATGAGGACTACAAGATTTTACCAAAAAAAAAAAAAAAAAAGTTAGGTCCGCCAGGAATCGAACTCGGACCTTTTGGTTGATAAGCCGACGTCGTAGACAACTTGGATCTTGCTCTTGGTTATAAAACTTAGGTTTAGTTGGCTTTATAAATTGCAATTTTTTGGGTGTTTTATAATATTTTAATATTACGAGCAAAGTTGCGCTATTTTTTTTTTTAAGCAATCTAGTACAATGGGAGATTGTTATTATTTAATATTGAGATTTAATTTTTATTTTTTATAATTTTAAAAAGGTCCCTCCGAGGACATTTGTGGGGGGACTTTGATGTCTATTCAAGTTTTGGGGCGAGGCATTAAATATTATCAATTCCTGTCGAATTTTATAATCCTAGATTGCAAACTCTTTCAAACATTGCTTTTTTTTTTTTTTTTTTTTAACCTTCATTCCTACTCTTATAAATCCACAGATCTATATTATAGTTCATGATCCTGGCATTTTACGCATCATTGTTATATAATATAGCCTTAATTCCCCCTGACCTCAAGTTGCTTCTAAAATATGCGTACTAACTTAAATGTCCTCATCGGTACTATAAGCCGGACTATAATATACAGGCACACTGCATTTCGCTGCAACACAGACGCGCACCACCCGAGACCAACAAACAAACAGCAGCACCACAACAAGATGCAGCAACACGCACAAATCACTGCAAACTTGCCTTTTTTTTTTTTTTTTTTTTTTTTTTTTTTTATATGTTGATGATGCAGGACAAGCTCTCGGTCGGACGCTTTAGTCTATGTTCATGTACACATGTTATTTAATAATAAAAATGATACGACGATTAATACTTACTTGCAACGCGGACTGCAAGTATGTTAATTACCATGTAATGCTATTTTGTTTTTCTATGACTAATTTTTTTTTTAACCGATGCATTGTATTATATATTATACTTCTTGCTAATGTGATGTTAAACTCTCTTCACTTTTTGATCTTCTCTATTAATAATTTTTTCAGCCTAGTTTTGACGTGATCGGAGTGTCTTGCCTCAGTGTGCTGTCGTGATAATTATTGAATAAATATATCATATAATACATGGTTCAGCAAGAATATAAGAAGACTGTACTTTATAGATTCCTTTATGTTTTTTTTTGATTTCAAAGCTTGGTCGGAAAAAAATTGAAACTGAAATTTTAGTTGCAACGGAGGATATTGCACTATATTAAATTAGGGCTGTAAATAACCGAGGAAAAAGTTTAACCGGTGACCGTCAACTTTTAACCGGTTTTTAATCAAACCGAAGTTCGATTAAAAACCGCCAAGAATTCTGAAAATGTTTGATCGATTAAAAAAACCGTCTAATCGATATAGGTTAATTTTATTCGATCGGTTAATTATTTGAATTTATTTGATCGGTTAATTTAACCGAAACGGTTAACTCTGCGCCATCGGTTATTTTTTGGCAATTATCACGTTAAATTAAGATATATTTAATACAAATACCATTAATATTGCATACACAAAACTGAATATAGAATATTATTCTTCCTTATATCAACATCATACATTAATTAAAAACATTAAAATTAAAATAACAGCTAATGGATTTTATTATTATAAAGTATATAGTTAGTATAACATTAAAAATTATAACATAAATATCTTTAATCAATTATTGTTGTTAATATTGATATTGTTTATTTAACATGCATTATTGAATATGGTTACATTTCAGTGTCACGATTGCATTCTATTTTTGTGTGTGTGTGGGGGAATGGGGGGGATGAATTGAGAAATTTAATTCTTTTCTGAACTGTTCTCTATATATCATATTATAATATTTTTTTTTTTGAGAATGACACTCGAATTCCTTTTTTTCTTTATTATAATAGTTCATAAAATATGTTTTTTAGTTGATTACCTAAAAACGGAAGTTGAACGATAGTTCAACTTACATTGTCAAAAATATAGGTAAATGATATGTATTTATAATAAATTGTTATGTTTGAGAGGATGGTCAAATACCTTTTATATCCTGAATGGAATTCACGTGTCAATTATTTTTTTTGCATTTTAAAAATTCATAAAAAGAATTAACCGCGGTTACAAGTGCTTAAAATTATGACACGGCTAGAAACGGTTAAAATTGACTATCGGTTAATTTTCAATTTTAATCAAAGTTCGGTTAAATGGTTAAATTAACCGTAACCTCGAGTAGCAGTGTTTTATGAAAACGATTAACCGTGGGATTTTAACCGGACGGTTAATCAACCGGTTAAAATTTACAGCCCTATATTATATCAGCGCAGCCATAGCGTGCCGCATGGTGGTGTCGGCACATTATAGACTAATAATATGTTGTAAAAGTAGCTTAGTTGCAGCTGTACCAAATCAATGCTGCCGCATAATGAACATTTTTGTTGCAAACCCTTCTCCGAGAAACATGGGTGCATAATAGAATGACACAGGAAAAATAAGAATGTTGCATGAGCGATGCTGTGCCAGCTGTTCGACAGCATCGTGTTTTGCGTTCTGTATTAAGACACCGCGAAGCGTATACGATTGATTTGATGATGCAATATGACAACTATGATATGAATTTTGATAAAAAGTGAAGAAAGCGTCCGTTGAAAGAGGTGAGCCTCTCCTGTGAAGTCAAATACGCGTGACGCTATGTATGCGAGTCGTTCTTCTCTAAGTATTTCATGATAAAATGGAACTTTGTTGTATAAACTTCACGAATCGGCTCTAGGGGCAGGGAGTGGAAAACCCACGTTACGAGGTGGAGCAGCGACGACACTTGAATAACTGCCACAGGACTCGTAAAGTGTAAGAGAAGACGAACATAAAGCACGGTCGCTGCGAACTCAACTTTGATTCAGCTGTGGAGCTTGGGTGTCTTCCATCAGGTTGATACTTTTATGTTAGGCGAAAGAGCTAGAAAGGCGAGCGGGAAACAAGTTGTGCTCGCTGCTTCTTCGTGTTTACCGTCTCCTAGCTCTCTTTCACCTCGACGCATCATGGCTGACACCGCTGCACCCGCTGCTGCACCAGCACCCGCTGCCTCTTCTCCTGCAAAGGCCAAGAAAGCACCCAAGAAGGCCGGTGGGGCGAAGAAGCCCGCCGCGAAACCGTCTCACCCGCCCACCGCTGACATGGTCAAGAGTGCCATCAAGAGCCTGAAGGAGCGCGGCGGCTCGTCGCTGCAGGCAATCAAGAAGTACATCTCTGCTACGTACAAGGTGGACGCAGAGAAGCTTGCTCCTTTCATCCGCAAGTACCTCAAGTCCGCAGTGGCTTCTGGCGCGCTCGTACAAACCAAGGGGAAGGGCGCTGCCGGTTCATTCAAGCTGAGTGCGGCCGCTCCCAAGGAGAAGAAGGTGGCCACCAAGAAGCCTGCTGCCGCCGCTGCAAAGAAGACCAAGGCCCCGGCCGCCGCCGCCAAGAAACCCAAGACCGCAGCCGCCAAGAAGCCCAAGTCACCCAAGAAGGCGAAGGCAGCAGCTGCCAAACCCAAGAAGGCGCCCTCCAAGGCGAAGAAGGCTAAGCCAGCAGCGTCCAAACCAAAGGCCCCCAAGCCCAAGAAGGCAGCGGCGAAGCCCAAGGCAGCTGCCAAGCCCAAAGCAGCCAAGAAGTAAGCAGTGTCTATTTTATTGCATTTGCTCGTCTAGCTACTGAAAAGGCCCTTTTCAGGGCCACCAAACATTTCGCGAAGTGTTTTCTTTGCTAGCAAAACTATACCTTGCGTTTTCACCATCGTTTAATTCGTACTTAAAACCTTCACTATCACATAGCATTACAATATGCAGAACGGGGAGGGCATCAGTTTATAGCATGAGGTGGAAGAGCAGTTCCTTCTTTATTTTATTCTTTATTCCTCATAATGTTTCGGTAACGGAAACACACGCCACGTATGCACACTGCAGTGGATACCTTCCCTGCATAAAACATCGACAGTTCTCATCCATAACGTACTGTGGCGGTAACGCAATAGTAGGACGACAGGAGTAAAAAAAACAAACACTCAAAGCATGCAACTATTCAATGACTGCCATATAATATACACGTAATAAAATGTACTCACGCGATTCAGCAGATGAATTGCTAACTAAAGACCCGTTCTATAGTAAAATAGTGGCCCTGAAAAGGGCCTTTTCGATGTCGGTGATGGGCAGGCAAATTAAGCGCGCTCTCCGCGAATGCGGCGTGCCAGCTGGATGTCCTTTGGCATGATGGTGACACGCTTGGCGTGGATGGCGCACAGGTTGGTGTCCTCGAAGAGACCGACCAGATAGGCCTCGCTTGCCTCCTGCAGAGCCATGACGGCAGAGCTCTGGAAACGGAGATCTGTCTTGAAGTCCTGAGCGATCTCACGCACGAGGCGCTGGAAGGGCAGCTTGCGGATCAGCAGCTCAGTGCTCTTCTGGTAGCGACGGATCTCACGCAGAGCCACTGTTCCCGGGCGATAACGATGGGGCTTCTTCACTCCGCCGGTGGCTGGCGCACTCTTACGAGCGGCCTTGGTGACGAGCTGCTTGCGGGGAGCCTTTCCTCCCGTCGACTTGCGAGCGGTCTGCTTGGTACGTGCCATGTTACTCGTCGGGCGCTTGGAGTAAGAATGAAGCGAGGCCTTTTTTCGACCCAGTATTTATGAACTAAACCACGCCCCCTTACAGCTAACTGACAATCTGGCGTCTGCGATTGGCCAACGGAGGGTATCCTCTGAACGGTTCGTATAACGTTAACTAGTCGAGGCTCCACGTAGGCCGTGCATCAGTTGCTCGCAGTCTTCGTCGACTTCACGACCGAACTAACCATGACTGGACGCGGAAAGGGAGGAAAGGGACTCGGCAAGGGGGGCGCCAAGCGTCATCGCAAAGTGTTGCGCGACAACATCCAGGGCATCACCAAGCCCGCCATCCGCCGTCTGGCTCGCCGCGGTGGAGTGAAGCGTATCTCCGGCCTCATCTACGAGGAGACCCGCGGTGTGCTCAAGGTGTTCCTTGAGAACGTGATCCGCGACGCCGTCACCTACACCGAGCACGCCAAGCGCAAGACCGTCACCGCCATGGACGTCGTGTACGCACTCAAGAGGCAGGGACGCACCCTGTACGGTTTCGGAGGCTAAGCTGCTGCTGCATACACCTCGCTCGCTGCCAGACCAACATCGAAAAGGCCCTTTTCAGGGCCACCACGAATCTCTGCAGAGTGTCTTTTTAGTGAGCAATGCGCGTGAGTACAAGTGTATCGTTATTTGTGATTAGGTTTATAGCTGTTCCTTGTGATTCGACTTACTTTTTCTGTATGCATGAAATAAGTTGTTTTTATCGGTTCATTTTCGTATCAGTGTCATTATTTTGAAGGGACGAATATATATAATGTACGGAGTGTAGGCCCGACTCGGTTGTATTGCCAAGTGATGAATATAGGAAAACTGAATAAAAAGAACAAGGATCATGATGCACGCGCTATCTATATAATATTGCAGTTGTACAACAGATGCACAATATGCGTGTAGTTTCATACTCTCCCGAGACCTATCTTGGTCGAGAATGATTAAAAAAATAAAAATATCCCTGACTAACACGGTCGTGCATGTATGCATCATATAATACACTGGAAGTGCACTGCTCACTGTCCTCACAAAGTGATGCCGCCCAAGATTATGTACATACTGCGGCTGTGTCACACAAAATTAACTGTAGCAAATTACAAACCAATAGACAACACTAACTGCAGGCGAGAAAATAACGATGATAAATGCTCACTCACCTCGTTGTTGCACCATAATTGCTAGTGGAAAAGAACTCTATACAGAAATATATGGTGGCCCTGAAAAGGGCCTTTTCAATGCAGCAGACAGCGATGGTTGATGCTTAAGCCTTCTTCTCGGTCTTCTTGGGCAGGAGCACGGCCTGGATGTTAGGCAGCACACCTCCCTGGGCGATGGTGACCCCGGAGAGCAGCTTGTTGAGCTCCTCGTCGTTGCGGATGGCGAGCTGCAAGTGACGGGGGATGATCCTCGTCTTCTTGTTGTCGCGGGCGGCGTTGCCGGCCAACTCGAGCACCTCAGCAGCGAGGTACTCCATCACTGCAGCCAAGTAGACGGGCGCACCGGCTCCCACACGCTCGGCGTAGTTTCCCTTGCGGAGCAGACGGTGGATACGGCCGACGGGGAACTGCAGACCGGCGCGGCTGGAGCGTGTCTTGGACTTGCCCTTCACCTTGCCTCCCTTGCCGCGACCTGACATGATGTGCGAAGTGGTAGTAACAAACGTAGAGCCGTGCTGGCAAACTGTGAATGTGGCAAACTTATCAGAAAACGGTCGCCTAGTTACTTTGTAGAAAGTTTACTCCGCACCAATCACGGCTCTGCGCGGGAACATTTTGTTTCCAGCCTGCGCCACGGAGAGCGCTTCAGTCGCCAACTTTGAAAGAGTGCACAAACGACGCCCGGCGATTGGTGCGGAGTATTTCTCACTCCGTGGGTACTTAGTCTAACGCCGTTTCACGTGCCGGCTCATTTTCAAGCAAGATCTCGACGAGTCAGCATCATGCCGCCCAAGACGAGTGGAAAAGCCGCGAAGAAGTCTGGCAAAGCCCAGAAGAACATCTCCAAGTCGGACAAGAAGGGCCGCAAGAAGAGGAGGAAGGAGAGCTACGCCATCTACATCTATAAGGTGTTGAAGCAGGTCCACCCCGACACCGGCGTGTCCAGCAAGGCCATGAGCATCATGAACAGCTTCGTGAACGACATCTTCGAGCGCATCGCTGCCGAGGCCAGCCGCCTGGCTCACTACAACAAGCGCTCCACCATCACGAGCCGGGAGATCCAGACCGCCGTGCGTCTGCTGCTGCCAGGAGAGCTGGCCAAGCACGCCGTGAGTGAGGGCACCAAGGCAGTGACCAAGTACACCAGCTCCAAGTAAGTCAGTTTTGCACTTCCAACATCATCGCTGCTGCTGCTGTATGTACATCGAAAAGGCCCTTTTCAGGGCCACCATTCTTCTCTGTATAGCAGTTTTGGTACTAGCAATGTGTGCTGTTGTCAATTATTATTATTATTATTATTTCTTATTATTGTTCTGACTTGTACATTGTGATCTATATATATGTATGTTTGTGCGCATGAAAGAGCTAATACAATAAAGTAAATTTGTGTTTGATGTGTCTTGTGAATAAAAATCCTGCTCCGTGTGTCCATCGTGACGGTTCTGTGTGCGAGCCGCATGATGGGATTCCCGCTTTTATTCCATCGCCATCTTGTTGCATGCATACAACTGCAGCCTGGCTACCTGGGCCCGCCCGTTGGCTTGTATTTTGTACACTTTTTGTTTAAATAACTACATGGTTGTAGGTCGAAGGCAATTTTTATTTTTTATTATCTCTTTACATATTATTATGTTTATGATACGATTGCTGCATTTTCACTCTCCCGCTAGTTGTTTGGTGGCTCTGAAAAGAGCCGTTTCTGTAGTGATCGGAAAGGAACTTGGGATTTCTTGCGATTTTACTTCTTCTTGGTCGCCTTTGGCTTCGCTGCTGCCTTGGGCTTGGCCGGAGATGACTTTGGTTTCGCAGCAGCCTTCCTTGCTTTCGATGGTGCCGCCGCCGCCTTTGGTTTTGCTGCGGGCTTTGCTTTTTTCACTTTTGCGAGCGCCTTCTTCGGCTTGCTTGCCTTCGCTGCCGGCGATTTCTTGGCGGCCATGCTAGTTATGAGCGACGAGTCGGACGTTGGCTAGAGCAGAGTAAAAATTTGCAGCAGCTCTCTCTCGGCTGCAGCTTCGCTAGTCATTTGACTACCACTAAAACCCCAACCTGATGTAAGTCTCTTTCTCTTGGCTCCACCCCTTTCAATTCGGCGCGTACATTTTGAACGTTTGAATTGATGAGCATAAAATAACATATCAGATTGTGGGTGTTTGTTTAGGAACTGCGGAATGCAAGATGTTTGGTTTTTGTGATGCAGCATATTATATGATGTAGTTTTCTATATTTATCATCGTCATTACGCATTTTGAAAATTGAATGTTTTTAGGGTCGTTTCAGGGTCAAGGGTGACCTGTCAGGTTACACCAAAACCAAACACTTAAATCAAATGAAAATTTTAAAACTTTCAAAACCTTGCAATTTATAGTTGTTTTTATTATTAAGTTGTTCATTCAGAATAACACATATCAGAAAGAAAAGAAACAACAATATGGAAAAAATAATTTGTCTACAAATATATATAAATAGGTCACTCAACCATATTGAAACACATTTGAAATAACACATAGCGGCGCGCCGCCCCCAGTGACGTCCTCGGGGATGTTCCCGAATTTTCACTTGCCAATTATCATCGTAAAATTTATATTAAAAAGAATGTTTACAGTCTTTTAGAATGAGGACTACAAGATTTTACCAAAAAAAAAAAAAAAAAAGTTAGGTCCGCCAGGAATCGAACTCGGACCTTTTGGTTGATAAGCCGACGTCGTAGACAACTTGGATCTTGCTCTTGGTTATAAAACTTAGGTTTAGTTGGCTTTATAAATTGCAATTTTTTGGGTGTTTTATAATATTTTAATATTACGAGCAAAGTTGCGCTATTTTTTTTTTTAAGCAATCTAGTACAATGGGAGATTGTTATTATTTAATATTGAGATTTAATTTTTATTTTTTATAATTTTAAAAAGGTCCCTCCGAGGACATTTGTGGGGGGACTTTGATGTCTATTCAAGTTTTGGGGCGAGGCATTAAATATTATCAATTCCTGTCGAATTTTATAATCCTAGATTGCAAACTCTTTCAAACATTGCTTTTTTTTTTTTTTTTTTTTAACCTTCATTCCTACTCTTATAAATCCACAGATCTATATTATAGTTCATGATCCTGGCATTTTACGCATCATTGTTATATAATATAGCCTTAATTCCCCCTGACCTCAAGTTGCTTCTAAAATATGCGTACTAACTTAAATGTCCTCATCGGTACTATAAGCCGGACTATAATATACAGGCACACTGCATTTCGCTGCAACACAGACGCGCACCACCCGAGACCAACAAACAAACAGCAGCACCACAACAAGATGCAGCAACACGCACAAATCACTGCAAACTTGCCTTTTTTTTTTTTTTTTTTTTTTTTTTTTTTTTATATGTTGATGATGCAGGACAAGCTCTCGGTCGGACGCTTTAGTCTATGTTCATGTACACATGTTATTTAATAATAAAAATGATACGACGATTAATACTTACTTGCAACGCGGACTGCAAGTATGTTAATTACCATGTAATGCTATTTTGTTTTTCTATGACTAATTTTTTTTTTAACCGATGCATTGTATTATATATTATACTTCTTGCTAATGTGATGTTAAACTCTCTTCACTTTTTGATCTTCTCTATTAATAATTTTTTCAGCCTAGTTTTGACGTGATCGGAGTGTCTTGCCTCAGTGTGCTGTCGTGATAATTATTGAATAAATATATCATATAATACATGGTTCAGCAAGAATATAAGAAGACTGTACTTTATAGATTCCTTTATGTTTTTTTTTTATTTCAAAGCTTGGTCGGAAAAAAATTGAAACTGAAATTTTAGTTGCAACGGAGGATATTGCACTATATTATATCAGCGCAGCCATAGCGTGCCGCATGGTGGTGTCGGCACATTATAGACTAATAATATGTTGTAAAAGTAGCTTAGTTGCAGCTGTACCAAATCAATGCTGCCGCATAATGAACATTTTTGTTGCAAACCCTTCTCCGAGAAACATGGGTGCATAATAGAATGACACAGGAAAAATAAGAATGTTGCATGAGCGATGCTGTGCCAGCTGTTCGACAGCATCGTGTTTTGCGTTCTGTATTAAGACACCGCGAAGCGTATACGATTGATTTGATGATGCAATATGACAACTATGATATGAATTTTGATAAAAAGTGAAGAAAGCGTCCGTTGAAAGAGGTGAGCCTCTCCTGTGAAGTCAAATACGCGTGACGCTATGTATGCGAGTCGTTCTTCTCTAAGTATTTCATGATAAAATGGAACTTTGTTGTATAAACTTCACGAATCGGCTCTAGGGGCAGGGAGTGGAAAACCCACGTTACGAGGTGGAGCAGCGACGACACTTGAATAACTGCCACAGGACTCGTAAAGTGTAAGAGAAGACGAACATAAAGCACGGTCGCTGCGAACTCAACTTTGATTCAGCTGTGGAGCTTGGGTGTCTTCCATCAGGTTGATACTTTTATGTTAGGCGAAAGAGCTAGAAAGGCGAGCGGGAAACAAGTTGTGCTCGCTGCTTCTTCGTGTTTACCGTCTCCTAGCTCTCTTTCACCTCGACGCATCATGGCTGACACCGCTGCACCCGCTGCTGCACCAGCACCCGCTGCCTCTTCTCCTGCAAAGGCCAAGAAAGCACCCAAGAAGGCCGGTGGGGCGAAGAAGCCCGCCGCGAAACCGTCTCACCCGCCCACCGCTGACATGGTCAAGAGTGCCATCAAGAGCCTGAAGGAGCGCGGCGGCTCGTCGCTGCAGGCAATCAAGAAGTACATCTCTGCTACGTACAAGGTGGACGCAGAGAAGCTTGCTCCTTTCATCCGCAAGTACCTCAAGTCCGCAGTGGCTTCTGGCGCGCTCGTACAAACCAAGGGGAAGGGCGCTGCCGGTTCATTCAAGCTGAGTGCGGCCGCTCCCAAGGAGAAGAAGGTGGCCACCAAGAAGCCTGCTGCCGCCGCTGCAAAGAAGACCAAGGCCCCGGCCGCCGCCGCCAAGAAACCCAAGACCGCAGCCGCCAAGAAGCCCAAGTCACCCAAGAAGGCGAAGGCAGCAGCTGCCAAACCCAAGAAGGCGCCCTCCAAGGCGAAGAAGGCTAAGCCAGCAGCGTCCAAACCAAAGGCCCCCAAGCCCAAGAAGGCAGCGGCGAAGCCCAAGGCAGCTGCCAAGCCCAAAGCAGCCAAGAAGTAAGCAGTGTCTATTTTATTGCATTTGCTCGTCTAGCTACTGAAAAGGCCCTTTTCAGGGCCACCAAACATTTCGCGAAGTGTTTTCTTTGCTAGCAAAACTATACCTTGCGTTTTCACCATCGTTTAATTCGTACTTAAAACCTTCACTATCACATAGCATTACAATATGCAGAACGGGGAGGGCATCAGTTTATAGCATGAGGTGGAAGAGCAGTTCCTTCTTTATTTTATTCTTTATTCCTCATAATGTTTCGGTAACGGAAACACACGCCACGTATGCACACTGCAGTGGATACCTTCCCTGCATAAAACATCGACAGTTCTCATCCATAACGTACTGTGGCGGTAACGCAATAGTAGGACGACAGGAGTAAAAAAAACAAACACTCAAAGCATGCAACTATTCAATGACTGCCATATAATATACACGTAATAAAATGTACTCACGCGATTCAGCAGATGAATTGCTAACTAAAGACCCGTTCTATAGTAAAATAGTGGCCCTGAAAAGGGCCTTTTCGATGTCGGTGATGGGCAGGCAAATTAAGCGCGCTCTCCGCGAATGCGGCGTGCCAGCTGGATGTCCTTTGGCATGATGGTGACACGCTTGGCGTGGATGGCGCACAGGTTGGTGTCCTCGAAGAGACCGACCAGATAGGCCTCGCTTGCCTCCTGCAGAGCCATGACGGCAGAGCTCTGGAAACGGAGATCTGTCTTGAAGTCCTGAGCGATCTCACGCACGAGGCGCTGGAAGGGCAGCTTGCGGATCAGCAGCTCAGTGCTCTTCTGGTAGCGACGGATCTCACGCAGAGCCACTGTTCCCGGGCGATAACGATGGGGCTTCTTCACTCCGCCGGTGGCGGGCGCACTCTTACGAGCGGCCTTGGTGGCGAGCTGCTTGCGGGGAGCCTTTCCTCCCGTCGACTTGCGAGCGGTCTGCTTGGTACGTGCCATGTTACTCGTCGGGCGCTTGGAGTAAGAATGAAGCGAGGCCGAAGAAGAAGAAGAAGAAGGAAAGAAATGTACTGCACCCAAACTCGCAGCACAGAGTGACACGCGCCTTTTACAAATCGTGTCTCCAGCTAGATAGATTTTACATTTATTTGGGAATAGGGTCTGTTGCTAGCCGAAGCCAATATCAGACGAAGATGTGTATGAAATAGAAACCTGATTAGACTTGATTAATTTTGAGACGCAGGGGAAAACCTAGAGGGATAGGAAAGATCCTCTAGTAAAACCCGCTTAATTAATTTAGGGCTAGATTGGCCACTGCCTATTGAAAGAAGGAGGCAGGCTTCTAGCGAGAGTAAGATATTGTACATGCATATTACGTATTAGTGTATTAAGTATTTTTGTTATGTTGAGTTTATGCAGGTGGGTAGAAACTTAGTGACTGCAGTTTATGAAAACTATGTTTTGGTCTTAATTTACGTTCAAGATGATTTTTTTTACCTCTTGTTAAATTACTAATAAGAGGGTTAACATGATTAGCTGCTTTGTAGAAGAAATTTCTACATTGATTATACATAACTTTACAAGTTTTTTGAACATTAAGTTCTTGATGCATAGTATTGATTTTAGTATATCTAGGTGGATTTGTTATAATTTTGAGGCATTTGTTTTGTACCATTTGGATAGCACGAAAATGACATTTACTTGCTGACGACCAAGCTGGAGCAGCGTAGGTAAGAACTGGAAGAATTGTTGCTTTATATATGTTAATTGCAGTATTCGTTTGGATTTTGCTTCTTTTGTTCAGAATAGGGTATAGTTGTCCTATTCTTTTTGTAGCTTTGAGAATGGTTGCTTCAATATGTTGTATCCAGTTTAGTTTGGAGTCTAGTAGAACTCCAAGATACTTTGCTGCTGTAGTTTTAGGAACCTTTTCATTGTTGAGTACGATATCATTGTAAAAGATTTTCTTCTTTCTTCCTTTTTTGAAAAGAATAGTTTCACATTTTTGAGTATTTACTTTCAGTCTCCACATTTTGAACCACATAGCGATCTTGTTAGTATGTCTTTGTAGTTTTGTGAAAGCATATGAGACACTGGCTGATGTAGACATGATGGCAGTGTCATCAGCATAGATAGCCAAAGATGTATTAGGATCTTTGGGAATATCATTTATATAGATGTTGAATAAGACAGGGCCTAGCGCTTGGAGTAAGAATGAAGCGAGGCCTTTTTTCGACCCAGTATTTATGAACTAAACCACGCCCCCTTACAGCTAACTGACAATCTGGCGTCTGCGATTGGCCAACGGAGGGTATCCTCTGAACGGTTCGTATAACGTTAACTAGTCGAGGCTCCACGTAGGCCGTGCATCAGTTGCTCGCAGTCTTCGTCGACTTCACGACCGAACTAACCATGACTGGACGCGGAAAGGGAGGAAAGGGACTCGGCAAGGGGGGCGCCAAGCGTCATCGCAAAGTGTTGCGCGACAACATCCAGGGCATCACCAAGCCCGCCATCCGCCGTCTGGCTCGCCGCGGTGGAGTGAAGCGTATCTCCGGCCTCATCTACGAGGAGACCCGCGGTGTGCTCAAGGTGTTCCTTGAGAACGTGATCCGCGACGCCGTCACCTACACCGAGCACGCCAAGCGCAAGACCGTCACCGCCATGGACGTCGTGTACGCACTCAAGAGGCAGGGACGCACCCTGTACGGTTTCGGAGGCTAAGCTGCTGCTGCATACACCTCGCTCGCTGCCAGACCAACATCGAAAAGGCCCTTTTCAGGGCCACCACGAATCTCTGCAGAGTGTCTTTTTAGTGAGCAATGCGCGTGAGTACAAGTGTATCGTTATTTGTGATTAGGTTTATAGCTGTTCCTTGTGATTCGACTTACTTTTTCTGTATGCATGAAATAAGTTGTTTTTATCGGTTCATTTTCGTATCAGTGTCATTATTTTGAAGGGACGAATATATATAATGTACGGAGTGTAGGCCCGACTCGGTTGTATTGCCAAGTGATGAATATAGGAAAACTGAATAAAAAGAACAAGGATCATGATGCACGCGCTATCTATATAATATTGCAGTTGTACAACAGATGCACAATATGCGTGTAGTTTCATACTCTCCCGAGACCTATCTTGGTCGAGAATGATTAAAAAAATAAAAATATCCCTGACTAACACGGTCGTGCATGTATGCATCATATAATACACTGGAAGTGCACTGCTCACTGTCCTCACAAAGTGATGCCGCCCAAGATTATGTACATACTGCGGCTGTGTCACACAAAATTAACTGTAGCAAATTACAAACCAATAGACAACACTAACTGCAGGCGAGAAAATAACGATGATAAATGCTCACTCACCTCGTTGTTGCACCATAATTGCTAGTGGAAAAGAACTCTATACAGAAATATATGGTGGCCCTGAAAAGGGCCTTTTCAATGCAGCAGACAGCGATGGTTGATGCTTAAGCCTTCTTCTCGGTCTTCTTGGGCAGGAGCACGGCCTGGATGTTAGGCAGCACACCTCCCTGGGCGATGGTGACCCCGGAGAGCAGCTTGTTGAGCTCCTCGTCGTTGCGGATGGCGAGCTGCAAGTGACGGGGGATGATCCTCGTCTTCTTGTTGTCGCGGGCGGCGTTGCCGGCCAACTCGAGCACCTCAGCAGCGAGGTACTCCATCACTGCAGCCAAGTAGACGGGCGCACCGGCTCCCACACGCTCGGCGTAGTTTCCCTTGCGGAGCAGACGGTGGATACGGCCGACGGGGAACTGCAGACCGGCGCGGCTGGAGCGTGTCTTGGACTTGCCCTTCACCTTGCCTCCCTTGCCGCGACCTGACATGATGTGCGAAGTGGTAGTAACAAACGTAGAGCCGTGCTGGCAAACTGTGAATGTGGCAAACTTATCAGAAAACGGTCGCCTAGTTACTTTGTAGAAAGTTTACTCCGCACCAATCACGGCTCTGCGCGGGAACATTTTGTTTCCAGCCTGCGCCACGGAGAGCGCTTCAGTCGCCAACTTTGAAAGAGTGCACAAACGACGCCCGGCGATTGGTGCGGAGTATTTCTCACTCCGTGGGTACTTAGTCTAACGCCGTTTCACGTGCCGGCTCTACTCCGGGTCTTCTCGTCGAGACCGGCAAGCGGCGGGTGGGGGCGCGGCGTTTACTGCTTTCGCGTCCGCGTTCTTGACATCCGTTCGTGGACTGATAGCTGCTTGGGCAACTAGGATCCAAGATGTCGGTCAGTCTGCCACTCGGCGTGAGTTCATCGAGTCGCACCATCCCACGGCTGCGGCTCCGGCAAGCAAATCGCACTGGAGTGCCGTCTTCGCGTCGAACAGCAAGCGTCTTCACGACCTAGCCGCGGGCACTAGTTCCGCAAATGTGTGCAGACCATCGTGCTGGCGCCATGGGGCGTCCTGTCTGCCAAGGAGGGGATCGGAGTGGTTAACCGGCGAACTACCTTGTACCACTCAGGCGTCTCGCAGTTCGTCGCGGGTTCTTCACTTCAGTGCCTTCGGCTTCTAGCAATAAGCCAATGCCACGGACGTTGGACCTCCATCCCGCCTATAACTCCTGATCAGGGTTATCGGTTGAATGGATGTACAACTAAGAGGCGGCTGTTACTCCTCATGGAACCCCATCTGTCCATGCAGGAAAATGATTCACATCCTAATATTCCTTACTCCTCATGGAACCCCATCTGTCCATGCAGGAAAATGACTCACATCCTAATATTCCTTACTCCTCATGGAACCCCACCTGTCCATGCAGGAACATGACTCACATCCTAATATTCCTATTTAAATCCTTCATAATAAAGTCAATCCAAACTACCCTAACATACAAGACTATCGCCAGCTAGCCTGTCTTCTTCTCACATGGCAGTGTGAACCTGGCCCTTTATCTTTACTCTGCAAACGGGGTTTTTACTAGGTGCATCCTTCTTTCGTGCCTAGGTTTTTGTCCCCACTGCTCTATAATCAAGTCTAATCAGGTTTTTATTTCATACACATCTTCGTCCTATATTGGCTTCGGCTAGAAAGGGACCCTAATTACCCAAATCAATGTAAACTCTATCTAGCTCGGAGACACGATTTGTAAAAGGCGCGTGTCACGGAGTGCTGCGAGTTTGGGTGCAGCTCTCACTTTCTTTCTTCTTTCTTCTTCTTCTTCTTCGTGCCGGCTCATTTTCAAGCAAGATCTCGACGAGTCAGCATCATGCCGCCCAAGACGAGTGGAAAAGCCGCGAAGAAGTCTGGCAAAGCCCAGAAGAACATCTCCAAGTCGGACAAGAAGGGCCGCAAGAAGAGGAGGAAGGAGAGCTACGCCATCTACATCTATAAGGTGTTGAAGCAGGTCCACCCCGACACCGGCGTGTCCAGCAAGGCCATGAGCATCATGAACAGCTTCGTGAACGACATCTTCGAGCGCATCGCTGCCGAGGCCAGCCGCCTGGCTCACTACAACAAGCGCTCCACCATCACGAGCCGGGAGATCCAGACCGCCGTGCGTCTGCTGCTGCCAGGAGAGCTGGCCAAGCACGCCGTGAGTGAGGGCACCAAGGCAGTGACCAAGTACACCAGCTCCAAGTAAGTCAGTTTTGCACTTCCAACATCATCGCTGCTGCTGCTGTATGTACATCGAAAAGGCCCTTTTCAGGGCCACCATTCTTCTCTGTATAGCAGTTTTGGTACTAGCAATGTGTGCTGTTGTCAATTATTATTATTATTATTATTTCTTATTATTGTTCTGACTTGTACATTGTGATCTATATATATGTATGTTTGTGCGCATGAAAGAGCTAATACAATAAAGTAAATTTGTGTTTGATGTGTCTTGTGAATAAAAATCCTGCTCCGTGTGTCCATCGTGACGGTTCTGTGTGCGAGCCGCATGATGGGATTCCCGCTTTTATTCCATCGCCATCTTGTTGCATGCATACAACTGCAGCCTGGCTACCTGGGCCCACCCGTTGGCTTGTATTTTGTACACTTTTTGTTTAAATAACTACATGGTTGTAGGTCGAAGGCAATTTTTATTTTTTATTATCTCTTTACATATTATTATGTTTATGATACGATTGCTGCATTTTCACTCTCCCGCTAGTTGTTTGGTGGCTCTGAAAAGAGCCGTTTCTGTAGTGATCGGAAAGGAACTTGGGATTTCTTGCGATTTTACTTCTTCTTGGTCGCCTTTGGCTTCGCTGCTGCCTTGGGCTTGGCCGGAGATGACTTTGGTTTCGCAGCAGCCTTCCTTGCTTTCGATGGTGCCGCCGCCGCCTTTGGTTTTGCTGCGGGCTTTGCTTTTTTCACTTTTGCGAGCGCCTTCTTCGGCTTGCTTGCCTTCGCTGCCGGCGATTTCTTGGCGGCCATGCTAGTTATGAGCGACGAGTCGGACGTTGGCTAGAGCAGAGTAAAAATTTGCAGCAGCTCTCTCTCGGCTGCAGCTTCGCTAGTCATTTGACTACCACTAAAACCCCAACCTGATGTAAGTCTCTTTCTCTTGGCTCCACCCCTTTCAATTCGGCGCGTACATTTTGAACGTTTGAATTGATGAGCATAAAATAACATATCAGATTGTGGGTGTTTGTTTAGGAACTGCGGAATGCAAGATGTTTGGTTTTTGTGATGCAGCATATTATATGATGTAGTTTTCTATATTTATCATCGTCATTACGCATTTTGAAAATTGAATGTTTTTAGGGTCGTTTCAGGGTCAAGGGTGACCTGTCAGGTTACACCAAAACCAAACACTTAAATCAAATGAAAATTTTAAAACTTTCAAAACCTTGCAATTTATAGTTGTTTTTATTATTAAGTTGTTCATTCAGAATAACACATATCAGAAAGAAAAGAAACAACAATATGGAAAAAATAATTTGTCTACAAATATATATAAATAGGTCACTCAACCATATTGAAACACATTTGAAATAACACATAGCGGCGCGCCGCCCCCAGTGACGTCCTCGGGGATGTTCCCGAATTTTCACTTGCCAATTATCATCGTAAAATTTATATTAAAAAGAATGTTTACAGTCTTTTAGAATGAGGACTACAAGATTTTACCAAAAAAAAAAAAAAAAAAGTTAGGTCCGCCAGGAATCGAACTCGGACCTTTTGGTTGATAAGCCGACGTCGTAGACAACTTGGATCTTGCTCTTGGTTATAAAACTTAGGTTTAGTTGGCTTTATAAATTGCAATTTTTTGGGTGTTTTATAATATTTTAATATTACGAGCAAAGTTGCGCTATTTTTTTTTTTAAGCAATCTAGTACAATGGGAGATTGTTATTATTTAATATTGAGATTTAATTTTTATTTTTTATAATTTTAAAAAGGTCCCTCCGAGGACATTTGTGGGGGGACTTTGATGTCTATTCAAGTTTTGGGGCGAGGCATTAAATATTATCAATTCCTGTCGAATTTTATAATCCTAGATTGCAAACTCTTTCAAACATTGCTTTTTTTTTTTTTTTTTTTTAACCTTCATTCCTACTCTTATAAATCCACAGATCTATATTATAGTTCATGATCCTGGCATTTTACGCATCATTGTTATATAATATAGCCTTAATTCCCCCTGACCTCAAGTTGCTTCTAAAATATGCGTACTAACTTAAATGTCCTCATCGGTACTATAAGCCGGACTATAATATACAGGCACACTGCATTTCGCTGCAACACAGACGCGCACCACCCGAGACCAACAAACAAACAGCAGCACCACAACAGGATGCAGCAACACGCACAAATCACTGCAAACTTGCCTTTTTTTTTTTTTTTTTTTTTTTTTTTATATGTTGATGATGCAGGACAAGCTCTCGGTCGGACGCTTTAGTCTATGTTCATGTACACATGTTATTTAATAATAAAAATGATACGACGATTAATACTTACTTGCAACGCGGACTGCAAGTATGTTAATTACCATGTAATGCTATTTTGTTTTTCTATGACTAATTTTTTTTTTAACCGATGCATTGTATTATATATTATACTTCTTGCTAATGTGATGTTAAACTCTCTTCACTTTTTGATCTTCTCTATTAATAATTTTTTCAGCCTAGTTTTGACGTGATCGGAGTGTCTTGCCTCAGTGTGCTGTCGTGATAATTATTGAATAAATATATCATATAATACATGGTTCAGCAAGAATATAAGAAGACTGTACTTTATAGATTCCTTTATGTTTTTTTTTGATTTCAAAGCTTGGTCGGAAAAAAATTGAAACTGAAATTTTAGTTGCAACGGAGGATATTGCACTATATTATATCAGCGCAGCCATAGCGTGCCGCATGGTGGTGTCGGCACATTATAGACTAATAATATGTTGTAAAAGTAGCTTAGTTGCAGCTGTACCAAATCAATGCTGCCGCATAATGAACATTTTTGTTGCAAACCCTTCTCCGAGAAACATGGGTGCATAATAGAATGACACAGGAAAAATAAGAATGTTGCATGAGCGATGCTGTGCCAGCTGTTCGACAGCATCGTGTTTTGCGTTCTGTATTAAGACACCGCGAAGCGTATACGATTGATTTGATGATGCAATATGACAACTATGATATGAATTTTGATAAAAAGTGAAGAAAGCGTCCGTTGAAAGAGGTGAGCCTCTCCTGTGAAGTCAAATACGCGTGACGCTATGTATGCGAGTCGTTCTTCTCTAAGTATTTCATGATAAAATGGAACTTTGTTGTATAAACTTCACGAATCGGCTCTAGGGGCAGGGAGTGGAAAACCCACGTTACGAGGTGGAGCAGCGACGACACTTGAATAACTGCCACAGGACTCGTAAAGTGTAAGAGAAGACGAACATAAAGCACGGTCGCTGCGAACTCAACTTTGATTCAGCTGTGGAGCTTGGGTGTCTTCCATCAGGTTGATACTTTTATGTTAGGCGAAAGAGCTAGAAAGGCGAGCGGGAAACAAGTTGTGCTCGCTGCTTCTTCGTGTTTACCGTCTCCTAGCTCTCTTTCACCTCGACGCATCATGGCTGACACCGCTGCACCCGCTGCTGCACCAGCACCCGCTGCCTCTTCTCCTGCAAAGGCCAAGAAAGCACCCAAGAAGGCCGGTGGGGCGAAGAAGCCCGCCGCGAAACCGTCTCACCCGCCCACCGCTGACATGGTCAAGAGTGCCATCAAGAGCCTGAAGGAGCGCGGCGGCTCGTCGCTGCAGGCAATCAAGAAGTACATCTCTGCTACGTACAAGGTGGACGCAGAGAAGCTTGCTCCTTTCATCCGCAAGTACCTCAAGTCCGCAGTGGCTTCTGGCGCGCTCGTACAAACCAAGGGGAAGGGCGCTGCCGGTTCATTCAAGCTGAGTGCGGCCGCTCCCAAGGAGAAGAAGGTGGCCACCAAGAAGCCTGCTGCCGCCGCTGCAAAGAAGACCAAGGCCCCGGCCGCCGCCGCCAAGAAACCCAAGACCGCAGCCGCCAAGAAGCCCAAGTCACCCAAGAAGGCGAAGGCAGCAGCTGCCAAACCCAAGAAGGCGCCCTCCAAGGCGAAGAAGGCTAAGCCAGCAGCGTCCAAACCAAAGGCCCCCAAGCCCAAGAAGGCAGCGGCGAAGCCCAAGGCAGCTGCCAAGCCCAAAGCAGCCAAGAAGTAAGCAGTGTCTATTTTATTGCATTTGCTCGTCTAGCTACTGAAAAGGCCCTTTTCAGGGCCACCAAACATTTCGCGAAGTGTTTTCTTTGCTAGCAAAACTATACCTTGCGTTTTCACCATCGTTTAATTCGTACTTAAAACCTTCACTATCACATAGCATTACAATATGCAGAACGGGGAGGGCATCAGTTTATAGCATGAGGTGGAAGAGCAGTTCCTTCTTTATTTTATTCTTTATTCCTCATAATGTTTCGGTAACGGAAACACACGCCACGTATGCACACTGCAGTGGATACCTTCCCTGCATAAAACATCGACAGTTCTCATCCATAACGTACTGTGGCGGTAACGCAATAGTAGGACGACAGGAGTAAAAAAAACAAACACTCAAAGCATGCAACTATTCAATGACTGCCATATAATATACACGTAATAAAATGTACTCACGCGATTCAGCAGATGAATTGCTAACTAAAGACCCGTTCTATAGTAAAATAGTGGCCCTGAAAAGGGCCTTTTCGATGTCGGTGATGGGCAGGCAAATTAAGCGCGCTCTCCGCGAATGCGGCGTGCCAGCTGGATGTCCTTTGGCATGATGGTGACACGCTTGGCGTGGATGGCGCACAGGTTGGTGTCCTCGAAGAGACCGACCAGATAGGCCTCGCTTGCCTCCTGCAGAGCCATGACGGCAGAGCTCTGGAAACGGAGATCTGTCTTGAAGTCCTGAGCGATCTCACGCACGAGGCGCTGGAAGGGCAGCTTGCGGATCAGCAGCTCAGTGCTCTTCTGGTAGCGACGGATCTCACGCAGAGCCACTGTTCCCGGGCGATAACGATGGGGCTTCTTCACTCCGCCGGTGGCGGGCGCACTCTTACGAGCGGCCTTGGTGGCGAGCTGCTTGCGGGGAGCCTTTCCTCCCGTCGACTTGCGAGCGGTCTGCTTGGTACGTGCCATGTTACTCGTCGGGCGCTTGGAGTAAGAATGAAGCGAGGCCGAAGAAGAAGAAGAAGAAGGAAAGAAATGTACTGCACCCAAACTCGCAGCACAGAGTGACACGCGCCTTTTACAAATCGTGTCTCCAGCTAGATAGATTTTACATTTATTTGGGAATAGGGTCTGTTGCTAGCCGAAGCCAATATCAGACGAAGATGTGTATGAAATAGAAACCTGATTAGACTTGATTAATTTTGAGACGCAGGGGAAAACCTAGAGGGATAGGAAAGATCCTCTAGTAAAACCCGCTTAATTAATTTAGGGCTAGATTGGCCACTGCCTATTGAAAGAAGGAGGCAGGCTTCTAGCGAGAGTAAGATATTGTACATGCATATTACGTATTAGTGTATTAAGTATTTTTGTTATGTTGAGTTTATGCAGGTGGGTAGAAACTTAGTGACTGCAGTTTATGAAAACTATGTTTTGGTCTTAATTTACGTTCAAGATGATTTTTTTTACCTCTTGTTAAATTACTAATAAGAGGGTTAACATGATTAGCTGCTTTGTAGAAGAAATTTCTACATTGATTATTTTTGGAGTAAGAATGAAGCGAGGCCTTTTTTCGACCCAGTATTTATGAACTAAACCACGCCCCCTTACAGCTAACTGACAATCTGGCGTCTGCGATTGGCCAACGGAGGGTATCCTCTGAACGGTTCGTATAACGTTAACTAGTCGAGGCTCCACGTAGGCCGTGCATCAGTTGCTCGCAGTCTTCGTCGACTTCACGACCGAACTAACCATGACTGGACGCGGAAAGGGAGGAAAGGGACTCGGCAAGGGGGGCGCCAAGCGTCATCGCAAAGTGTTGCGCGACAACATCCAGGGCATCACCAAGCCCGCCATCCGCCGTCTGGCTCGCCGCGGTGGAGTGAAGCGTATCTCCGGCCTCATCTACGAGGAGACCCGCGGTGTGCTCAAGGTGTTCCTTGAGAACGTGATCCGCGACGCCGTCACCTACACCGAGCACGCCAAGCGCAAGACCGTCACCGCCATGGACGTCGTGTACGCACTCAAGAGGCAGGGACGCACCCTGTACGGTTTCGGAGGCTAAGCTGCTGCTGCATACACCTCGCTCGCTGCCAGACCAACATCGAAAAGGCCCTTTTCAGGGCCACCACGAATCTCTGCAGAGTGTCTTTTTAGTGAGCAATGCGCGTGAGTACAAGTGTATCGTTATTTGTGATTAGGTTTATAGCTGTTCCTTGTGATTCGACTTACTTTTTCTGTATGCATGAAATAAGTTGTTTTTATCGGTTCATTTTCGTATCAGTGTCATTATTTTGAAGGGACGAATATATATAATGTACGGAGTGTAGGCCCGACTCGGTTGTATTGCCAAGTGATGAATATAGGAAAACTGAATAAAAAGAACAAGGATCATGATGCACGCGCTATCTATATAATATTGCAGTTGTACAACAGATGCACAATATGCGTGTAGTTTCATACTCTCCCGAGACCTATCTTGGTCGAGAATGATTAAAAAAATAAAAATATCCCTGACTAACACGGTCGTGCATGTATGCATCATATAATACACTGGAAGTGCACTGCTCACTGTCCTCACAAAGTGATGCCGCCCAAGATTATGTACATACTGCGGCTGTGTCACACAAAATTAACTGTAGCAAATTACAAACCAATAGACAACACTAACTGCAGGCGAGAAAATAACGATGATAAATGCTCACTCACCTCGTTGTTGCACCATAATTGCTAGTGGAAAAGAACTCTATACAGAAATATATGGTGGCCCTGAAAAGGGCCTTTTCAATGCAGCAGACAGCGATGGTTGATGCTTAAGCCTTCTTCTCGGTCTTCTTGGGCAGGAGCACGGCCTGGATGTTAGGCAGCACACCTCCCTGGGCGATGGTGACCCCGGAGAGCAGCTTGTTGAGCTCCTCGTCGTTGCGGATGGCGAGCTGCAAGTGACGGGGGATGATCCTCGTCTTCTTGTTGTCGCGGGCGGCGTTGCCGGCCAACTCGAGCACCTCAGCAGCGAGGTACTCCATCACTGCAGCCAAGTAGACGGGCGCACCGGCTCCCACACGCTCGGCGTAGTTTCCCTTGCGGAGCAGACGGTGGATACGGCCGACGGGGAACTGCAGACCGGCGCGGCTGGAGCGTGTCTTGGACTTGCCCTTCACCTTGCCTCCCTTGCCGCGACCTGACATGATGTGCGAAGTGGTAGTAACAAACGTAGAGCCGTGCTGGCAAACTGTGAATGTGGCAAACTTATCAGAAAACGGTCGCCTAGTTACTTTGTAGAAAGTTTACTCCGCACCAATCACGGCTCTGCGCGGGAACATTTTGTTTCCAGCCTGCGCCACGGAGAGCGCTTCAGTCGCCAACTTTGAAAGAGTGCACAAACGACGCCCGGCGATTGGTGCGGAGTATTTCTCACTCCGTGGGTACTTAGTCTAACGCCGTTTCACGTGCCGGCTCATTTTCAAGCAAGATCTCGACGAGTCAGCATCATGCCGCCCAAGACGAGTGGAAAAGCCGCGAAGAAGTCTGGCAAAGCCCAGAAGAACATCTCCAAGTCGGACAAGAAGGGCCGCAAGAAGAGGAGGAAGGAGAGCTACGCCATCTACATCTATAAGGTGTTGAAGCAGGTCCACCCCGACACCGGCGTGTCCAGCAAGGCCATGAGCATCATGAACAGCTTCGTGAACGACATCTTCGAGCGCATCGCTGCCGAGGCCAGCCGCCTGGCTCACTACAACAAGCGCTCCACCATCACGAGCCGGGAGATCCAGACCGCCGTGCGTCTGCTGCTGCCAGGAGAGCTGGCCAAGCACGCCGTGAGTGAGGGCACCAAGGCAGTGACCAAGTACACCAGCTCCAAGTAAGTCAGTTTTGCACTTCCAACATCATCGCTGCTGCTGCTGTATGTACATCGAAAAGGCCCTTTTCAGGGCCACCATTCTTCTCTGTATAGCAGTTTTGGTACTAGCAATGTGTGCTGTTGTCAATTATTATTATTATTATTATTTCTTATTATTGTTCTGACTTGTACATTGTGATCTATATATATGTATGTTTGTGCGCATGAAAGAGCTAATACAATAAAGTAAATTTGTGTTTGATGTGTCTTGTGAATAAAAATCCTGCTCCGTGTGTCCATCGTGACGGTTCTGTGTGCGAGCCGCATGATGGGATTCCCGCTTTTATTCCATCGCCATCTTGTTGCATGCATACAACTGCAGCCTGGCTACCTGGGCCCGCCCGTTGGCTTGTATTTTGTACACTTTTTGTTTAAATAACTACATGGTTGTAGGTCGAAGGCAATTTTTATTTTTTATTATCTCTTTACATATTATTATGTTTATGATACGATTGCTGCATTTTCACTCTCCCGCTAGTTGTTTGGTGGCTCTGAAAAGAGCCGTTTCTGTAGTGATCGGAAAGGAACTTGGGATTTCTTGCGATTTTACTTCTTCTTGGTCGCCTTTGGCTTCGCTGCTGCCTTGGGCTTGGCCGGAGATGACTTTGGTTTCGCAGCAGCCTTCCTTGCTTTCGATGGTGCCGCCGCCGCCTTTGGTTTTGCTGCGGGCTTTGCTTTTTTCACTTTTGCGAGCGCCTTCTTCGGCTTGCTTGCCTTCGCTGCCGGCGATTTCTTGGCGGCCATGCTAGTTATGAGCGACGAGTCGGACGTTGGCTAGAGCAGAGTAAAAATTTGCAGCAGCTCTCTCTCGGCTGCAGCTTCGCTAGTCATTTGACTACCACTAAAACCCCAACCTGATGTAAGTCTCTTTCTCTTGGCTCCACCCCTTTCAATTCGGCGCGTACATTTTGAACGTTTGAATTGATGAGCATAAAATAACATATCAGATTGTGGGTGTTTGTTTAGGAACTGCGGAATGCAAGATGTTTGGTTTTTGTGATGCAGCATATTATATGATGTAGTTTTCTATATTTATCATCGTCATTACGCATTTTGAAAATTGAATGTTTTTAGGGTCGTTTCAGGGTCAAGGGTGACCTGTCAGGTTACACCAAAACCAAACACTTAAATCAAATGAAAATTTTAAAACTTTCAAAACCTTGCAATTTATAGTTGTTTTTATTATTAAGTTGTTCATTCAGAATAACACATATCAGAAAGAAAAGAAACAACAATATGGAAAAAATAATTTGTCTACAAATATATATAAATAGGTCACTCAACCATATTGAAACACATTTGAAATAACACATAGCGGCGCGCCGCCCCCAGTGACGTCCTCGGGGATGTTCCCGAATTTTCACTTGCCAATTATCATCGTAAAATTTATATTAAAAAGAATGTTTACAGTCTTTTAGAATGAGGACTACAAGATTTTACCAAAAAAAAAAAAAAAAAAGTTAGGTCCGCCAGGAATCGAACTCGGACCTTTTGGTTGATAAGCCGACGTCGTAGACAACTTGGATCTTGCTCTTGGTTATAAAACTTAGGTTTAGTTGGCTTTATAAATTGCAATTTTTTGGGTGTTTTATAATATTTTAATATTACGAGCAAAGTTGCGCTATTTTTTTTTTTAAGCAATCTAGTACAATGGGAGATTGTTATTATTTAATATTGAGATTTAATTTTTATTTTTTATAATTTTAAAAAGGTCCCTCCGAGGACATTTGTGGGGGGACTTTGATGTCTATTCAAGTTTTGGGGCGAGGCATTAAATATTATCAATTCCTGTCGAATTTTATAATCCTAGATTGCAAACTCTTTCAAACATTGCTTTTTTTTTTTTTTTTTTTTTAACCTTCATTCCTACTCTTATAAATCCACAGATCTATATTATAGTTCATGATCCTGGCATTTTACGCATCATTGTTATATAATATAGCCTTAATTCCCCCTGACCTCAAGTTGCTTCTAAAATATGCGTACTAACTTAAATGTCCTCCTCGGTACTATAAGCCGGACTATAATATACAGGCACACTGCATTTCGCTGCAACACAGACGCGCACCACCCGAGACCAACAAACAAACAGCAGCACCACAACAAGATGCAGCAACACGCACAAATCACTGCAAACTTGCCTTTTTTTTTTTTTTTTTTTTTTTTTTTTTTTTTATATGTTGATGATGCAGGACAAGCTCTCGGTCGGACGCTTTAGTCTATGTTCATGTACACATGTTATTTAATAATAAAAATGATACGACGATTAATACTTACTTGCAACGCGGACTGCAAGTATGTTAATTACCATGTAATGCTATTTTGTTTTTCTATGACTAATTTTTTTTTTAACCGATGCATTGTATTATATATTATACTTCTTGCTAATGTGATGTTAAACTCTCTTCACTTTTTGATCTTCTCTATTAATAATTTTTTCAGCCTAGTTTTGACGTGATCGGAGTGTCTTGCCTCAGTGTGCTGTCGTGATAATTATTGAATAAATATATCATATAATACATGGTTCAGCAAGAATATAAGAAGACTGTACTTTATAGATTCCTTTATGTTTTTTTTTGATTTCAAAGCTTGGTCGGAAAAAAATTGAAACTGAAATTTTAGTTGCAACGGAGGATATTGCACTATATTATATCAGCGCAGCCATAGCGTGCCGCATGGTGGTGTCGGCACATTATAGACTAATAATATGTTGTAAAAGTAGCTTAGTTGCAGCTGTACCAAATCAATGCTGCCGCATAATGAACATTTTTGTTGCAAACCCTTCTCCGAGAAACATGGGTGCATAATAGAATGACACAGGAAAAATAAGAATGTTGCATGAGCGATGCTGTGCCAGCTGTTCGACAGCATCGTGTTTTGCGTTCTGTATTAAGACACCGCGAAGCGTATACGATTGATTTGATGATGCAATATGACAACTATGATATGAATTTTGATAAAAAGTGAAGAAAGCGTCCGTTGAAAGAGGTGAGCCTCTCCTGTGAAGTCAAATACGCGTGACGCTATGTATGCGAGTCGTTCTTCTCTAAGTATTTCATGATAAAATGGAACTTTGTTGTATAAACTTCACGAATCGGCTCTAGGGGCAGGGAGTGGAAAACCCACGTTACGAGGTGGAGCAGCGACGACACTTGAATAACTGCCACAGGACTCGTAAAGTGTAAGAGAAGACGAACATAAAGCACGGTCGCTGCGAACTCAACTTTGATTCAGCTGTGGAGCTTGGGTGTCTTCCATCAGGTTGATACTTTTATGTTAGGCGAAAGAGCTAGAAAGGCGAGCGGGAAACAAGTTGTGCTCGCTGCTTCTTCGTGTTTACCGTCTCCTAGCTCTCTTTCACCTCGACGCATCATGGCTGACACCGCTGCACCCGCTGCTGCACCAGCACCCGCTGCCTCTTCTCCTGCAAAGGCCAAGAAAGCACCCAAGAAGGCCGGTGGGGCGAAGAAGCCCGCCGCGAAACCGTCTCACCCGCCCACCGCTGACATGGTCAAGAGTGCCATCAAGAGCCTGAAGGAGCGCGGCGGCTCGTCGCTGCAGGCAATCAAGAAGTACATCTCTGCTACGTACAAGGTGGACGCAGAGAAGCTTGCTCCTTTCATCCGCAAGTACCTCAAGTCCGCAGTGGCTTCTGGCGCGCTCGTACAAACCAAGGGGAAGGGCGCTGCCGGTTCATTCAAGCTGAGTGCGGCCGCTCCCAAGGAGAAGAAGGTGGCCACCAAGAAGCCTGCTGCCGCCGCTGCAAAGAAGACCAAGGCCCCGGCCGCCGCCGCCAAGAAACCCAAGACCGCAGCCGCCAAGAAGCCCAAGTCACCCAAGAAGGCGAAGGCAGCAGCTGCCAAACCCAAGAAGGCGCCCTCCAAGGCGAAGAAGGCTAAGCCAGCAGCGTCCAAACCAAAGGCCCCCAAGCCCAAGAAGGCAGCGGCGAAGCCCAAGGCAGCTGCCAAGCCCAAAGCAGCCAAGAAGTAAGCAGTGTCTATTTTATTGCATTTGCTCGTCTAGCTACTGAAAAGGCCCTTTTCAGGGCCACCAAACATTTCGCGAAGTGTTTTCTTTGCTAGCAAAACTATACCTTGCGTTTTCACCATCGTTTAATTCGTACTTAAAACCTTCACTATCACATAGCATTACAATATGCAGAACGGGGAGGGCATCAGTTTATAGCATGAGGTGGAAGAGCAGTTCCTTCTTTATTTTATTCTTTATTCCTCATAATGTTTCGGTAACGGAAACACACGCCACGTATGCACACTGCAGTGGATACCTTCCCTGCATAAAACATCGACAGTTCTCATCCATAACGTACTGTGGCGGTAACGCAATAGTAGGACGACAGGAGTAAAAAAAACAAACACTCAAAGCATGCAACTATTCAATGACTGCCATATAATATACACGTAATAAAATGTACTCACGCGATTCAGCAGATGAATTGCTAACTAAAGACCCGTTCTATAGTAAAATAGTGGCCCTGAAAAGGGCCTTTTCGATGTCGGTGATGGGCAGGCAAATTAAGCGCGCTCTCCGCGAATGCGGCGTGCCAGCTGGATGTCCTTTGGCATGATGGTGACACGCTTGGCGTGGATGGCGCACAGGTTGGTGTCCTCGAAGAGACCGACCAGATAGGCCTCGCTTGCCTCCTGCAGAGCCATGACGGCAGAGCTCTGGAAACGGAGATCTGTCTTGAAGTCCTGAGCGATCTCACGCACGAGGCGCTGGAAGGGCAGCTTGCGGATCAGCAGCTCAGTGCTCTTCTGGTAGCGACGGATCTCACGCAGAGCCACTGTTCCCGGGCGATAACGATGGGGCTTCTTCACTCCGCCGGTGGCGGGCGCACTCTTACGAGCGGCCTTGGTGGCGAGCTGCTTGCGGGGAGCCTTTCCTCCCGTCGACTTGCGAGCGGTCTGCTTGGTACGTGCCATGTTACTCGTCGGGCGCTTGGAGTAAGAATGAAGCGAGGCCGAAGAAGAAGAAGAAGAAGGAAAGAAATGTACTGCACCCAAACTCGCAGCACAGAGTGACACGCGCCTTTTACAAATCGTGTCTCCAGCTAGATAGATTTTACATTTATTTGGGAATAGGGTCTGTTGCTAGCCGAAGCCAATATCAGACGAAGATGTGTATGAAATAGAAACCTGATTAGACTTGATTAATTTTGAGACGCAGGGGCGCTTGGAGTAAGAATGAAGCGAGGCCTTTTTTCGACCCAGTATTTATGAACTAAACCACGCCCCCTTACAGCTAACTGACAATCTGGCGTCTGCGATTGGCCAACGGAGGGTATCCTCTGAACGGTTCGTATAACGTTAACTAGTCGAGGCTCCACGTAGGCCGTGCATCAGTTGCTCGCAGTCTTCGTCGACTTCACGACCGAACTAACCATGACTGGACGCGGAAAGGGAGGAAAGGGACTCGGCAAGGGGGGCGCCAAGCGTCATCGCAAAGTGTTGCGCGACAACATCCAGGGCATCACCAAGCCCGCCATCCGCCGTCTGGCTCGCCGCGGTGGAGTGAAGCGTATCTCCGGCCTCATCTACGAGGAGACCCGCGGTGTGCTCAAGGTGTTCCTTGAGAACGTGATCCGCGACGCCGTCACCTACACCGAGCACGCCAAGCGCAAGACCGTCACCGCCATGGACGTCGTGTACGCACTCAAGAGGCAGGGACGCACCCTGTACGGTTTCGGAGGCTAAGCTGCTGCTGCATACACCTCGCTCGCTGCCAGACCAACATCGAAAAGGCCCTTTTCAGGGCCACCACGAATCTCTGCAGAGTGTCTTTTTAGTGAGCAATGCGCGTGAGTACAAGTGTATCGTTATTTGTGATTAGGTTTATAGCTGTTCCTTGTGATTACCTTACTTTTTCTGTGTGCATGAAATAAGTTGTTTTGATCGGTTCATTTTCGTATCAGTGTCATTATTTTGAAGGGACGAATATATATAATGTACGGAGTGTAGGCCCGACTCGGTTGTATTGCCAAGTGATGAATATAGGAAAACTGAATAAAAAGAACAAGGATCATGATGCACGCGCTATCTATATGATATTGCAGTTGTACAACAGATGCACAATATGCGTGTAGTTTCAGACTCTCCCGAGACCTATCTTGGTCGAGAATGATTAAAAAAATAAAAATATCCCTGACTAACACGGTCGTGCATGTATGCATCATATAATACACTGGAAGTGCACTGCTCACTGTCCTCACAAAGTGATGCCGCCCAAGATTATGTACATACTGCGGCTGTGCCACACAAAATTAACTGTAGCAAATTACAAACCAATAGACAACACTAACTGCAGGCGAGAAAATAACGATGATAAATGCTCACTCACCTCGTTGTTGCACCATAATTGCTAGTGGAAAAGAACTCTATACAGAAATATATGGTGGCCCTGAAAAGGGCCTTTTCAATGCAGCAGACAGCGATGGTTGATGCTTAAGCCTTCTTCTCGGTCTTCTTGGGCAGGAGCACGGCCTGGATGTTAGGCAGCACACCTCCCTGGGCGATGGTGACCCCGGAGAGCAGCTTGTTGAGCTCCTCGTCGTTGCGGATGGCGAGCTGCAAGTGACGGGGGATGATCCTCGTCTTCTTGTTGTCGCGGGCGGCGTTGCCGGCCAACTCGAGCACCTCAGCAGCGAGGTACTCCATCACTGCAGCCAAGTAGACGGGCGCACCGGCTCCCACACGCTCGGCGTAGTTTCCCTTGCGGAGCAGACGGTGGATACGGCCGACGGGGAACTGCAGACCGGCGCGGCTGGAGCGTGTCTTGGACTTGCCCTTCACCTTGCCTCCCTTGCCGCGACCTGACATGATGTGCGAAGTGGTAGTAACAAACGTAGAGCCGTGCTGGCAAACTGTGAATGTGGCAAACTTATCAGAAAACGGTCGCCTAGTTACTTTGTAGAAAGTTTACTCCGCACCAATCACGGCTCTGCGCGGGAACATTTTGTTTCCAGCCTGCGCCACGGAGAGCGCTTCAGTCGCCAACTTTGAAAGAGTGCACAAACGACGCCCGGCGATTGGTGCGGAGTATTTCTCACTCCGTGGGTACTTAGTCTAACGCCGTTTCACGTGCCGGCTCATTTTCAAGCAAGATCTCGACGAGTCAGCATCATGCCGCCCAAGACGAGTGGAAAAGCCGCGAAGAAGTCTGGCAAAGCCCAGAAGAACATCTCCAAGTCGGACAAGAAGGGCCGCAAGAAGAGGAGGAAGGAGAGCTACGCCATCTACATCTATAAGGTGTTGAAGCAGGTCCACCCCGACACCGGCGTGTCCAGCAAGGCCATGAGCATCATGAACAGCTTCGTGAACGACATCTTCGAGCGCATCGCTGCCGAGGCCAGCCGCCTGGCTCACTACAACAAGCGCTCCACCATCACGAGCCGGGAGATCCAGACCGCCGTGCGTCTGCTGCTGCCAGGAGAGCTGGCCAAGCACGCCGTGAGTGAGGGCACCAAGGCAGTGACCAAGTACACCAGCTCCAAGTAAGTCAGTTTTGCACTTCCAACATCATCGCTGCTGCTGCTGTATGTACATCGAAAAGGCCCTTTTCAGGGCCACCATTCTTCTCTGTATAGCAGTTTTGGTACTAGCAATGTGTGCTGTTGTCAATTATTATTATTATTATTATTTCTTATTATTGTTCTGACTTGTACATTGTGATCTATATATATGTATGTTTGTGCGCATGAAAGAGCTAATACAATAAAGTAAATTTGTGTTTGATGTGTCTTGTGAATAAAAATCCTGCTCCGTGTGTCCATCGTGACGGTTCTGTGTGCGAGCCGCATGATGGGATTCCCGCTTTTATTCCATCGCCATCTTGTTGCATGCATACAACTGCAGCCTGGCTACCTGGGCCCGCCCGTTGGCTTGTATTTTGTACACTTTTTGTTTAAATAACTACATGGTTGTAGGTCGAAGGCAATTTTTATTTTTTATTATCTCTTTACATATTATTATGTTTATGATACGATTGCTGCATTTTCACTCTCCCGCTAGTTGTTTGGTGGCTCTGAAAAGAGCCGTTTCTGTAGTGATCAGAAAGGAACTTGGGATTTCTTGCGATTTTACTTCTTCTTGGTCGCCTTTGGCTTCGCTGCTGCCTTGGGCTTGGCCGGAGATGACTTTGGTTTCGCAGCAGCCTTCCTTGCTTTCGATGGTGCCGCCGCCGCCTTTGGTTTTGCTGCGGGCTTTGCTTTTTTCACTTTTGCGAGCGCCTTCTTCGGCTTGCTTGCCTTCGCTGCCGGCGATTTCTTGGCGGCCATGCTAGTTATGAGCGACGAGTCGGACGTTGGCTAGAGCAGAGTAAAAATTTGCAGCAGCTTCGCTAGTCATTTGACTACCACTAAAACCCCAACCTGATGTAAGTCACTTTCTCTTGGCTCCACCCCTTTCAATTCGGCGCGTACATTTTGAACGTTTGAATTGATGAGCATAAAATAACATATCAGATTGTGGGTGTTTGTTTAGGAACTGCGGAATGCAAGATGTTTGGTTTTTGTGATGCAGCATATTATATGATGTAGTTTTCTATATTTATCATCGTCATTACGCATTTTGAAAATTGAATGTTTTTAGGGTCGTTTCAGGGTCAAGGGTGACCTGTCAGGTTACACCAAAACCAAACACTTAAATCAAATGAAAATTTTAAAACTTTCAAAACCTTGCAATTTATAGTTGTTTTTATTATTAAGTTGTTCATTCAGAATAACACATATCAGAAAGAAAAGAAACAACAATATGGAAAAAATAATTTGTCTACAAATATATATAAATAGGTCACTCAACCATATTGAAACACATTTGAAATAACACATAGCGGCGCGCCGCCCCCAGTGACGTCCTCGGGGAAGTTCCCGAATTTTCACTTGCCAATTATCATCGTAAAATTTATATTAAAAAGAATGTTTACAGTCTTTTAGAATGAGGACTACAAGATTTTACCAAAAAAAAAAAAAAAAAAGTTAGGTCCGCCAGGAATCGAACTCGGACCTTTTGGTTGAAAAGCCGACGTCGTAGACAACTTGGATCTTGCTCTTGGTTATAAAACTTAGGTTTAGTTGGCTTTATAAATTGCAATTTTTTGGGTGTTTTATAATATTTTAATATTACGAGCAAAGTTGCGCTATTTTTTTTTTTAAGCAATCTAGTACAATGGGAGATTGTTATTATTTAATATTGAGATTTAATTTTTATTTTTTATAATTTTAAAAAGGTCCCTCCGAGGACATTTGTGGGGGGACTTTGATGTCTATTCAAGTTTTGGGGCGAGGCATTAAATATTATCAATTCCTGTCGAATTTTATAATCCTAGATTGCAAACTCTTTCAAACATTGCTTTTTTTTTTTTTTTTTTTTAACCTTCATTCCTACTCTTATAAATCCACAGATCTATATTATAGTTCATGATCCTGGCATTTTACGCATCATTGTTATATAATATAGCCTTAATTCCCCCTGACCTCAAGTTGCTTCTAAAATATGCGTACTAACTTAAATGTCCTCATCGGTACTATAAGCCGGACTATAATATACAGGCACACTGCATTTCGCTGCAACACAGACGCGCACCACCCGAGACCAACAAACAAACAGCAGCACCACAACAAGATGCAGCAACACGCACAAATCACTGCAAACTTGCCTTTTTTTTTTTTTTTTTTTTTTTTTTTTTTATATGTTGATGATGCAGGACAAGCTCTCGGTCGGACGCTTTAGTCTATGTTCATGTACACATGTTATTTAATAATAAAAATGATACGACGATTAATACTTACTTGCAACGCGGACTGCAAGTATGTTAATTACCATGTAATGCTATTTTGTTTTTCTATGACTAATTTTTTTTTTAACCGATGCATTGTATTATATATTATACTTCTTGCTAATGTGATGTTAAACTCTCTTCACTTTTTGATCTTCTCTATTAATAATTTTTTCAGCCTAGTTTTGACGTGATCGGAGTGTCTTGCCTCAGTGTGCTGTCGTGATAATTATTGAATAAATATATCATATAATACATGGTTCAGCAAGAATATAAGAAGACTGTACTTTATAGATTCCTTTATGTTTTTTTTTTATTTCAAAGCTTGGTCGGAAAAAAATTGAAACTGAAATTTTAGTTGCAACGGAGGATATTGCACTATATTATATCAGCGCAGCCATAGCGTGCCGCATGGTGGTGTCGGCACATTATAGACTAATAATATGTTGTAAAAGTAGCTTAGTTGCAGCTGTACCAAATCAATGCTGCCGCATAATGAACATTTTTGTTGCAAACCCTTCTCCGAGAAACATGGGTGCATAATAGAATGACACAGGAAAAATAAGAATGTTGCATGAGCGATGCTGTGCCAGCTGTTCGACAGCATCGTGTTTTGCGTTCTGTATTAAGACACCGCGAAGCGTATACGATTGATTTGATGATGCAATATGACAACTATGATATGAATTTTGATAAAAAGTGAAGAAAGCGTCCGTTGAAAGAGGTGAGCCTCTCCTGTGAAGTCAAATACGCGTGACGCTATGTATGCGAGTCGTTCTTCTCTAAGTATTTCATGATAAAATGGAACTTTGTTGTATAAACTTCACGAATCGGCTCTAGGGGCAGGGAGTGGAAAACCCACGTTACGAGGTGGAGCAGCGACGACACTTGAATAACTGCCACAGGACTCGTAAAGTGTAAGAGAAGACGAACATAAAGCACGGTCGCTGCGAACTCAACTTTGATTCAGCTGTGGAGCTTGGGTGTCTTCCATCAGGTTGATACTTTTATGTTAGGCGAAAGAGCTAGAAAGGCGAGCGGGAAACAAGTTGTGCTCGCTGCTTCTTCGTGTTTACCGTCTCCTAGCTCTCTTTCACCTCGACGCATCATGGCTGACACCGCTGCACCCGCTGCTGCACCAGCACCCGCTGCCTCTTCTCCTGCAAAGGCCAAGAAAGCACCCAAGAAGGCCGGTGGGGCGAAGAAGCCCGCCGCGAAACCGTCTCACCCGCCCACCGCTGACATGGTCAAGAGTGCCATCAAGAGCCTGAAGGAGCGCGGCGGCTCGTCGCTGCAGGCAATCAAGAAGTACATCTCTGCTACGTACAAGGTGGACGCAGAGAAGCTTGCTCCTTTCATCCGCAAGTACCTCAAGTCCGCAGTGGCTTCTGGCGCGCTCGTACAAACCAAGGGGAAGGGCGCTGCCGGTTCATTCAAGCTGAGTGCGGCCGCTCCCAAGGAGAAGAAGGTGGCCACCAAGAAGCCTGCTGCCGCCGCTGCAAAGAAGACCAAGGCCCCGGCCGCCGCCGCCAAGAAACCCAAGACCGCAGCCGCCAAGAAGCCCAAGTCACCCAAGAAGGCGAAGGCAGCAGCTGCCAAACCCAAGAAGGCGCCCTCCAAGGCGAAGAAGGCTAAGCCAGCAGCGTCCAAACCAAAGGCCCCCAAGCCCAAGAAGGCAGCGGCGAAGCCCAAGGCAGCTGCCAAGCCCAAAGCAGCCAAGAAGTAAGCAGTGTCTATTTTATTGCATTTGCTCGTCTAGCTACTGAAAAGGCCCTTTTCAGGGCCACCAAACATTTCGCGAAGTGTTTTCTTTGCTAGCAAAACTATACCTTGCGTTTTCACCATCGTTTAATTCGTACTTAAAACCTTCACTATCACATAGCATTACAATATGCAGAACGGGGAGGGCATCAGTTTATAGCATGAGGTGGAAGAGCAGTTCCTTCTTTATTTTATTCTTTATTCCTCATAATGTTTCGGTAACGGAAACACACGCCACGTATGCACACTGCAGTGGATACCTTCCCTGCATAAAACATCGACAGTTCTCATCCATAACGTACTGTGGCGGTAACGCAATAGTAGGACGACAGGAGTAAAAAAAACAAACACTCAAAGCATGCAACTATTCAATGACTGCCATATAATATACACGTAATAAAATGTACTCACGCGATTCAGCAGATGAATTGCTAACTAAAGACCCGTTCTATAGTAAAATAGTGGCCCTGAAAAGGGCCTTTTCGATGTCGGTGATGGGCAGGCAAATTAAGCGCGCTCTCCGCGAATGCGGCGTGCCAGCTGGATGTCCTTTGGCATGATGGTGACACGCTTGGCGTGGATGGCGCACAGGTTGGTGTCCTCGAAGAGACCGACCAGATAGGCCTCGCTTGCCTCCTGCAGAGCCATGACGGCAGAGCTCTGGAAACGGAGATCTGTCTTGAAGTCCTGAGCGATCTCACGCACGAGGCGCTGGAAGGGCAGCTTGCGGATCAGCAGCTCAGTGCTCTTCTGGTAGCGACGGATCTCACGCAGAGCCACTGTTCCCGGGCGATAACGATGGGGCTTCTTCACTCCGCCGGTGGCGGGCGCACTCTTACGAGCGGCCTTGGTGGCGAGCTGCTTGCGGGGAGCCTTTCCTCCCGTCGACTTGCGAGCGGTCTGCTTGGTACGTGCCATGTTACTCGTCGGGCGCTTGGAGTAAGAATGAAGCGAGGCCTTTTTTCGACCCAGTATTTATGAACTAAACCACGCCCCCTTACAGCTAACTGACAATCTGGCGTCTGCGATTGGCCAACGGAGGGTATCCTCTGAACGGTTCGTATAACGTTAACTAGTCGAGGCTCCACGTAGGCCGTGCATCAGTTGCTCGCAGTCTTCGTCGACTTCACGACCGAACTAACCATGACTGGACGCGGAAAGGGAGGAAAGGGACTCGGCAAGGGGGGCGCCAAGCGTCATCGCAAAGTGTTGCGCGACAACATCCAGGGCATCACCAAGCCCGCCATCCGCCGTCTGGCTCGCCGCGGTGGAGTGAAGCGTATCTCCGGCCTCATCTACGAGGAGACCCGCGGTGTGCTCAAGGTGTTCCTTGAGAACGTGATCCGCGACGCCGTCACCTACACCGAGCACGCCAAGCGCAAGACCGTCACCGCCATGGACGTCGTGTACGCACTCAAGAGGCAGGGACGCACCCTGTACGGTTTCGGAGGCTAAGCTGCTGCTGCATACACCTCGCTCGCTGCCAGACCAACATCGAAAAGGCCCTTTTCAGGGCCACCACGAATCTCTGCAGAGTGTCTTTTTAGTGAGCAATGCGCGTGAGTACAAGTGTATCGTTATTTGTGATTAGGTTTATAGCTGTTCCTTGTGATTCGACTTACTTTTTCTGTATGCATGAAATAAGTTGTTTTTATCGGTTCATTTTCGTATCAGTGTCATTATTTTGAAGGGACGAATATATATAATGTACGGAGTGTAGGCCCGACTCGGTTGTATTGCCAAGTGATGAATATAGGAAAACTGAATAAAAAGAACAAGGATCATGATGCACGCGCTATCTATATAATATTGCAGTTGTACAACAGATGCACAATATGCGTGTAGTTTCATACTCTCCCGAGACCTATCTTGGTCGAGAATGATTAAAAAAATAAAAATATCCCTGACTAACACGGTCGTGCATGTATGCATCATATAATACACTGGAAGTGCACTGCTCACTGTCCTCACAAAGTGATGCCGCCCAAGATTATGTACATACTGCGGCTGTGTCACACAAAATTAACTGTAGCAAATTACAAACCAATAGACAACACTAACTGCAGGCGAGAAAATAACGATGATAAATGCTCACTCACCTCGTTGTTGCACCATAATTGCTAGTGGAAAAGAACTCTATACAGAAATATATGGTGGCCCTGAAAAGGGCCTTTTCAATGCAGCAGACAGCGATGGTTGATGCTTAAGCCTTCTTCTCGGTCTTCTTGGGCAGGAGCACGGCCTGGATGTTAGGCAGCACACCTCCCTGGGCGATGGTGACCCCGGAGAGCAGCTTGTTGAGCTCCTCGTCGTTGCGGATGGCGAGCTGCAAGTGACGGGGGATGATCCTCGTCTTCTTGTTGTCGCGGGCGGCGTTGCCGGCCAACTCGAGCACCTCAGCAGCGAGGTACTCCATCACTGCAGCCAAGTAGACGGGCGCACCGGCTCCCACACGCTCGGCGTAGTTTCCCTTGCGGAGCAGACGGTGGATACGGCCGACGGGGAACTGCAGACCGGCGCGGCTGGAGCGTGTCTTGGACTTGCCCTTCACCTTGCCTCCCTTGCCGCGACCTGACATGATGTGCGAAGTGGTAGTAACAAACGTAGAGCCGTGCTGGCAAACTGTGAATGTGGCAAACTTATCAGAAAACGGTCGCCTAGTTACTTTGTAGAAAGTTTACTCCGCACCAATCACGGCTCTGCGCGGGAACATTTTGTTTCCAGCCTGCGCCACGGAGAGCGCTTCAGTCGCCAACTTTGAAAGAGTGCACAAACGACGCCCGGCGATTGGTGCGGAGTATTTCTCACTCCGTGGGTACTTAGTCTAACGCCGTTTCACGTGCCGGCTCTACTCCGGGTCTTCTCGTCGAGACCGGCAAGCGGCGGGTGGGGGCGCGGCGTTTACTGCTTTCGCGTCCGCGTTCTTGACATCCGTTCGTGGACTGATAGCTGCTTGGGCAACTAGGATCCAAGATGTCGGTCAGTCTGCCACTCGGCGTGAGTTCATCGAGTCGCACCATCCCACGGCTGCGGCTCCGGCAAGCAAATCGCACTGGAGTGCCGTCTTCGCGTCGAACAGCAAGCGTCTTCACGACCTAGCCGCGGGCACTAGTTCCGCAAATGTGTGCAGACCATCGTGCTGGCGCCATGGGGCGTCCTGTCTGCCAAGGAGGGGATCGGAGTGGTTAACCGGCGAACTACCTTGTACCACTCAGGCGTCTCGCAGTTCGTCGCGGGTTCTTCACTTCAGTGCCTTCGGCTTCTAGCAATAAGCCAATACCACGGACGTTGGACCTCCATCCCGCCTATAACTCCTGATCAGGGTTATCGGTTGAATGGATGTACAACTAAGAGGCGGCTGTTACTCCTCATGGAACCCCATCTGTCCATGCAGGAAAATGATTCACATCCTAATATTCCTTACTCCTCATGGAACCCCATCTGTCCATGCAGGAAAATGACTCACATCCTAATATTCCTTACTCCTCATGGAACCCCACCTGTCCATGCAGGAACATGACTCACATCCTAATATTCCTATTTAAATCCTTCATAATAAAGTCAATCCAAACTACCCTAACATACAAGACTATCGCCAGCTAGCCTGTCTTCTTCTCACATGGCAGTGTGAACCTGGCCCTTTATCTTTACTCTGCAAACGGGGTTTTTACTAGGTGCATCCTTCTTTCGTGCCTAGGTTTTTGTCCCCACTGCTCTATAATCAAGTCTAATCAGGTTTTTATTTCATACACATCTTCGTCCTATATTGGCTTCGGCTAGAAAGGGACCCTAATTACCCAAATCAATGTAAACTCTATCTAGCTCGGAGACACGATTTGTAAAAGGCGCGTGTCACGGAGTGCTGCGAGTTTGGGTGCAGCTCTCACTTTCTTTCTTCTTTCTTCTTCTTCTTCTTCGTGCCGGCTCATTTTCAAGCAAGATCTCGACGAGTCAGCATCATGCCGCCCAAGACGAGTGGAAAAGCCGCGAAGAAGTCTGGCAAAGCCCAGAAGAACATCTCCAAGTCGGACAAGAAGGGCCGCAAGAAGAGGAGGAAGGAGAGCTACGCCATCTACATCTATAAGGTGTTGAAGCAGGTCCACCCCGACACCGGCGTGTCCAGCAAGGCCATGAGCATCATGAACAGCTTCGTGAACGACATCTTCGAGCGCATCGCTGCCGAGGCTAGCCGCCTGGCTCACTACAACAAGCGCTCCACCATCACGAGCCGGGAGATCCAGACCGCCGTGCGTCTGCTGCTGCCAGGAGAGCTGGCCAAGCACGCCGTGAGTGAGGGCACCAAGGCAGTGACCAAGTACACCAGCTCCAAGTAAGTCAGTTTTGCACTTCCAACATCATCGCTGCTGCTGCTGTATGTACATCGAAAAGGCCCTTTTCAGGGCCACCATTCTTCTCTGTATAGCAGTTTTGGTACTAGCAATGTGTGCTGTTGTCAATTATTATTATTATTATTATTTCTTATTATTGTTCTGACTTGTACATTGTGATCTATATATATGTATGTTTGTGCGCATGAAAGAGCTAATACAATAAAGTAAATTTGTGTTTGATGTGTCTTGTGAATAAAAATCCTGCTCCGTGTGTCCATCGTGACGGTTCTGTGTGCGAGCCGCATGATGGGATTCCCGCTTTTATTCCATCGCCATCTTGTTGCATGCATACAACTGCAGCCTGGCTACCTGGGCCCGCCCGTTGGCTTGTATTTTGTACACTTTTTGTTTAAATAACTACATGGTTGTAGGTCGAAGGCAATTTTTATTTTTTATTATCTCTTTACATATTATTATGTTTATGATACGATTGCTGCATTTTCACTCTCCCGCTAGTTGTTTGGTGGCTCTGAAAAGAGCCGTTTCTGTAGTGATCGGAAAGGAACTTGGGATTTCTTGCGATTTTACTTCTTCTTGGTCGCCTTTGGCTTCGCTGCTGCCTTGGGCTTGGCCGGAGATGACTTTGGTTTCGCAGCAGCCTTCCTTGCTTTCGATGGTGCCGCCGCCGCCTTTGGTTTTGCTGCGGGCTTTGCTTTTTTCACTTTTGCGAGCGCCTTCTTCGGCTTGCTTGCCTTCGCTGCCGGCGATTTCTTGGCGGCCATGCTAGTTATGAGCGACGAGTCGGACGTTGGCTAGAGCAGAGTAAAAATTTGCAGCAGCTTCGCTAGTCATTTGACTACCACTAAAACCCCAACCTGATGTAAGTCACTTTCTCTTGGCTCCACCCCTTTCAATTCGGCGCGTACATTTTGAACGTTTGAATTGATGAGCATAAAATAACATATCAGATTGTGGGTGTTTGTTTAGGAACTGCGGAATGCAAGATGTTTGGTTTTTGTGATGCAGCATATTATATGATGTAGTTTTCTATATTTATCATCGTCATTACGCATTTTGAAAATTGAATGTTTTTAGGGTCGTTTCAGGGTCAAGGGTGACCTGTCAGGTTACACCAAAACCAAACACTTAAATCAAATGAAAATTTTAAAACTTTCAAAACCTTGCAATTTATAGTTGTTTTTATTATTAAGTTGTTCATTCAGAATAACACATATCAGAACGAAAAGAAACAACAATATGGAAAAAATAATTTGTCTACAAATATATATAAATAGGTCACTCAACCATATTGAAACACATTTGAAATAACACATAGCGGCGCGCCGCCCCCAGTGACGTCCTCGGGGATGTTCCCGAATTTTCACTTGCCAATTATCATCGAAAAATTTATATTAAAAAGAATGTTTACAGTCTTTTAGAATGAGGACTACAAGATTTTACCAAAAAAAAAAAAAAAAAAAGTTAGGTCCGCCAGGAATCGAACTCGGACCTTTTGGTTGATAAGCCGACGTCGTAGACAACTTGGATCTTGCTCTTGGTTATAAAACTTAGGTTTAGTTGGCTTTATAAATTGCAATTTTTTGGGTGTTTTATAATATTTTAATATTACGAGCAAAGTTGCGCTATTTTTTTTTTTTTAAGCAATCTGGTACAATGGGAGATTGTTATTATTTAATATTGAGATTTAATTTTTATTTTTTATAATTTTAAAAAGGTCCCTCCGAGGACATTTGTGGGGGGACTTTGATGTCTATTCAAGTTTTGGGGCGAGGCATTAAATATTATCAATTCCTGTCGAATTTTATAATCCTAGATGGCAAACTCTTTCAAACATTGCTTTTTTTTTTTTTTTTTTTTTAACCTTCATTCCTACTCTTATAAATCCACAGATCTATATTATAGTTCATGATCCTGGCATTTTACGCATCATTGTTATATAATATAGCCTTAATTCCCCCTGACCTCAAGTTGCTTCTAAAATATGCGTACTAACTTAAATGTCCTCCTCGGTACTATAAGCCGGACTATAATATACAGGCACACTGCATTTCGCTGCAACACAGACGCGCACCACCCGAGACCAACAAACAAACAGCAGCACCACAACAAGATGCAGCAACACGCACAAATCACTGCAAACTTGCCTTTTTTTTTTTTTTTTTTTTTTTTTTTTTTTTTATGTTGATGATGCAGGACAAGCTCTCGGTCGGACGCTTTAGTCTATGTTCATGTACACATGTTATTTAATAATAAAAATGATACGACGATTAATACTTACTTGCAACGCGGACTGCAAGTATGTTAATTACCATGTAATGCTATTTTGTTTTTCTATGACTAATTTTTTTTTTAACCGATGCATTGTATTATATATTATACTTCTTGCTAATGTGATGTTAAACTCTCTTCACTTTTTGATCTTCTCTATTAATAATTTTTTCAGCCTAGTTTTGACGTGATCGGAGTGTCTTGCCTCAGTGTGCTGTCGTGATAATTATTGAATAAATATATCATATAATACATGGTTCAGCAAGAATATAAGAAGACTGTACTTTATAGATTCCTTTATGTTTTTTTTTGATTTCAAAGCTTGGTCGGAAAAAAATTGAAACTGAAATTTTAGTTGCAACGGAGGATATTGCACTATATTATATCAGCGCAGCCATAGCGTGCCGCATGGTGGTGTCGGCACATTATAGACTAATAATATGTTGTAAAAGTAGCTTAGTTGCAGCTGTACCAAATCAATGCTGCCGCATAATGAACATTTTTGTTGCAAACCCTTCTCCGAGAAACATGGGTGCATAATAGAATGACACAGGAAAAATAAGAATGTTGCATGAGCGATGCTGTGCCAGCTGTTCGACAGCATCGTGTTTTGCGTTCTGTATTAAGACACCGCGAAGCGTATACGATTGATTTGATGATGCAATATGACAACTATGATATGAATTTTGATAAAAAGTGAAGAAAGCGTCCGTTGAAAGAGGTGAGCCTCTCCTGTGAAGTCAAATACGCGTGACGCTATGTATGCGAGTCGTTCTTCTCTAAGTATTTCATGATAAAATGGAACTTTGTTGTATAAACTTCACGAATCGGCTCTAGGGGCAGGGAGTGGAAAACCCACGTTACGAGGTGGAGCAGCGACGACACTTGAATAACTGCCACAGGACTCGTAAAGTGTAAGAGAAGACGAACATAAAGCACGGTCGCTGCGAACTCAACTTTGATTCAGCTGTGGAGCTTGGGTGTCTTCCATCAGGTTGATACTTTTATGTTAGGCGAAAGAGCTAGAAAGGCGAGCGGGAAACAAGTTGTGCTCGCTGCTTCTTCGTGTTTACCGTCTCCTAGCTCTCTTTCACCTCGACGCATCATGGCTGACACCGCTGCACCCGCTGCTGCACCAGCACCCGCTGCCTCTTCTCCTGCAAAGGCCAAGAAAGCACCCAAGAAGGCCGGTGGGGCGAAGAAGCCCGCCGCGAAACCGTCTCACCCGCCCACCGCTGACATGGTCAAGAGTGCCATCAAGAGCCTGAAGGAGCGCGGCGGCTCGTCGCTGCAGGCAATCAAGAAGTACATCTCTGCTACGTACAAGGTGGACGCAGAGAAGCTTGCTCCTTTCATCCGCAAGTACCTCAAGTCCGCAGTGGCTTCTGGCGCGCTCGTACAAACCAAGGGGAAGGGCGCTGCCGGTTCATTCAAGCTGAGTGCGGCCGCTCCCAAGGAGAAGAAGGTGGCCACCAAGAAGCCTGCTGCCGCCGCTGCAAAGAAGACCAAGGCCCCGGCCGCCGCCGCCAAGAAACCCAAGACCGCAGCCGCCAAGAAGCCCAAGTCACCCAAGAAGGCGAAGGCAGCAGCTGCCAAACCCAAGAAGGCGCCCTCCAAGGCGAAGAAGGCTAAGCCAGCAGCGTCCAAACCAAAGGCCCCCAAGCCCAAGAAGGCAGCGGCGAAGCCCAAGGCAGCTGCCAAGCCCAAAGCAGCCAAGAAGTAAGCAGTGTCTATTTTATTGCATTTGCTCGTCTAGCTACTGAAAAGGCCCTTTTCAGGGCCACCAAACATTTCGCGAAGTGTTTTCTTTGCTAGCAAAACTATACCTTGCGTTTTCACCATCGTTTAATTCGTACTTAAAACCTTCACTATCACATAGCATTACAATATGCAGAACGGGGAGGGCATCAGTTTATAGCATGAGGTGGAAGAGCAGTTCCTTCTTTATTTTATTCTTTATTCCTCATAATGTTTCGGTAACGGAAACACACGCCACGTATGCACACTGCAGTGGATACCTTCCCTGCATAAAACATCGACAGTTCTCATCCATAACGTACTGTGGCGGTAACGCAATAGTAGGACGACAGGAGTAAAAAAAACAAACACTCAAAGCATGCAACTATTCAATGACTGCCATATAATATACACGTAATAAAATGTACTCACGCGATTCAGCAGATGAATTGCTAACTAAAGACCCGTTCTATAGTAAAATAGTGGCCCTGAAAAGGGCCTTTTCGATGTCGGTGATGGGCAGGCAAATTAAGCGCGCTCTCCGCGAATGCGGCGTGCCAGCTGGATGTCCTTTGGCATGATGGTGACACGCTTGGCGTGGATGGCGCACAGGTTGGTGTCCTCGAAGAGACCGACCAGATAGGCCTCGCTTGCCTCCTGCAGAGCCATGACGGCAGAGCTCTGGAAACGGAGATCTGTCTTGAAGTCCTGAGCGATCTCACGCACGAGGCGCTGGAAGGGCAGCTTGCGGATCAGCAGCTCAGTGCTCTTCTGGTAGCGACGGATCTCACGCAGAGCCACTGTTCCCGGGCGATAACGATGGGGCTTCTTCACTCCGCCGGTGGCGGGCGCACTCTTACGAGCGGCCTTGGTGGCGAGCTGCTTGCGGGGAGCCTTTCCTCCCGTCGACTTGCGAGCGGTCTGCTTGGTACGTGCCATGTTACTCGTCGGGCGCTTGGAGTAAGAATGAAGCGAGGCCTTTTTTCGACCCAGTATTTATGAACTAAACCACGCCCCCTTACAGCTAACTGACAATCTGGCGTCTGCGATTGGCCAACGGAGGGTATCCTCTGAACGGTTCGTATAACGTTAACTAGTCGAGGCTCCACGTAGGCCGTGCATCAGTTGCTCGCAGTCTTCGTCGACTTCACGACCGAACTAACCATGACTGGACGCGGAAAGGGAGGAAAGGGACTCGGCAAGGGGGGCGCCAAGCGTCATCGCAAAGTGTTGCGCGACAACATCCAGGGCATCACCAAGCCCGCCATCCGCCGTCTGGCTCGCCGCGGTGGAGTGAAGCGTATCTCCGGCCTCATCTACGAGGAGACCCGCGGTGTGCTCAAGGTGTTCCTTGAGAACGTGATCCGCGACGCCGTCACCTACACCGAGCACGCCAAGCGCAAGACCGTCACCGCCATGGACGTCGTGTACGCACTCAAGAGGCAGGGACGCACCCTGTACGGTTTCGGAGGCTAAGCTGCTGCTGCATACACCTCGCTCGCTGCCAGACCAACATCGAAAAGGCCCTTTTCAGGGCCACCACGAATCTCTGCAGAGTGTCTTTTTAGTGAGCAATGCGCGTGAGTACAAGTGTATCGTTATTTGTGATTAGGTTTATAGCTGTTCCTTGTGATTCGACTTACTTTTTCTGTATGCATGAAATAAGTTGTTTTTATCGGTTCATTTTCGTATCAGTGTCATTATTTTGAAGGGACGAATATATATAATGTACGGAGTGTAGGCCCGACTCGGTTGTATTGCCAAGTGATGAATATAGGAAAACTGAATAAAAAGAACAAGGATCATGATGCACGCGCTATCTATATAATATTGCAGTTGTACAACAGATGCACAATATGCGTGTAGTTTCATACTCTCCCGAGACCTATCTTGGTCGAGAATGATTAAAAAAATAAAAATATCCCTGACTAACACGGTCGTGCATGTATGCATCATATAATACACTGGAAGTGCACTGCTCACTGTCCTCACAAAGTGATGCCGCCCAAGATTATGTACATACTGCGGCTGTGCCACACAAAATTAACTGTAGCAAATTACAAACCAATAGACAACACTAACTGCAGGCGAGAAAATAACGATGATAAATGCTCACTCACCTCGTTGTTGCACCATAATTGCTAGTGGAAAAGAACTCTATACAGAAATATATGGTGGCCCTGAAAAGGGCCTTTTCAATGCAGCAGACAGCGATGGTTGATGCTTAAGCCTTCTTCTCGGTCTTCTTGGGCAGGAGCACGGCCTGGATGTTAGGCAGCACACCTCCCTGGGCGATGGTGACCCCGGAGAGCAGCTTGTTGAGCTCCTCGTCGTTGCGGATGGCGAGCTGCAAGTGACGGGGGATGATCCTCGTCTTCTTGTTGTCGCGGGCGGCGTTGCCGGCCAACTCGAGCACCTCAGCAGCGAGGTACTCCATCACTGCAGCCAAGTAGACGGGCGCACCGGCTCCCACACGCTCGGCGTAGTTTCCCTTGCGGAGCAGACGGTGGATACGGCCGACGGGGAACTGCAGACCGGCGCGGCTGGAGCGTGTCTTGGACTTGCCCTTCACCTTGCCTCCCTTGCCGCGACCTGACATGATGTGCGAAGTGGTAGTAACAAACGTAGAGCCGTGCTGGCAAACTGTGAATGTGGCAAACTTATCAGAAAACGGTCGCCTAGTTACTTTGTAGAAAGTTTACTCCGCACCAATCACGGCTCTGCGCGGGAACATTTTGTTTCCAGCCTGCGCCACGGAGAGCGCTTCAGTCGCCAACTTTGAAAGAGTGCACAAACGACGCCCGGCGATTGGTGCGGAGTATTTCTCACTCCGTGGGTACTTAGTCTAACGCCGTTTCACGTGCCGGCTCGTCTCAAAATTAATCAAGTCTAATCAGGTTTCTATTTCATACACATCTTCGTCTGATATTGGCTTCGGCTAGCAACAGACCCTATTCCCAAATAAATGTAAAATCTATCTAGCTGGAGACACGATTTGTAAAAGGCGCGTGTCACTCTGTGCTGCGAGTTTGGGTGCAGTACATTTCTTTCCTTCTTCTTCTTCTTCTTCTTCTTGTGCCGGCTCATTTTCAAGCAAGATCTCGACGAGTCAGCATCATGCCGCCCAAGACGAGTGGAAAAGCCGCGAAGAAGTCTGGCAAAGCCCAGAAGAACATCTCCAAGTCGGACAAGAAGGGCCGCAAGAAGAGGAGGAAGGAGAGCTACGCCATCTACATCTATAAGGTGTTGAAGCAGGTCCACCCCGACACCGGCGTGTCCAGCAAGGCCATGAGCATCATGAACAGCTTCGTGAACGACATCTTCGAGCGCATCGCTGCCGAGGCTAGCCGCCTGGCTCACTACAACAAGCGCTCCACCATCACGAGCCGGGAGATCCAGACCGCCGTGCGTCTGCTGCTGCCAGGAGAGCTGGCCAAGCACGCCGTGAGTGAGGGCACCAAGGCAGTGACCAAGTACACCAGCTCCAAGTAAGTCAGTTTTGCACTTCCAACATCATCGCTGCTGCTGCTGTATGTACATCGAAAAGGCCCTTTTCAGGGCCACCATTCTTCTCTGTATAGCAGTTTTGGTACTAGCAATGTGTGCTGTTGTCAATTATTATTATTATTATTATTTCTTATTATTGTTCTGACTTGTACATTGTGATCTATATATATGTATGTTTGTGCGCATGAAAGAGCTAATACAATAAAGTAAATTTGTGTTTGATGTGTCTTGTGAATAAAAATCCTGCTCCGTGTGTCCATCGTGACGGTTCTGTGTGCGAGCCGCATGATGGGATTCCCGCTTTTATTCCATCGCCATCTTGTTGCATGCATACAACTGCAGCCTGGCTACCTGGGCCCGCCCGTTGGCTTGTATTTTGTACACTTTTTGTTTAAATAACTACATGGTTGTAGGTCGAAGGCAATTTTTATTTTTTATTATCTCTTTACATATTATTATGTTTATGATACGATTGCTGCATTTTCACTCTCCCGCTAGTTGTTTGGTGGCTCTGAAAAGAGCCGTTTCTGTAGTGATCGGAAAGGAACTTGGGATTTCTTGCGATTTTACTTCTTCTTGGTCGCCTTTGGCTTCGCTGCTGCCTTGGGCTTGGCCGGAGATGACTTTGGTTTCGCAGCAGCCTTCCTTGCTTTCGATGGTGCCGCCGCCGCCTTTGGTTTTGCTGCGGGCTTTGCTTTTTTCACTTTTGCGAGCGCCTTCTTCGGCTTGCTTGCCTTCGCTGCCGGCGATTTCTTGGCGGCCATGCTAGTTATGAGCGACGAGTCGGACGTTGGCTAGAGCAGAGTAAAAATTTGCAGCAGCTTCGCTAGTCATTTGACTACCACTAAAACCCCAACCTGATGTAAGTCACTTTCTCTTGGCTCCACCCCTTTCAATTCGGCGCGTACATTTTGAACGTTTGAATTGATGAGCATAAACAAAGTTCCTCTACAAGTTGTCTTACTGTCATAAGGCCTGTGTTGAAGAGAATTTCAGCATTTGAAGTCCAATTGCTGCAGAAGTCCATTTAGTCCATGTGACAAAGAAATTATACAGAAGTCCATACAGCGCCGCGTACGGAACCCGTTCGAAACTCTCAATGACGTCACAGATCATATGATGTCACCCACAGCAGTACGTAGCAGCTGATGTATTTATTTATTTTTGCAATTTTGCATATTTTCAATTATAAAAATTACTCAGCAAAAAATAAAACACTTCCTTAAGGGTAAGAACAATCGATTGTTGTAGTCCCATTTGATTTACATGTAAACCTTAGCATCCTCATAAATAATTCTGAATTTTTTTGAAAGACACCTTATAGCACGCCAAAAAAAATGTGAAAAAAATTTCAAAACAATCGGACGATCCAATTTTTTAGATAGATAGCAGTGTGTACACACATTACATGCATATAACCCGGCCTGCTTGCGGCTATTGTGGGTATTCCACCACGGTGGCTCGCTTGCTTGCAGCTGACTCTCTCAGTCCCTCCCTGAACTCACCAACACTCCGAGCATCCACAAGCCCAGATGAGTCCAACACATTCCACTCCCTCACCGTTCTTCTCAAAAAAGAATACTTGCCCATATCATTTTTGCTTCCCCTATGAATTTGTTGGACTCTGGGCTTGTGGATGCTCGGTGTGTTGGTGAGTTCAGGGAGGGGCTGAGAGAGTCAGCCGCAAGCAAGCGAGCCACCGTGGTGGAATACCCACAATAGCCGCAAGCAGGGATGTATGCAAGTAATGTGTGTACACACTGCTAATTATCTTATCTCCAACTTCCAATCATGGTCCCTCCTAACCTTATAACGCCCTTTCTCAGTACGATCGCTAAGCTCCTCCCAGCCCTTTTGGTTCCTAGTTATTTTATACATATTGTTATCAGTCTACTTTGCTTCCTCCTTTCCTCTAAATCCTCCCATCCCAGTTGCTCTATCATTTTGGTCACACTCTCTTTTTAAATGAATTTTTTAATTTTTCAGTATAGGGCTTTTTCCCATGCAGAGACCTCTAAACAAAAAAATTAATTTAAAAAAATTGGATCGTCCAATTATTTTGATTTTTTTTATGTTTTTTTGGTGCTATATCTGCTGAAAAAAAAAAACAATTTTTTAATTTTTCAGTATAGGGCTTTTTCCCATGCGGAGACCTCTAAACAAAAAAATTAATTTAAAAAAATTGGATCGTCCAATTATTTTGATTTTTTTTTATGTTTTTTTGGTGCTATATCTGCTGAAAAAAAAAAAAAAAGAAACAGAATTATTATGAGGTTATCAGATTATTGTCAATATATATGCATATATTAAATGAAATAATCAAACAAATAATATTAATTAAGTGTTTTTTTCATTTATTTAAATTTGACATTTCACAATTAAAAAAAATATATATATCTATAAATAAAAAAAAAACTGAAGGACAAAATCAAACACATTTCCCTGCAATTGGCAAACAATGCACATTGCATGCACATATATACTTCCGCAGTTTAATGATAGAGTTTATTTTTTGTATTATTATATATTCAATTCATATTCACATTCAACAATTAGCACCAGCTAGGAAACAAAGGATGTAAAAATGGCTCCAAATAAGTGCATCAATTGTTCATAATTTTATTTCTCCACATGATAACATATATATAATAAGATAATATAAAACTTTTCCAATAAAAGCATATTTATGTAAGATCTATTCTTGATTCACAATATATTCACATATTTTAACAAGTTATAATAAGATAAAGATATATATGATATATTATATTTTTTGAAAAAAAAAATAACTTTTTATATTTTTTGTTGCTGCAAAAAAGCAATAAAGGCTTCGAGTCAGCTGATTTTTCGGTGTTCCAACCCGCTATACCAAACCTGTGTAAAAAAAAAAAAAATAAAGTGAATTCGTTTTTCACTATTAAGAATAAGAGTTTTCAAGGAAAATTCCTTTACGGAACTTTGGTCCGAACTGAAAAATAAAGTAGATATTTCAAGATTTAGATTTTTTACTTCATTTATAACCGAGAAAAGTTAAAAAAACACTTTGCTTCATTTTCAAGTGCAAGATGGACCTTGGCGACAAACAGTTGCGCAGCTTGAGCGCATCGCTTGAAGCCTCTAGTCTATGGGCGTATTCGAGAAGTCGCTCCGATATGTCGGAGAAGCTTATCCGTGTTTTTAAAGAAAATCTGCGAGTCCAGATCTGGCGGAAGTCGTCACGCCCGTCTTTCTACCACCAGAGCGCGCCATCAGCAAGAGTCCTCCCGCTTCTCGCTGCGGCGGCAGCGATAAACGAGAAGAGTGGAAATAGCGCCACGGCGAGGAAATATACAACTAATTGTGAGAGTCGAAAAGCGTAATCGCGGGAGTTTGGGAGCTGATTATATTCTTCTTCACACAAATAATGAGCACAGAAACTGTCGTAAGCAATTAAAACCGCTGCAGCAACAATAATTTAATTAATCCATCCATTTTTATGGTACTAAACAAAATAATTCGCCAAACATCTGTGGGGGCGGAGCCAACTATCATGGGCGTGTCTATCGGTTTAGAAAATGTGTTTTTTAAAATATCTGACGGACTGAGTGTGTGACGTCACTTCCTTTATCTGTGACTTATCTGTCGGAGAAGACAGATTTATTCTCGAATACGCCCTATAGCTGTACCTCTTACACCCTCATCTTCTCATATCAGATGCACAAAACTATTTTTGTTCAAATTGAAATGAACAAACCACAAAGATACTTTACAATCTTTACATCGACTTTGGTTCCTTCTCGATAATATATTTTAGCAAATTAGTTTTACGCATCTGTCCTGAAGAAAACCCAAAATGAGATCAAACGGGTTTTAAAAGTCATTGCAAGTAAAGGTTATATAGTTTCTTATCTCATTTCACTGATAACGACCTGCAGTGAAAATGGTCTTTAAGGGTAAGGTAACATACATTGATAAATCATGTTAAAAAAAAACCTGAAAATTATGAGAAAAATTTAAAATGTCCTCTGCATCCCCTATCAGTGGCTAAAGTATCAGGTATACAAACTCGAGCTACTTTTTGAGTTATGAATTTTTAAAGTTGACTAATTTAACATGGAAGTTTTTGTCTTCTCTAAGCATGCCGGCATGTTGGCAGGCAAATCTCTTTTGAAACATATCCACCAGCTGTCTGTTCCTCGACTTTTCCATGGGCTTGCGAGCGCTGTTCAGCTGGCTCATCGGCGTGGGTGGGAAGAACTCGATCTGACCTCGGAACTGGGCCTTATTATGGAGCGTGTTGGCTGTGCAAACCGTGGCGTTGCGGGCATGCAGAAACACCATCACCTGTGGACATGCTTTTGTTACTTTTAGAACCAGATAAACCTGTAAAATTATATTTTTAATGAAGAATGAAGGTGGGGGGAGGGGTAGATTTTAGGGGGAGGGAAAACCACCCCCCTAAAAATTCTTGACACATTATACGTGCCTACTGTAAAAATGTTCCTCATTTTAGCCGCATATGAGGGGTAAAAAGACGCGTGCCATTTGCTAGTCATCATGACGTCATGTCTTTCAAAGGTCCATGAATGAAAATCTGGGTATAATATTAAAAACTGGTCAGAAATTACTTCACCTAAAATCGAGACTATAAGAGAAGGAATGCTATATTAAAAATAAAAAAAAATAAAAAATCGAGTTTAAGGGTAAGATAACGCCACCAATGTTAAAAATAATCCCTCACATGAAAAATCTGAAAAGAATTTAAAATTTTCTCCTCTACACCCCCTATCAGTAACTAGCTAAAATATCAGGTATACAAATACTATCTAGTTTTTGAGTTATGAATTTTTAGAGTTGACTACTTTAACATGGCGAAATTAAATTAGTCAACTTTAAAAATTCATAACTCAAAAACTAGATCGTATTTGTATACCTGATATTTTAGCTACTGATAGGGGATGAAGAGGAGAACATTTTAAATCTTTTTCAGAATTTTTGTGAGAGGGATTTTTTTTAACATTGGTGGCGTTATCTTACCCTTAAGATTTAATTTCAAGATATATTTTTTTATTTAAGTTATTAAACTTAAGTAGCTTAAATTACCCCCTCTTTTCATTTTCTCACTTTGAGAGAGAGAGAGAGAGAGAGAGAGAGTGTGTTTTTGATTTGTTTTGTTTTGCAAGGCGAGAATCGATTAATACTTAAAAAAATTGAAAAAAAAAAAAAAAAAAAGTTTGAAGTTTGAAAAAAAAAAAAAAAAAGATGATAATCTTCATGGCATGCTTTTGACTCTCTCTCTCTCTCTCTCTCTCTCTCTCTCTCTCTCTCTCTCTTTCTCTCTCTCTCAAATTGAAATTACGATTTGATGAATTCAATTAAATGATTAGTTTCTATTAATAGTTATTTATTATCATGTATATAATTTTACAGTATTTGTATTACTATACAAGTCTTAAATTATATTGTGACCTAGTCTGCTTGATGCTATTAAATCTACCGCCACCAAAACACAAAAGATTAACTATGTTAAATTTTATTAATAGTTGAACTGCTTCTATACTTTGGACCTCCCCCCTTTAAGAAAGAATGGAGTATTGTCCTCAATTTTTTTATTGCAGAAATGGATAGAGGGTGCAAAGTTATGCTACCCTGATTTTTTTCAGATTTTTAAGTAAATTAAATAAATACAGTAATAACAAAAAATAAAAATAAACAAATGAATAAATTTATATGAACCATGTATATGGCATCAGGCACGAATCCAGCTTTGGCTGGGTGGCTGCAACCTTCCCCCCCCCCCCAAAAAAAAGGGATTTAACATGGGCAAAATAGCAGGGTGTATACCAATATTCACTAATGAAATTCCATGAGTTTTCCAGGTTTTTCCAGAGATTTTTAAAAGTCTCCAGGTATTTTTTTTAGCGTTCAAGGATGGATGGGGGGGGGGGGGCGAAATCTTGAACCGTGCAATTTTTAAGGTATTGTCCAATGTTTAAATTTCATAAGGAAAAAAAAAAAAAAAATAACATCTTGGTATTTTACGGTTTTTTTTTCTGTTTCTCTAAATAATATTAATATTTCAATTTAAAGAGTACAGATCATGAAAAAAAAAAATGAAAAAAATGCAACCCAGTATATTATACTGTATATAAAAAGTAGTACATGATGGTGTAAAAATTGCGAGCGTAGCGAGCAATTTTTTTTTATTTTTAGAAAAATTTTATGCTCAATTTTTTAGATGGAACCAATGAAATTAATACAATACATTTTTTTTAATTATATATGAGTATATATTTTATTATAAATATACTAAACTTATATGATATAATAGGGAACAATCGAAAATCGTACAAAGCAATACGAAAATTGAGGTACGTATATCTAAATTAACTTTTCTGGTGACAATATAATATAAAATAATTATATCATATATACTGTATTATTATAGTACATGCATGCATGAATATAATGTATATTAAATCTTGATATTACGAAAGAGCAAATTTGCAAATCCTTTTTTTATACAGGGAAATAGATTGGAAATTTTCTGAAATTATTGAAAACTCTATTTCACGAATTAACTAAAAAGTGTCCTCTAATTTATGGGTCCTAAATTTTTTGATTAGCAAGGAAATTGTCGGGAAAAAAAAAGCAGCAATGAATTAATGGTGACTCCAAAGGATCAAAAGGGGTTATATCCAAGCCAAACTGGGATTGAATTTTTTCATCAGCATCAACAATATTTTTTTTTCTGATCACTTTTGAACCTGAATTTGGAAAGACAAATTCTTTCCAAACTTAATAGGTGCAAAAGTGGCCTGAAAAAATTATTTTTCATGTAACCAAGGCTCAAAAATTCAATCACAATTGGGCTTGGATATAACCCTTTTTCACCTGCGGCAACTCAATTTTAGAGATAAAGTGAATTCACATCAAATTATATTATATAATATAAACGGGGCGTTTACAGTATCATAATTTGTACATACTAGAATTTTTTGCAGTTCTTTTGATGAAATATGTTTAATTATAATGTAGATTTTTGCTATCCTCATCAAACAAACAACTTTTTAAATTAGTATAATTCCCGTAAATTGCCGATCTTTACACCACTGCATGCATGCATGCATGCATGCATGCATGCATGCATGCATTTTTTTTTTTTTTCAAGTTCATTAAGTTTTAAATTGTTTCACTTGAAAAAGGAGTATTTTTTTTTTGTATAAATTACTATTTGAAACATTCAAACATCTTTCAGTAAATATTTAACTATGCGTCTGAAATAATATTGACGTCACTATTACACGTACGCGATCTCTCATACATCGCGATCTTTTTACGCCGCGTTTGCACACTTTTTTCTCCCCTAATTTTCATCTCCAATACTTGAATAAGTTTTATAATTGATTTGAATATTAGAACTTATAAAAAAATTAAAAACCAAAACTGTATGTTATCAAGATTTTTATCATCGAAATTGCATGCATAATTAAAAAATCGAATACTGAAAAATGTGAGAATTCCAGGTTATTTGCAAGTTTTTTCGAAATTCCATGATTTTTCCCGGTTTTTCCAGAGGGTTTGAAATTCCATGATATTTCCCGGTTTTCCAGGTTTTTCCAGTTGGTATACACCCTGAAATAGGCATTTCCAAGATTTGCACAGGATTTGCAGAAGTTGACAAAATGTACAGATTTGTAATTTTGAGTTTCGAAGGACAACCCAAAAATTTTAATTCACTACTCTATTATAGAGCTAGATTACGTGCCAGAATGAACTGACTAACTAACAATGGAAAACTGGGTCTGCACTTACCCATGACTAAGTTGGCTAAGACAATGGATATGAATCGCAGCATCAACGGCTACAGCCCCATCGCCGGTATCAGAACCCTCGTCCGGTTCGGCATTGAGTCTTCTGGACCACAACTGGAAATGGAGTGTTTTTAGAAAACAACCTTTGATTTACTAAGTTTATCAGTTTTTTTGAGAACGATATTAATAATAAATCTTAAATGGATTAATTATATGTATGATTAAATATGCTTTTTTATCAGTACTGTACACACAGTGTATTACTATGCATATATAGATATATATAATATATATATATATATACCGTATGTACATATGTATAATACATGGCTCCTGATTGGAATGCATTGCATATACAAAATAGGCATCAATAATAATAAATGCACACAGATTTCTAATTAAACAAGGATAAAAGCCATACAGCTTGCAAGAGTTGTTATTTAATTAGCTGCACATGATGTGTATGATATATCAGAATGAAGTACACAGTATGCATATCATATATATTATGCAAATTTATTATTCATATATATGATATAGTATTTTTTATGTCAATTGTAACATTATATATACAAAAAAATTGACATCATATTAATTAATATACAGTATACCGGTAATACTGTATACATACTCTTTATGTTATTTATACTGTAATTATATCACATATTATAAGTACATAATATGCATGCATATACAGTATACATAATATATATATACATTATATACATAGTGCATATTACATATTATTATATCATGCATTATATACATGCAGAGGATATAATATGTACATATGATATTTAATACAGAGTACACCACACAGCCCGGTAACGGACCCCCTTAAGACATTTTTCACTTTTAACAATTTTTATCTGCAATATTTAGGGTTCTTAAGGGTAAGATAACGCCACCAATGTTAAAAAAAATCCCTCACGAAAATTTTGAAAAAAATTTAAAATGTTCTCCTCTACACCCCTTATTATAGTAGCCAAAATATCAGGTATACAAATACGATCTACTTTTTGAGTTACGAATTTTTATAGTTGATTAATTTAACATGGAAGTTTCATTTCTCCATGTTAAAGTAGTCAACTTTAAAAATTCATAACTCAAAAAGTAGTTCGTATTTGTATACCTGATATTTTAGCTACTGATAGGGGGGTGTAGAGGAGAAGATTTTAATTTTGTTTTTTTCAGAATTTTTGAGCGAGGGATTTTTTTTAACATTGGTGACGTTATCTTATAAGATAACATCACCAATGTTAAAAAATTGGAAAAAAATATTAACATGTTCAATGGAATATAATATGCATAGTAATTGAGTTTATCATAATTTCAGTTCCATATCATGCAGATTGCAGAGCAACTATTCTCTTTGAGTAGAAAAAAAAAAAAATTGTTGAGATAGAGGGACATGAAAAAAAAAATGTTCCGGTTTTGGTCCAGGCCTGCTTTTGGACTCCTTATAGCCAAAAAAAGTAAAAAAATAAAATTGTAATCCATTAACCAAATCAGCCTTTTTATAAAAATAACAACTGCAAAACCGTGATTTTTTTTTTACCATGCAGTGAAGAAAAAATAAAAACAAATTATTTGCTAAAAATCCTGCTTTTAATTCGTTTTTATTTTTTTTGAACCAGTAAAAAAAAATATCACGGTATTGCAGATGCCATTTTCATGAAAAGGATGATTTGGTTAATGGGTTAAAATTTAATATTTTTACTTTTTCTGGCTATAAGGAGCCCAAAAACAGGCCTGGACCAAAACCGGGCTAAATTCCATTACTGTACCGGGCTGGCACACTGTACATGACAGAGAGTGCACGTTTTAAGCCACAGATCGATAGCTTTTATGCGAGTTTTCATTAAAAATATAATTTTATCATAAAAATATCCCAAAATGAATACTGTAGTATGCATAAGGCATCAAAAGAGAGAAAAAAAAAGAAATTAAAACATAAAAGCCAACACCACGCCAACACACAGGTTTTCCTTGCTCATTTTTTGTTGTTGTTTTTTCACTTTTTGTGCAAAATTAGAATAATCACAGAGGAATACTTACATCTCTAGACTTCATGTTTCTTCCAGTGTTATCCTATCCATTAGCTGTTTTTCTTGTTTATAGTTTTTAATATATAGCACGTACGTCATCCAATTTTCTCTTGTTATGCATATTGTATTTACCACTGAGCAACGAGCAACGCCCATTTTTTGTTTCTCTTGGCACTCGTACGCGCGCTGGCATCGATTTTTAGTTACTAAGTAGTGTTGCCAACAAAAAAAAAATTTCTTTCAACGAGAGAGCACACAAATATTTGGGGTCTTTCACGTCATAAATGAATTATTAGTATAAAACAAATAAGATTGTTTATTATATTTGTTTGTTCGTTAAAACATCATAAATTTGGTCCATGATACGCATTTTTATGATCAAAATAAAAAGGGATTGTCAACTCCATTGGTTGGAAGCACTGGTGACGTACTGCAAGTTGCCTAACAGTTAGGGGTTCTACGGATATAGCCCTAGTAAGACAACTTGTAGAGGAACTTTGGAGCATAAAATAACATATCAGATTGTGGGTGTTTGTTTAGGAACTGCGGAATGCAAGATGTTTGGTTTTTGTGATGCAGCATATTATATGATGTAGTTTTCTATATTTATCATCGTCATTACGCATTTTGAAAATTGAATGTTTTTAGGGTCGTTTCAGGGTCAAGGGTGACCTGTCAGGTTACACCAAAACCAAACACTTAAATCAAATGAAAATTTTAAAACTTTCAAAACCTTGCAATTTATAGTTGTTTTTATTATTAAGTTGTTCATTCAGAATAACACATATCAGAACGAAAAGAAACAACAATATGGAAAAAATAATTTGTCTACAAATATATATAAATAGGTCACTCAACCATATTGAAACACATTTGAAATAACACATAGCGGCGCGCCGCCCCCAGTGACGTCCTCGGGGATGTTCCCGAATTTTCACTTGCCAATTATCATCGAAAAATTTATATTAAAAAGAATGTTTACAGTCTTTTAGAATGAGGACTACAAGATTTTACCAAAAAAAAAAAAAAAAAAGTTAGGTCCGCCAGGAATCGAACTCGGACCTTTTGGTTGATAAGCCGACGTCGTAGACAACTTGGATCTTGCTCTTGGTTATAAAACTTAGGTTTAGTTGGCTTTATAAATTGCAATTTTTTGGGTGTTTTATAATATTTTAATATTACGAGCAAAGTTGCGCTATTTTTTTTTTTTTAAGCAATCTGGTACAATGGGAGATTGTTATTATTTAATATTGAGATTTAATTTTTATTTTTTATAATTTTAAAAAGGTCCCTCCGAGGACATTTGTGGGGGGACTTTGATGTCTATTCAAGTTTTGGGGCGAGGCATTAAATATTATCAATTCCTGTCGAATTTTATAATCCTAGATGGCAAACTCTTTCAAACATTGCTTTTTTTTTTTTTTTTTTTTTAACCTTCATTCCTACTCTTATAAATCCACAGATCTATATTATAGTTCATGATCCTGGCATTTTACGCATCATTGTTATATAATATAGCCTTAATTCCCCCTGACCTCAAGTTGCTTCTAAAATATGCGTACTAACTTAAATGTCCTCCTCGGTACTATAAGCCGGACTATAATATACAGGCACACTGCATTTCGCTGCAACACAGACGCGCACCACCCGAGACCAACAAACAAACAGCAGCACCACAACAAGATGCAGCAACACGCACAAATCACTGCAAACTTGCCTTTTTTTTTTTTTTTTTTTTTTTTTTTTTTATATGTTGATGATGCAGGACAAGCTCTCGGTCGGACGCTTTAGTCTATGTTCATGTACACATGTTATTTAATAATAAAAATGATACGACGATTAATACTTACTTGCAACGCGGACTGCAAGTATGTTAATTACCATGTAATGCTATTTTGTTTTTCTATGACTAATTTTTTTTTTAACCGATGCATTGTATTATATATTATACTTCTTGCTAATGTGATGTTAAACTCTCTTCACTTTTTGATCTTCTCTATTAATAATTTTTTCAGCCTAGTTTTGACGTGATCGGAGTGTCTTGCCTCAGTGTGCTGTCGTGATAATTATTGAATAAATATATCATATAATACATGGTTCAGCAAGAATATAAGAAGACTGTACTTTATAGATTCCTTTATGTTTTTTTTTGATTTCAAAGCTTGGTCGGAAAAAAATTGAAACTGAAATTTTAGTTGCAACGGAGGATATTGCACTATATTATATCAGCGCAGCCATAGCGTGCCGCATGGTGGTGTCGGCACATTATAGACTAATAATATGTTGTAAAAGTAGCTTAGTTGCAGCTGTACCAAATCAATGCTGCCGCATAATGAACATTTTTGTTGCAAACCCTTCTCCGAGAAACATGGGTGCATAATAGAATGACACAGGAAAAATAAGAATGTTGCATGAGCGATGCTGTGCCAGCTGTTCGACAGCATCGTGTTTTGCGTTCTGTATTAAGACACCGCGAAGCGTATACGATTGATTTGATGATGCAATATGACAACTATGATATGAATTTTGATAAAAAGTGAAGAAAGCGTCCGTTGAAAGAGGTGAGCCTCTCCTGTGAAGTCAAATACGCGTGACGCTATGTATGCGAGTCGTTCTTCTCTAAGTATTTCATGATAAAATGGAACTTTGTTGTATAAACTTCACGAATCGGCTCTAGGGGCAGGGAGTGGAAAACCCACGTTACGAGGTGGAGCAGCGACGACACTTGAATAACTGCCACAGGACTCGTAAAGTGTAAGAGAAGACGAACATAAAGCACGGTCGCTGCGAACTCAACTTTGATTCAGCTGTGGAGCTTGGGTGTCTTCCATCAGGTTGATACTTTTATGTTAGGCGAAAGAGCTAGAAAGGCGAGCGGGAAACAAGTTGTGCTCGCTGCTTCTTCGTGTTTACCGTCTCCTAGCTCTCTTTCACCTCGACGCATCATGGCTGACACCGCTGCACCCGCTGCTGCACCAGCACCCGCTGCCTCTTCTCCTGCAAAGGCCAAGAAAGCACCCAAGAAGGCCGGTGGGGCGAAGAAGCCCGCCGCGAAACCGTCTCACCCGCCCACCGCTGACATGGTCAAGAGTGCCATCAAGAGCCTGAAGGAGCGCGGCGGCTCGTCGCTGCAGGCAATCAAGAAGTACATCTCTGCTACGTACAAGGTGGACGCAGAGAAGCTTGCTCCTTTCATCCGCAAGTACCTCAAGTCCGCAGTGGCTTCTGGCGCGCTCGTACAAACCAAGGGGAAGGGCGCTGCCGGTTCATTCAAGCTGAGTGCGGCCGCTCCCAAGGAGAAGAAGGTGGCCACCAAGAAGCCTGCTGCCGCCGCTGCAAAGAAGACCAAGGCCCCGGCCGCCGCCGCCAAGAAACCCAAGACCGCAGCCGCCAAGAAGCCCAAGTCACCCAAGAAGGCGAAGGCAGCAGCTGCCAAACCCAAGAAGGCGCCCTCCAAGGCGAAGAAGGCTAAGCCAGCAGCGTCCAAACCAAAGGCCCCCAAGCCCAAGAAGGCAGCGGCGAAGCCCAAGGCAGCTGCCAAGCCCAAAGCAGCCAAGAAGTAAGCAGTGTCTATTTTATTGCATTTGCTCGTCTAGCTACTGAAAAGGCCCTTTTCAGGGCCACCAAACATTTCGCGAAGTGTTTTCTTTGCTAGCAAAACTATACCTTGCGTTTTCACCATCGTTTAATTCGTACTTAAAACCTTCACTATCACATAGCATTACAATATGCAGAACGGGGAGGGCATCAGTTTATAGCATGAGGTGGAAGAGCAGTTCCTTCTTTATTTTATTCTTTATTCCTCATAATGTTTCGGTAACGGAAACACACGCCACGTATGCACACTGCAGTGGATACCTTCCCTGCATAAAACATCGACAGTTCTCATCCATAACGTACTGTGGCGGTAACGCAATAGTAGGACGACAGGAGTAAAAAAAACAAACACTCAAAGCATGCAACTATTCAATGACTGCCATATAATATACACGTAATAAAATGTACTCACGCGATTCAGCAGATGAATTGCTAACTAAAGACCCGTTCTATAGTAAAATAGTGGCCCTGAAAAGGGCCTTTTCGATGTCGGTGATGGGCAGGCAAATTAAGCGCGCTCTCCGCGAATGCGGCGTGCCAGCTGGATGTCCTTTGGCATGATGGTGACACGCTTGGCGTGGATGGCGCACAGGTTGGTGTCCTCGAAGAGACCGACCAGATAGGCCTCGCTTGCCTCCTGCAGAGCCATGACGGCAGAGCTCTGGAAACGGAGATCTGTCTTGAAGTCCTGAGCGATCTCACGCACGAGGCGCTGGAAGGGCAGCTTGCGGATCAGCAGCTCAGTGCTCTTCTGGTAGCGACGGATCTCACGCAGAGCCACTGTTCCCGGGCGATAACGATGGGGCTTCTTCACTCCGCCGGTGGCGGGCGCACTCTTACGAGCGGCCTTGGTGGCGAGCTGCTTGCGGGGAGCCTTTCCTCCCGTCGACTTGCGAGCGGTCTGCTTGGTACGTGCCATGTTACTCGTCGGGCGCTTGGAGTAAGAATGAAGCGAGGCCGAAGAAGAAGAAGAAGAAGAAGAAGGAAAGAAATGTACTGCACCCAAACTCGCAGCACAGAGTGACACGCGCCTTTTACAAATCGTGTCTCCAGCTAGATAGATTTTACATTTATTTGGGAATAGGGTCTGTTGCTAGCCGAAGCCAATATCAGACGAAGATGTGTATGAAATAGAAACCTGATTAGACTTGATTAATTTTGAGACGCAGGGGAAAACCTAGAGGGATAGGAAAGATCCTCTAGTAAAACCCGCTTATTAATTTAGGGCTAGATTGGCCACTGCCTATTGAAAGAAGGAGGCAGGCTTCTAGCGAGAGTAAGATATTGTACATGCATATTACGTATTAGTGTATTAAGTATTTTTGTTATGTTGAGTTTATGCAGGTGGGTAGAAACTTAGTGACTGCAGTTTATGAAAACTATGTTTTGGTCTTAATTTACGTTCAAGATGATTTTTTTTACCTCTTGTTAAATTACTAATAAGAGGGTTAACATGATTAGCTGCTTTGTAGAAGAAATTTCTACATTGATTATACATAACTTTACAAGTTTTTTGAACATTAAGTTCTTGATGCATAGTATTGATTTTAGTATATCTAGGTGGATTTGTTATAATTTTGAGGCATTTGTTTTGTACCATTTGGATAGCACGAAAATGACATTTACTTGCTGACGACCAAGCTGGAGCAGCGTAGGTAAGAACTGGAAGAATTGTTGCTTTATATATGTTAATTGCAGTATTCGTTTGGATTTTGCTTCTTTTGTTCAGAATAGGGTATAGTTGTCCTATTCTTTTTGTAGCTTTGAGAATGGTTGCTTCAATATGTTGTATCCAGTTTAGTTTGGAGTCTAGTAGAACTCCAAGATACTTTGCTGCTGTAGTTTTAGGAACCTTTTCATTGTTGAGTACGATATCATTGTAAAAGATTTTCTTCTTTCTTCCTTTTTTGAAAAAAATAGTTTCACATTTTTGAGTATTTACTTTCAGTCTCCACATTTTGAACCACATAGAGATCTTGTTAGTATGTCTTTGTAGTTTTGTGAAAGCATATGAGACACTGGCTGATGTAGACATGATGGCAGTGTCATCAGCATAGATAGCCAAAGATGTATTAGGATCTTTGGGAATATCATTTATATAGATGTTGAATAAGACAGGGCCTAGAAGTGATCCTTGTGGGACGCCTGCTGCTATTGACTTGGTTGAGGATGTAGAATTTTGTAGATAAACATAGAAATGTCTATTTTCTAAGTAAGATTTAATTGTGAATAGTAGATATTGAGGTATTTTTATGATTGTGAGTTTGTGAATAAGACCATCATGCCATACTTTATCAAAGGCCTTCTGCAGGTCGATGAGAAGCATAGCTGTTACATGTTTGTTCATAAAACCTTTACTTATATGGTCAACGACTCTTGTGACTTGTTGGGCTGTAGAATGATTTGATCTAAATCCAAACTGCTCATTTATAATAATTTTATTGTTGTGTAAATATTGATTAATTCTTGTTAGAATAGCTTTTTCAGTAACCTTGGACATTGTACATAAAAGACTGATTGGTCGATAATTGTTTGGATCTCTGCTGTCTTTACCAGGCTTGGGTAACATGAGAACTTTGGCTATTTTCCAATCATCTGGAAAATAGCCCAGTTTGAGAATTGAATTGATTATTTTTGTTAATAATGCAATAGCAGAGTCAGGTAAATGCATGAGAGCTTCATTTGGAATATCATCTGGTCCTGGTGCTTTCTTTTTCTTAAGTTTCATTATCATATTCTTTACTTGAGATGCTCTGAATTTCTTAATATTTGGATGTTCTTCATTCTTTTTGAGAGACTTGACAGTATCTTCAACAAATTTGTAGTGTTGCTGCAATGTTGGATCTGGATCATTAGGGGAAAATGAATCTTTTAGAGTTGTAGCAAGAAGTTCAGCCTTCTCTTTAGGATCAGTTATGAATTTATTTCCAGAAATAAGTGGAGGAATAATAACTTTTCTTTGAGTAAGAGATTTAGTGACTTTCCAAGCACTATGGTCAGTTGTACTAAGTTCAGATACTTTCTTGTCCCATTTTTTATCTTGAAGTTTAATAATCTTGCTCCTTATTATGGTGCGAAGTTTGTTTATCCTGGTATTAACAAGTGGATGGCAAACTCTTCTATTTGTTCTACGTAGATAATTTCTGTGTTGAATTAGACTTTTTATCTCCTTATTTATTTTTGATTTTTCAGGCTTAGTATCATGAAGTGGTACAGCAGTATTTATTGCTTTCTGTATATAATTAGTGAGGTTAAAGACGGCAACGTCTAGTGACATATTATCTGTGATTTGTAAGTTTGTGTCAATTTTGCTTTTTATGATTTCTTGAAATTTCCGCCAGTCTGCTTTGCTGTAATCATGTTTTGCAGGGATTATCTTTTCAATATTAGAATGTATAGTCATTTCGACGGGTAGATGATCAGAGTCAAGTTTTTCATGGACTTGGTAGTCAATGAGATAAGAGATGTTTTTAACAATTGAGATGTCAAGGATATCAGGTAAGGTTTTTAGATTAGAATGGGTATAAGTAGGGATAGTAGGGCCTTGTACAGCAAATGTGGATTCTAGACAGAGTTTGTAGAGTTTGGTGCCATTTTGGTTGGCACGTCTTGAGTACCATGCTCGGTGTTTGGCGTTAAAATCTCCTGCTAGGATAATAGGACAGTCAATTTTCATTGCTGTTTTAATGTCTTCTATATACAGTTCATTGGGAGGGATATAAGCTGCTCCCAGTACTATTGGAGAATTATTAATTTTTATTTTAATGCACATAAGTTCTAGTTTTTTAAGCTTAGGTGTATTAATTTGATGGTGGTTTATAGTTTTATGAATAATGATTGCTACTCCCCCTCCAAAAGATTGTGGAATTGGATTAGGGCGATCATTTCTGTAAATATCATAACCAGGAACATCTATTTTTATATTTGGGGTAAGTTTTGTTTCACATACAAGTGCTATTTTAGCATTAAGTTCTTGCATTAAATCAATTAATTCATCAATTTTATATCTTAAACCATTTGCATTCCAGTATAGTATACTAGTTTGTGCTGCCATTAGGATGCTGTTGAGATGATAAGAGTCTGTTCATGAAATTATTAATAAGTTGAGCTGCAGTTTCATTTGTAGTACTTGCAGCATTGATGGAGAGAAGAATAGTTTCTTGTACGATTGTATAATATGGAATGTCAGGGCGTTTATCCCTGATCATTTGGATAGCTTGATCCATAGCTACTTTAGCAAGGATGTGTCTCTCTTTCTTTACTTGATCTTCACCTTCGTTAGTAGGAGGGGGGGGAGCCGTGGGGCAAGTAACTTGAGGAGTTTTAGGGGGGGGGTTGATGGGGACCGTCACTGAGGAATGCTTGCTGGGCACCCTTTTCTTAGGAGTGGCAAAGAGTCTTGTGGCCACCACCTTGCGTGGGGTCTCCGGGACTCCGGAGTTGCTGGGAGTAGGCTGGGGAGCAGGATTGCTGGAAGTGGTAGGGGCAGGGTTTTTACGGGGAGTTTGTGGTAAGCGCTGCTTATGTGGCGTGAATGGCTTATTTGTTTGAATGATGTTGTTATTGTAATTTGGATTACGTTTCACTTGATTATTATCATGATTAAGCTGAGAGTTCTTTACTCTGTTTTTCAGTGCAGCAACTCGCACAGGGCATTTCCAGTCCCAGGACTTATGATCTCCATCGCAGTTGGCACACTTAGGATTATCTTTAGTTGTGCACTCTTGGGATTTATGGGGGCCCGCGCAGTGTAAACACACTGCGTCGCGGCGACAAGAGAGATTACCATGATGAAATTGTTGGCAGTTGTAGCATTGCAGGATATCAGTAGAATGTTTATATTTTTCTACTGTAACTTTCATCATGCAGAGATGTTGAATTTCATAAATAGCTTCAAAGTTTCCCTCTTTTTTAAGGGACACTAAGAACATTGGTAGGGGAGTCTTTGAGATGATCCCCTTCATCTGCTTGACGTCTTCCACCGGGAATCCACGATCAATAAGTTCATCATAGACCTCTACAGGTGGGGTGTAGGACGGGATGTTGCGAATCACCACGCGCAGAGGAATCTGATTTTGAGGAGTGAAGATAGAATATTTCTGGTGCTGCTGGGCAGCATAGGTAAGAAGTTTTTCATGATCACTCATAGTTTCCACACGAATTATAAGTTTTCCTTGTCTATGATTAGCTTCAACAAAGTCAGGTTTACAAGTTTGTTTAAATTGTTTAAGAAAATTAATTGATTGTGGAACATTATCCAGGCAAATTGATCTCATAGTAGTTTTCTTTTGATTAAGTCTTATATTATTCATGTTTACAGTAAATGGTTGATTAATTGGAGGCTGGTTTGGGGGAAGATTGTTGCTGACATTTCCCGGTGAGCTGCGGGTGCGTTGTCTCTTGCCACGATAAACCGTAAATCCATCCTCATCAGTTTGATTTTTATCTTTATCTTGTAAAGATACATTATCAGTTTGACTTTTTTCTTGTATAGACATTTTGGTTCCAAAAAATCAATAATTAGAATTTTAAAAAATTTAGATCCATTAGTTTAAAACAGAAAATGAAAATGAAAAATAATAGTAAAGTATAATCAATTAAATTAAAAAAGTTAGCAAATAGATAGAATTTTGACCACCAAAAAAAGACCAACCTGATGTAAGATTACTTTAAAAATTTTAAGATGAAATAATTTATAATGACAATTCTGATAGAAATTGTGTATGTGTAAGTGTATGGTGAATGTTTATTAAGGGGAGTCTAAACAAAGGTCCTCAGAAAACATTCCTGGTTGCGGCAACAGAAACCTGGTCCACCCCAGCGGTATGTCCCAGTGCGCGGTCCGTTTATTGAATACGGCGTACACGTTCTGTCAACACTTCCAATGAATCTTTTGAGATCGACCTTATAATTTAACTGCGCCGTGCTAAGCTATGCTCATCAGTATAAGACCGAGTAGCATGACACAGAGCACGGAGAATACAATCACCAATAATATAGTATCCAAATTGCTAGCTAGGACGCTATATTATCAGTGACCCGAGTCAGAGCAAACGACCGGTAGTGTGGGGGCACCACCTGCTGGAGAATGAAGTGACTCAGTAAATTACGCGGGAACACAAACTGCGAGCAACTGATGGTCACTCGGCGGCGGTTCTTGGAGTAAGAATGAAGCGAGGCCTTTTTTCGACCCAGTATTTATGAACTAAACCACGCCCCCTTACAGCTAACTGACAATCTGGCGTCTGCGATTGGCCAACGGAGGGTATCCTCTGAACGGTTCGTATAACGTTAACTAGTCGAGGCTCCACGTAGGCCGTGCATCAGTTGCTCGCAGTCTTCGTCGACTTCACGACCGAACTAACCATGACTGGACGCGGAAAGGGAGGAAAGGGACTCGGCAAGGGGGGCGCCAAGCGTCATCGCAAAGTGTTGCGCGACAACATCCAGGGCATCACCAAGCCCGCCATCCGCCGTCTGGCTCGCCGCGGTGGAGTGAAGCGTATCTCCGGCCTCATCTACGAGGAGACCCGCGGTGTGCTCAAGGTGTTCCTTGAGAACGTGATCCGCGACGCCGTCACCTACACCGAGCACGCCAAGCGCAAGACCGTCACCGCCATGGACGTCGTGTACGCACTCAAGAGGCAGGGACGCACCCTGTACGGTTTCGGAGGCTAAGCTGCTGCTGCATACACCTCGCTCGCTGCCAGACCAACATCGAAAAGGCCCTTTTCAGGGCCACCACGAATCTCTGCAGAGTGTCTTTTTAGTGAGCAATGCGCGTGAGTACAAGTGTATCGTTATTTGTGATTAGGTTTATAGCTGTTCCTTGTGATTACCTTACTTTTTCTGTGTGCATGAAATAAGTTGTTTTGATCGGTTCATTTTCGTATCAGTGTCATTATTTTGAAGGGACGAATATATATAATGTACGGAGTGTAGGCCCGACTCGGTTGTATTGCCAAGTGATGAATATAGGAAAACTGAATAAAAAGAACAAGGATCATGATGCACGCGCTATCTATATGATATTGCAGTTGTACAACAGATGCACAATATGCGTGTAGTTTCAGACTCTCCCGAGACCTATCTTGGTCGAGAATGATTAAAAAAATAAAAATATCCCTGACTAACACGGTCGTGCATGTATGCATCATATAATACACTGGAAGTGCACTGCTCACTGTCCTCACAAAGTGATGCCGCCCAAGATTATGTACATACTGCGGCTGTGCCACACAAAATTAACTGTAGCAAATTACAAACCAATAGACAACACTAACTGCAGGCGAGAAAATAACGATGATAGAAAAAGCAAATGCTCACTCACCTCGTTGTTGCACCATAATTGCTAGTGGAAAAGAACTCTATACAGAAATATATGGTGGCCCTGAAAAGGGCCTTTTCAATGCAGCAGACAGCGATGGTTGATGCTTAAGCCTTCTTCTCGGTCTTCTTGGGCAGGAGCACGGCCTGGATGTTAGGCAGCACACCTCCCTGGGCGATGGTGACCCCGGAGAGCAGCTTGTTGAGCTCCTCGTCGTTGCGGATGGCGAGCTGCAAGTGACGGGGGATGATCCTCGTCTTCTTGTTGTCGCGGGCGGCGTTGCCGGCCAACTCGAGCACCTCAGCAGCGAGGTACTCCATCACTGCAGCCAAGTAGACGGGCGCACCGGCTCCCACACGCTCGGCGTAGTTTCCCTTGCGGAGCAGACGGTGGATACGGCCGACGGGGAACTGCAGACCGGCGCGGCTGGAGCGTGTCTTGGACTTGCCCTTCACCTTGCCTCCCTTGCCGCGACCTGACATGATGTGCGAAGTGGTAGTAACAAACGTAGAGCCGTGCTGGCAAACTGTGAATGTGGCAAACTTATCAGAAAACGGTCGCCTAGTTACTTTGTAGAAAGTTTACTCCGCACCAATCACGGCTCTGCGCGGGAACATTTTGTTTCCAGCCTGCGCCACGGAGAGCGCTTCAGTCGCCAACTTTGAAAGAGTGCACAAACGACGCCCGGCGATTGGTGCGGAGTATTTCTCACTCCGTGGGTACTTAGTCTAACGCCGTTTCACGTGCCGGCTCATTTTCAAGCAAGATCTCGACGAGTCAGCATCATGCCGCCCAAGACGAGTGGAAAAGCCGCGAAGAAGTCTGGCAAAGCCCAGAAGAACATCTCCAAGTCGGACAAGAAGGGCCGCAAGAAGAGGAGGAAGGAGAGCTACGCCATCTACATCTATAAGGTGTTGAAGCAGGTCCACCCCGACACCGGCGTGTCCAGCAAGGCCATGAGCATCATGAACAGCTTCGTGAACGACATCTTCGAGCGCATCGCTGCCGAGGCTAGCCGCCTGGCTCACTACAACAAGCGCTCCACCATCACGAGCCGGGAGATCCAGACCGCCGTGCGTCTGCTGCTGCCAGGAGAGCTGGCCAAGCACGCCGTGAGTGAGGGCACCAAGGCAGTGACCAAGTACACCAGCTCCAAGTAAGTCAGTTTTGCACTTCCAACATCATCGCTGCTGCTGCTGTATGTACATCGAAAAGGCCCTTTTCAGGGCCACCATTCTTCTCTGTATAGCAGTTTTGGTACTAGCAATGTGTGCTGTTGTCAATTATTATTATTATTATTATTTCTTATTATTGTTCTGACTTGTACATTGTGATCTATATATATGTATGTTTGTGCGCATGAAAGAGCTAATACAATAAAGTAAATTTGTGTTTGATGTGTCTTGTGAATAAAAATCCTGCTCCGTGTGTCCATCGTGACGGTTCTGTGTGCGAGCCGCATGATGGGATTCCCGCTTTTATTCCATCGCCATCTTGTTGCATGCATACAACTGCAGCCTGGCTACCTGGGCCCGCCCGTTGGCTTGTATTTTGTACACTTTTTGTTTAAATAACTACATGGTTGTAGGTCGAAGGCAATTTTTATTTTTTATTTTCTCTTTACATATTATTATGTTTATGATACGATTGCTGCATTTTCACTCTCCCGCTAGTTGTTTGGTGGCTCTGAAAAGAGCCGTTTCTGTAGTGATCGGAAAGGAACTTGGGATTTCTTGCGATTTTACTTCTTCTTGGTCGCCTTTGGCTTCGCTGCTGCCTTGGGCTTGGCCGGAGATGACTTTGGTTTCGCAGCAGCCTTCCTTGCTTTCGATGGTGCCGCCGCCGCCTTTGGTTTTGCTGCGGGCTTTGCTTTTTTCACTTTTGCGAGCGCCTTCTTCGGCTTGCTTGCCTTCGCTGCCGGCGATTTCTTGGCGGCCATGCTAGTTATGAGCGACGAGTCGGACGTTGGCTAGAGCAGAGTAAAAATTTGCAGCAGCTTCGCTAGTCATTTGACTACCACTAAAACCCCAACCTGATGTAAGTCACTTTCTCTTGGCTCCACCCCTTTCAATTCGGCGCGTACATTTTGAACGTTTGAATTGATGAGCATAAAATAACATATCAGATTGTGGGTGTTTGTTTAGGAACTGCGGAATGCAAGATGTTTGGTTTTTGTGATGCAGCATATTATATGATGTAGTTTTCTATATTTATCATCGTCATTACGCATTTTGAAAATTGAATGTTTTTAGGGTCGTTTCAGGGTCAAGGGTGACCTGTCAGGTTACACCAAAACCAAACACTTAAATCAAATGAAAATTTTAAAACTTTCAAAACCTTGCAATTTATAGTTGTTTTTATTATTAAGTTGTTCATTCAGAATAACACATATCAGAACGAAAAGAAACAACAATATGGAAAAAATAATTTGTCTACAAATATATATAAATAGGTCACTCAACCATATTGAAACACATTTGAAATAACACATAGCGGCGCGCCGCCCCCAGTGACGTCCTCGGGGATGTTCCCGAATTTTCACTTGCCAATTATCATCGTAAAATTTATATTAAAAAGAATGTTTACAGTCTTTTAGAATGAGGACTACAAGATTTTACCAAAAAAAAAAAAAAAAAAGTTAGGTCCGCCAGGAATCGAACTCGGACCTTTTGGTTGATAAGCCGACGTCGTAGACAACTTGGATCTTGCTCTTGGTTATAAAACTTAGGTTTAGTTGGCTTTATAAATTGCAATTTTTTGGGTGTTTTATAATATTTTAATATTACGAGCAAAGTTGCGCTATTTTTTTTTTTTTAAGCAATCTGGTACAATGGGAGATTGTTATTATTTAATATTGAGATTTAATTTTTATTTTTTATAATTTTAAAAAGGTCCCTCCGAGGACATTTGTGGGGGGACTTTGATGTCTATTCAAGTTTTGGGGCGAGGCATTAAATATTATCAATTCCTGTCGAATTTTATAATCCTAGATGGCAAACTCTTTCAAATATTGCTTTTTTTTTTTTTTTTTTTTAACCTTCATTCCTACTCTTATAAATCCACAGATCTATATTATAGTTCATGATCCTGGCATTTTACGCATCATTGTTATATAATATAGCCTTAATTCCCCCTGACCTCAAGTTGCTTCTAAAATATGCGTACTAACTTAAATGTCCTCCTCGGTACTATAAGCCGGACTATAATATACAGGCACACTGCATTTCGCTGCAACACAGACGCGCACCACCCGAGACCAACAAACAAACAGCAGCACCACAACAAGATGCAGCAACACGCACAAATCACTGCAAACTTGCCTTTTTTTTTTTTTTTTTTTTTTTTTTTTTTATATGTTGATGATGCAGGACAAGCTCTCGGTCGGACGCTTTAGTCTATGTTCATGTACACATGTTATTTAATAATAAAAATGATACGACGATTAATACTTACTTGCAACGCGGACTGCAAGTATGTTAATTACCATGTAATGCTATTTTGTTTTTCTATGACTAATTTTTTTTTTAACCGATGCATTGTATTATATATTATACTTCTTGCTAATGTGATGTTAAACTCTCTTCACTTTTTGATCTTCTCTATTAATAATTTTTTCAGCCTAGTTTTGACGTGATCGGAGTGTCTTGCCTCAGTGTGCTGTCGTGATAATTATTGAATAAATATATCATATAATACATGGTTCAGCAAGAATATAAGAAGACTGTACTTTATAGATTCCTTTATGTTTTTTTTTGATTTCAAAGCTTGGTCGGAAAAAAATTGAAACTGAAATTTTAGTTGCAACGGAGGATATTGCACTATATTATATCAGCGCAGCCATAGCGTGCCGCATGGTGGTGTCGGCACATTATAGACTAATAATATGTTGTAAAAGTAGCTTAGTTGCAGCTGTACCAAATCAATGCTGCCGCATAATGAACATTTTTGTTGCAAACCCTTCTCCGAGAAACATGGGTGCATAATAGAATGACACAGGAAAAATAAGAATGTTGCATGAGCGATGCTGTGCCAGCTGTTCGACAGCATCGTGTTTTGCGTTCTGTATTAAGACACCGCGAAGCGTATACGATTGATTTGATGATGCAATATGACAACTATGATATGAATTTTGATAAAAAGTGAAGAAAGCGTCCGTTGAAAGAGGTGAGCCTCTCCTGTGAAGTCAAATACGCGTGACGCTATGTATGCGAGTCGTTCTTCTCTAAGTATTTCATGATAAAATGGAACTTTGTTGTATAAACTTCACGAATCGGCTCTAGGGGCAGGGAGTGGAAAACCCACGTTACGAGGTGGAGCAGCGACGACACTTGAATAACTGCCACAGGACTCGTAAAGTGTAAGAGAAGACGAACATAAAGCACGGTCGCTGCGAACTCAACTTTGATTCAGCTGTGGAGCTTGGGTGTCTTCCATCAGGTTGATACTTTTATGTTAGGCGAAAGAGCTAGAAAGGCGAGCGGGAAACAAGTTGTGCTCGCTGCTTCTTCGTGTTTACCGTCTCCTAGCTCTCTTTCACCTCGACGCATCATGGCTGACACCGCTGCACCCGCTGCTGCACCAGCACCCGCTGCCTCTTCTCCTGCAAAGGCCAAGAAAGCACCCAAGAAGGCCGGTGGGGCGAAGAAGCCCGCCGCGAAACCGTCTCACCCGCCCACCGCTGACATGGTCAAGAGTGCCATCAAGAGCCTGAAGGAGCGCGGCGGCTCGTCGCTGCAGGCAATCAAGAAGTACATCTCTGCTACGTACAAGGTGGACGCAGAGAAGCTTGCTCCTTTCATCCGCAAGTACCTCAAGTCCGCAGTGGCTTCTGGCGCGCTCGTACAAACCAAGGGGAAGGGCGCTGCCGGTTCATTCAAGCTGAGTGCGGCCGCTCCCAAGGAGAAGAAGGTGGCCACCAAGAAGCCTGCTGCCGCCGCTGCAAAGAAGACCAAGGCCCCGGCCGCCGCCGCCAAGAAACCCAAGACCGCAGCCGCCAAGAAGCCCAAGTCACCCAAGAAGGCGAAGGCAGCAGCTGCCAAACCCAAGAAGGCGCCCTCCAAGGCGAAGAAGGCTAAGCCAGCAGCGTCCAAACCAAAGGCCCCCAAGCCCAAGAAGGCAGCGGCGAAGCCCAAGGCAGCTGCCAAGCCCAAAGCAGCCAAGAAGTAAGCAGTGTCTATTTTATTGCATTTGCTCGTCTAGCTACTGAAAAGGCCCTTTTCAGGGCCACCAAACATTTCGCGAAGTGTTTTCTTTGCTAGCAAAACTATACCTTGCGTTTTCACCATCGTTTAATTCGTACTTAAAACCTTCACTATCACATAGCATTACAATATGCAGAACGGGGAGGGCATCAGTTTATAGCATGAGGTGGAAGAGCAGTTCCTTCTTTATTTTATTCTTTATTCCTCATAATGTTTCGGTAACGGAAACACACGCCACGTATGCACACTGCAGTGGATACCTTCCCTGCATAAAACATCGACAGTTCTCATCCATAACGTACTGTGGCGGTAACGCAATAGTAGGACGACAGGAGTAAAAAAAACAAACACTCAAAGCATGCAACTATTCAATGACTGCCATATAATATACACGTAATAAAATGTACTCACGCGATTCAGCAGATGAATTGCTAACTAAAGACCCGTTCTATAGTAAAATAGTGGCCCTGAAAAGGGCCTTTTCGATGTCGGTGATGGGCAGGCAAATTAAGCGCGCTCTCCGCGAATGCGGCGTGCCAGCTGGATGTCCTTTGGCATGATGGTGACACGCTTGGCGTGGATGGCGCACAGGTTGGTGTCCTCGAAGAGACCGACCAGATAGCTATTTATGAAAGCATCTTCAACAACAGAACACCCTTTTCAAGATTCACGCTGATTGGCTAAACTCTTCGCGCGCTTTTTTTGGGAGAATTTAAAAAGTACGAGAAACAAGCTGATTTTACAAACAATTAATATAACTAATAAACATATGTAGCAAAACTAACAAATAGTAATTAATGATATGTACGTCTAAACTATTTCTAATGCAATTCGCAGCTAATAAGTTGTACTTACAGTTAGAATTCAAATTTTAATAATTAAAATATACTCGATATTTATGAAAATAATGACTGCTATGCTATAATAATGCAATTAGCGCATTAATAATATAGGATTGTCTTTTCGTTATACATTGTTGTATAGAATCATAGGCTATCGACCTTAATGTCAGTACTATTATACTTTAAAAAAAGAAATAAAATATAGCAAATATTTGTATGGAAAATTAAGTTTCTCACTTAAATCAATATGAAAATTAAAGTGTCAAAGTAAGCATATAGTATCAAAAGGTGGTAAAGAGAACGATATGTATATATTTATATATATATATATATATATATATATATATATATATAAATATATAATATATATATATATATATATAGATGATATAATTTATTTTTAGTGGGCTTAAAAGGGGATCGATGAATAAGAATTTCATGATTCAAGCTTGGGTTGAAGGAGGAAAATATTAAAAATTTATATAAATATGGAAAATTATACAACATATATGTTTATTCTTTATTTATCGTGCATGTATATAATAAAATTAATATGAATAAAATTGGAAACCTGCATGTTACTTTTATTATATATTTGGTTAGAAGTCATCGAGTTAAGTTTGACACATTTTTTCACATAAATATTTTTTATACCATATTATATAAAACTTAAACTATAAATTAAGTTGCAGAAGGAAAAAAAAAAAAAAAAAAAAAAAACGAAGTATAATGGACCAATTTTATATTTTTGTTGTAGTGTGTATTTTCTAATCATCATCTCGAGTTTTTTCTTATTTTTTTAATTCTATAACACCCTCAAAGTATAGTGTAAAGAAGATGTGACGTCTACGTCATGGAACTTTTAATACTTAACATGCAACCCTAGGTAAACTTTTGCCTGCATGATTATGACGTCACATGCAGCCACTCTGAAATTAAGTTTGAGCATATTATGGATTTAATATAAATATATTTAAGTATTATACATAATAATTACATAAATATCATGTAGTTAATAGATATAGTAACTATTTATTGCCCTCATCTTCTTTGGGCTTTCAATCACTAGCAAGACTTTGACTTATTATAATTTTTTTCATTTCTGCTTGTTATTACTTGTTACTGAATTTATTTGAAAATATGTACAGAACTTAAGGTGTGTCGAGACCATGCAAACATGCAATAGAAACGTTCCATGCAGGATGATCATGATCTTTATATTGTTCGCTCCCTACAAGTAAATTATGAAAATAACTTCACCTAGGCTTAATTGAGTGTCAATGCTTTCGCAACTCCTATATAGAGATTCAGCACTATTTAATAACACTGTAGTCTCTTCAAGGAAAGTATTTTAATTACAAGTTAAATAATAACTTATTATTTCTATATTAATAATTAATATTCTGTTTCATATATGTAAATAATGATCACCGTGCATGATATGCACTGAATTCTAAGATATTTTTGGGGAGGCCCAATAATATTTTACTAAATCAAATATATCAAATGAAATCAGAAACAAAAAAGAACATTTCATATAAAATTAATTTTTTTATATTTTTAGTATTTAGCGCATTATGCTTTATGCTACATATTTCTACATGTCAAAATCCCAATCGTTATGATGCTTCAGAAGTCGAGAGTCATTACTCATATATATATATATATATATATATATATATATATATATATATAGATATATATATATATATATATATATATATATATATATATATATATATATATATATATATAATTGCATGACACTTTTGCGGTTAATGTGGTAAATGTCATTAATATACAAATAAATTGATACATATTATGTATAATTTCAAACAACATTTAACATAATATCACCTTAACAGATTTTTTTACCGCAATTAAATTAAAAAACAAATTTGCAATATTACATAAAAACGATTGGCTCCTCTCATCACAAATGCTAGAAGTTAAAGGGTTTTTTTTTTATTATAAGATCACTGATGTGCCTTTTGGATAGGAAGTTTTAGTTGTATTCAAATATTTATGGCATATATAATATAAGGCGTAGCTAGGCCATTTGGATTCGTAAATAAACATTTATTTACCACGACACGATAAATGAAATATAAATTAATATACTGAGGCTGCCATCATTACATATGTTATAATAATTTATTTACGATAAGTTTATTTGTTACTATTTTTCTTGAATTATTGTCTTTATTATTGGATATAATACAATTATTATACTGAAATGCATGTTTTTGTATTGCTTTTGCGATAATTATATTTTACATAACAGCTAATAGATAATAGCTCTGCTCGCGGAAATATGTATTTTAATCGATTTTCATTGATGAACCTTTATATATGTACAGTTTCTATTCTGAAGTAAAAAATTGGAATACATGCGTTACGATCTAACATATTATCTATTCGTGTATTCCAGTTTTTAACTTTTAAGGACTGTACAGTACATGGAAAATAATAATATACATCAGTATAACAAAGACTCATCAATAAAAAACAATTAAGTACATATTATTTAGTCTTAAGTGCGATTAATATTTTTACAATCAAAAGTTCAGTTAAAAGTGCAAGAACATTTTTACTATCAATAAAAAAGTATGCATATGTCATTGAAATACTACACGATACATATTAAAATTACGAAGATTATTTAAGGTTTGGCTGTATGTAATATCTTATTAATTATTGTTCATATTAGGCGCAATCCACGAAACAGTTAGACAGGTTTGTAACCACGTTTAGCTTAACCACATTTAACTTGGTTAACTGCTTCGTGAATCGCACCCATTGTAGCCACGTATTTATTTGTTATGCGTTGTATGTAAAAATTTAATATATATACTATAATTTATCATTACAAATTATTACATCTCAGTACTCATTACAAATCTTGTTCATTTCATTTCACATAGATTAATTTTAGACATATGATGTTATGTTTATTATAGAATCTTATGTTTGATCTTAATACAGTATATAACTTTTTTACTGTAGCTCTATAGCTGCATGCGGTACGTAATGAATTTCTTAAATGAAAATTTTATTAAAGGATCGATCTGTGTAAAATAGATTTTTATTCTGTCACTGTTGTCTAAATATACTATATCCATTAAAATTATTATAAAACACTATTTTTTATTTTGTGTATTTACGAATAGAGCTAATATCCCAGAGCATGATATATAATAATAATGGTTATAGTATATTTAGACAACATGACAGTTACAGAATAAAAATCTATTTTACACAGTTCCTTTAATAAAGTTTTCTTTTAAGAAATTCATTATTTTCATTAACATACCGCATGCAGCTAGAGCTAAACAGTAAGGTTATACACTGTATTAAGATCAAACGTAAGATTCTATAGTAAACATAACATCATACGCGTAAAATTAATCTATATGAAATGAAATGAGCAAGATTTGTAATGAGTGCTGAGATGTAATAATTTGTAATGATATATATATATATATATATATATATATTATATATATATATATAATATACTTACGTTTTTACACACCACGCATAACAATTAAATTACATAAAAACGTGGCTACAATTTGTACAATAATTAATAAGATTACATTTAGCCAAACCTTAATTAATCTTCGTAATTATAATATTATGATAGTGCATTATTTCAATGACATAATATGCATAATGTATAATTATATATATTATATACTTATGTATTTTTTTTCTTATGATAGTAAAAAAGTTCTTGCACTTTTATCTGCACTTTTGATTGTGAAAACATTAAACGCACTTAAAACTAAATAGTATGTACTTACTTCTTGTTAATTAATATTAAGAATTGAGAAGTATTCGTTTGAATTCAATTTGTAATGATAATTAATTGCAGTTTTTTTGCAGTTAAGTAATTTCTGACAAAATCATAAAAATGCGTTTGTTTACATTTTTACTTTGTCGTCTGCCAGCTGACAGTATTTAGTGCCAAACACTGTCACCAGTTGGCGCAGTGATCACAGTGATTAATTTTTTATCCAATCAGCGTGAATTTTGAAAAGGGTGTTCTGTAGTTGAGGATGCTTTCATAAATAGCGACCAGATAGGCCTCGCTTGCCTCCTGCAGAGCCATGACGGCAGAGCTCTGGAAACGGAGATCTGTCTTGAAGTCCTGAGCGATCTCACGCACGAGGCGCTGGAAGGGCAGCTTGCGGATCAGCAGCTCAGTGCTCTTCTGGTAGCGACGGATCTCACGCAGAGCCACTGTTCCCGGGCGATAACGATGGGGCTTCTTCACTCCGCCGGTGGCGGGCGCACTCTTACGAGCGGCCTTGGTGGCGAGCTGCTTGCGGGGAGCCTTTCCTCCCGTCGACTTGCGAGCGGTCTGCTTGGTACGTGCCATGTTACTCGTCGGGCGCTTGGAGTAAGAATGAAGCGAGGCCGAGAGAAGAGAAGAAGAAGAAGGAAAGAAATGTACTGCACCCAAACTCGCAGCACAGAGTGACACGCGCCTTTTACAAATCGTGTCTCCAGCTAGATAGATTTTACATTTATTTGGGAATAGGGTCTGTTGCTAGCCGAAGCCAATATCAGACGAAGATGTGTATGAAATAGAAACCTGATTAGACTTGATTAATTTTGAGACGCAGGGGAAAACCTAGAGGGATAGGAAAGATCCTCTAGTAAAACCCGCTTAATTAATTTAGGGCTAGATTGGCCACTGCCTATTGAAAGAAGGAGGCAGGCTTCTAGCGAGAGTAAGATATTGTACATGCATATTACGTATTAGTGTATTAAGTATTTTTGTTATGTTGAGTTTATGCAGGTGGGTAGAAACTTAGTGACTGCAGTTTATGAAAACTATGTTTTGGTCTTAATTTACGTTCAAGATGATTTTTTTTACCTCTTGTTAAATTACTAATAAGAGGGTTAACATGATTAGCTGCTTTGTAGAAGAAATTTCTACATTGATTATACATAACTTTACAAGTTTTTTGAACATTAAGTTCTTGATGCATAGTATTGATTTTAGTATATCTAGGTGGATTTGTTATAATTTTGAGGCATTTGTTTTGTACCATTTGGATAGCACGAAAATGACATTTACTTGCTGACGACCAAGCTGGAGCAGCGTAGGTAAGAACTGGAAGAATTGTTGCTTTATATATGTTAATTGCAGTATTCGTTTGGATTTTGCTTCTTTTGTTCAGAATAGGGTATAGTTGTCCTATTCTTTTTGTAGCTTTGAGAATGGTTGCTTCAATATGTTGTATCCAGTTTAGTTTGGAGTCTAGTAGAACTCCAAGATACTTTGCTGCTGTAGTTTTAGGAACCTTTTCATTGTTGAGTACGATATCATTGTAAAAGATTTTCTTCTTTCTTCCTTTTTTGAAAAGAATAGTTTCACATTTTTGAGTATTTACTTTCAGTCTCCACATTTTGAACCACATAGAGATCTTGTTAGTATGTCTTTGTAGTTTTGTGAAAGCATATGAGACACTGGCTGATGTAGACATGATGGCAGTGTCATCAGCATAGATAGCCAAAGATGTATTAGGATCTTTGGGAATATCATTTATATAGATGTTGAATAAGACAGGGCCTAGAAGTGATCCTTGTGGGACGCCTGCTGCTATTGACTTGGTTGAGGATGTAGAATTTTGTAGATAAACATAGAAATGTCTATTTTCTAAGTAAGATTTAATTGTGAATAGTAGATATTGAGGTATTTTTATGATTGTGAGTTTGTGAATAAGACCATCATGCCATACTTTATCAAAGGCCTTCTGCAGGTCGATGAGAAGCATAGCTGTTACATGTTTGTTCATAAAACCTTTACTTATATGGTCAACGACTCTTGTGACTTGTTGGGCTGTAGAATGATTTGATCTAAATCCAAACTGCTCATTTATAATAATTTTATTGTTGTGTAAATATTGATTAATTCTTGTTAGAATAGCTTTTTCAGTAACCTTGGACATTGTACATAAAAGACTGATTGGTCTATAATTGTTTGGATCTCTGCTGTCTTTACCAGGCTTGGGTAACATGAGAACTTTGGCTATTTTCCAATCATCTGGAAAATAGCCCAGTTTGAGAATTGAATTGATTATTTTTGTTAATAATGCAATAGCAGAGTCAGGTAAATGCATGAGAGCTTCATTTGGAATATCATCTGGTCCTGGTGCTTTCTTTTTCTTAAGTTTCATTATCATATTCTTTACTTGAGATGCTCTGAATTTCTTAATATTTGGATGTTCTTCATTCTTTTTGAGAGACTTGACAGTATCTTCAACAAATTTGTAGTGTTGCTGCAATGTTGGATCTGGATCATTAGGGGAAAATGAATCTTTTAGAGTTGTAGCAAGAAGTTCAGCCTTCTCTTTAGGATCAGTTATGAATTTATTTCCAGAAATAAGTGGAGGAATAATAACTTTTCTTTGAGTAAGAGATTTAGTGACTTTCCAAGCACTATGGTCAGTTGTACTAAGTTCAGATACTTTCTTGTCCCATTTTTTATCTTGAAGTTTAATAATCTTGCTCCTTATTATGGTGCGAAGTTTGTTTATCCTGGTATTAACAAGTGGATGGCAAACTCTTCTATTTGTTCTACGTAGATAATTTCTGTGTTGAATTAGACTTTTTATCTCCTTATTTATTTTTGATTTTTCAGGCTTAGTATCATGAAGTGGTACAGCAGTATTTATTGCTTTCTGTATATAATTAGTGAGGTTAAAGACGGCAACGTCTAGTGACATATTATCTGTGATTTGTAAGTTTGTGTCAATTTTGCTTTTTATGATTTCTTGAAATTTCCGCCAGTCTGCTTTGCTGTAATCATGTTTTGCAGGGATTATCTTTTCAATATTAGAATGTATAGTCATTTCCACGGGTAGATGATCAGAGTCAAGTTTTTCATGGACTTGGTAGTCAATGAGATAAGAGATGTTTTTAACAATTGAGATGTCAAGGATATCAGGTAAGGTTTTTAGATTAGAATGGGTATAAGTAGGGATAGTAGGGCCTTGTACAGCAAATGTGGATTCTAGACAGAGTTTGTAGAGTTTGGTGCCATTTTGGTTGGCACGTCTTGAGTACCATGCTCGGTGTTTGGCGTTAAAATCTCCTGCTAGGATAATAGGACAGTCAATTTTCATTGCTGTTTTAATGTCTTCTATATACAGTTCATTGGGAGGGATATAAGCTGCTCCCAGTACTATTGGAGAATTATTAATTTTTATTTTAATGCACATAAGTTCTAGTTTTTTAAGCTTAGGTGTATTAATTTGATGGTGGTTTATAGTTTTATGAATAATGATTGCTACTCCCCCTCCAAAAGATTGTGGAATTGGATTAGGGCGATCATTTCTGTAAATATCATAACCAGGAACATCTATTTTTATATTTGGGGTAAGTTTTGTTTCACATACAAGTGCTATTTTAGCATTAAGTTCTTGCATTAAATCAATTAATTCATCAATTTTATATCTTAAACCATTTGCATTCCAGTATAGTATACTAGTTTGTGCTGCCATTAGGATGCTGTTGAGATGATAAGAGTCTGTTCATGAAATTATTAATAAGTTGAGCTGCAGTTTCATTTGTAGTACTTGCAGCATTGATGGAGAGAAGAATAGTTTCTTGTACGATTGTATAATATGGAATGTCAGGGCGTTTATCCCTGATCATTTGGATAGCTTGATCCATAGCTACTTTAGCAAGGATGTGTCTCTCTTTCTTTACTTGATCTTCACCTTCGTTAGTAGGAGGGGGGGGAGCCGTGGGGCAAATAACTTGAGGAGTTTTAGGGGGGGGGTTGATGGGGACCGTCACTGAGGAATGCTTGCTGGGCACCCTTTTCTTAGGAGTGGCAAAGAGTCTTGTGGCCACCACCTTGCGTGGGGTCTCCGGGACTCCGGAGTTGCTGGGAGTAGGCTGGGGAGCAGGATTGCTGGAAGTGGTAGGGGCAGGGTTTTTACGGGGAGTTTGTGGTAAGCGCTGCTTATGTGGCGTGAATGGCTTATTTGTTTGAATGATGTTGTTATTGTAATTTGGATTACGTTTCACTTGATTATTATCATGATTAAGCTGAGAGTTCTTTACTCTGTTTTTCAGTGCAGCAACTCGCACAGGGCATTTCCAGTCCCAGGACTTATGATCTCCATCGCAGTTGGCACACTTGGGATTATCTTTAGTTGTGCACTCTTGGGATTTATGGGGGCCCGCGCAGTGTAAACACACTGCGTCGCGGCGACAAGAGAGATTACCATGATGAAATTGTTGGCAGTTGTAGCATTGCAGGATATCAGTAGAATGTTTATATTTTTCTACTGTAACTTTCATCATGCAGAGATGTTGAATTTCATAAATAGCTTCAAAGTTTCCCTCTTTTTTAAGGGACACTAAGAACATTGGTAGGGGAGTCTTTGAGATGATCCCCTTCATCTGCTTGACGTCTTCCACCGGGAATCCACGATCAATAAGTTCGTCATAGACCTCTACAGGTGGGGTGTAGGACGGGATGTTGCGAATCACCACGCGCAGAGGAATCTGATTTTGAGGAGTGAAGATAGAATATTTCTGGTGCTGCTGGGCAGCATAAGTAAGAAGTTTTTCATGGTCACTCATAGTTTCCACACGAATTATAAGTTTTCCTTGTCTATGATTAGCTTCAACAAAGTCAGGTTTACAAGTTTGTTTAAATTGTTTAAGAAAATTAATTGATTGTGGAACATTATCCAGGCAAATTGATCTCATAGTAGTTTTCTTTTGATTAAGTCTTATATTATTCATGTTTACAGTAAATGGTTGATTAATTGGAGGCTGGTTTGGGGGAAGATTGTTGCTGACATTTCCCGGTGAGCTGCGGGTGCGTTGTCTCTTGCCACGATAAACCGTAAATCCATCCTCATCAGTTTGATTTTTATCTTTATCTTGTAAAGATACATTATCAGTTTGACTTTTTTCTTGTATAGACATTTTGGTTCCAAAAAATCAATAATTAGAATTTTAAAAAATTTAGATCCATTAGTTTAAAACAGAAAATGAAAATGAAAAATGATAGTATAGTATAATCAATTAAGTTAAAAAAGTTAGCAAATAGATAGAATTTTGACCACCAAAAAAAGACCAACCTGATGTAAGATTACTTTAAAAATTTTAAGATGAAATAATTTATAATGACAATTCTGATAAAAATTGTGTATGTGTAAGTGTATGGTGAATGTTTATTAAGGGGAGTCTAAACAAAGGTCCTCAGAAAACATTCCTGGTTGCGGCAACAGAAACCTGGTCCACCCCAGCGGTATGTCCCAGTGCGCGGTCCGTTTATTGAATACGGCGTACACGTTCTGTCAACACTTCCAATGAATCTTTTGAGATCGACCTTATAATTTAACTGCGCCGTGCTAAGCTATGCTCATCAGTATAAGACCGAGTAGCATGACACAGAGCACGGAGAATACAATCACCAATAATATAGTATCCAAATTGCTAGCTAGGACGCTATATTATCAGTGACCCGAGTCAGAGCAAACGACCGGTAGTGTGGGGGCACCACCTGCTGGAGAATGAAGTGACTCAGTAAATTACGCGGGAACACAAACTGCGAGCAACTGATGGTCACTCGGCGGCGCTTGGAGGCGCTTGGAGTAAGAATGAAGCGAGGCCTTTTTTCGACCCAGTATTTATGAACTAAACCACGCCCCCTTACAGCTAACTGACAATCTGGCGTCTGCGATTGGCCAACGGAGGGTATCCTCTGAACGGTTCGTATAACGTTAACTAGTCGAGGCTCCACGTAGGCCGTGCATCAGTTGCTCGCAGTCTTCGTCGACTTCACGACCGAACTAACCATGACTGGACGCGGAAAGGGAGGAAAGGGACTCGGCAAGGGGGGCGCCAAGCGTCATCGCAAAGTGTTGCGCGACAACATCCAGGGCATCACCAAGCCCGCCATCCGCCGTCTGGCTCGCCGCGGTGGAGTGAAGCGTATCTCCGGCCTCATCTACGAGGAGACCCGCGGTGTGCTCAAGGTGTTCCTTGAGAACGTGATCCGCGACGCCGTCACCTACACCGAGCACGCCAAGCGCAAGACCGTCACCGCCATGGACGTCGTGTACGCACTCAAGAGGCAGGGACGCACCCTGTACGGTTTCGGAGGCTAAGCTGCTGCTGCATACACCTCGCTCGCTGCCAGACCAACATCGAAAAGGCCCTTTTCAGGGCCACCACGAATCTCTGCAGAGTGTCTTTTTAGTGAGCAATGCGCGTGAGTACAAGTGTATCGTTATTTGTGATTAGGTTTATAGCTGTTCCTTGTGATTCGACTTACTTTTTCTGTATGCATGAAATAAGTTGTTTTTATCGGTTCATTTTCGTATCAGTGTCATTATTTTGAAGGGACGAATATATATAATGTACGGAGTGTAGGCCCGACTCGGTTGTATTGCCAAGTGATGAATATAGGAAAACTGAATAAAAAGAACAAGGATCATGATGCACGCGCTATCTATATAATATTGCAGTTGTACAACAGATGCACAATATGCGTGTAGTTTCATACTCTCCCGAGACCTATCTTGGTCGAGAATGATTAAAAAAATAAAAATATCCCTGACTAACACGGTCGTGCATGTATGCATCATATAATACACTGGAAGTGCACTGCTCACTGTCCTCACAAAGTGATGCCGCCCAAGATTATGTACATACTGCGGCTGTGCCACACAAAATTAACTGTAGCAAATTACAAACCAATAGACAACACTAACTGCAGGCGAGAAAATAACGATGATAAATGCTCACTCACCTCGTTGTTGCACCATAATTGCTAGTGGAAAAGAACTCTATACAGAAATATATGGTGGCCCTGAAAAGGGCCTTTTCAATGCAGCAGACAGCGATGGTTGATGCTTAAGCCTTCTTCTCGGTCTTCTTGGGCAGGAGCACGGCCTGGATGTTAGGCAGCACACCTCCCTGGGCGATGGTGACCCCGGAGAGCAGCTTGTTGAGCTCCTCGTCGTTGCGGATGGCGAGCTGCAAGTGACGGGGGATGATCCTCGTCTTCTTGTTGTCGCGGGCGGCGTTGCCGGCCAACTCGAGCACCTCAGCAGCGAGGTACTCCATCACTGCAGCCAAGTAGACGGGCGCACCGGCTCCCACACGCTCGGCGTAGTTTCCCTTGCGGAGCAGACGGTGGATACGGCCGACGGGGAACTGCAGACCGGCGCGGCTGGAGCGTGTCTTGGACTTGCCCTTCACCTTGCCTCCCTTGCCGCGACCTGACATGATGTGCGAAGTGGTAGTAACAAACGTAGAGCCGTGCTGGCAAACTGTGAATGTGGCAAACTTATCAGAAAACGGTCGCCTAGTTACTTTGTAGAAAGTTTACTCCGCACCAATCACGGCTCTGCGCGGGAACATTTTGTTTCCAGCCTGCGCCACGGAGAGCGCTTCAGTCGCCAACTTTGAAAGAGTGCACAAACGACGCCCGGCGATTGGTGCGGAGTATTTCTCACTCCGTGGGTACTTAGTCTAACGCCGTTTCACGTGCCGGCTCATTTTCAAGCAAGATCTCGACGAGTCAGCATCATGCCGCCCAAGACGAGTGGAAAAGCCGCGAAGAAGTCTGGCAAAGCCCAGAAGAACATCTCCAAGTCGGACAAGAAGGGCCGCAAGAAGAGGAGGAAGGAGAGCTACGCCATCTACATCTATAAGGTGTTGAAGCAGGTCCACCCCGACACCGGCGTGTCCAGCAAGGCCATGAGCATCATGAACAGCTTCGTGAACGACATCTTCGAGCGCATCGCTGCCGAGGCTAGCCGCCTGGCTCACTACAACAAGCGCTCCACCATCACGAGCCGGGAGATCCAGACCGCCGTGCGTCTGCTGCTGCCAGGAGAGCTGGCCAAGCACGCCGTGAGTGAGGGCACCAAGGCAGTGACCAAGTACATCAGCTCCAAGTAAGTCAGTTTTGCACTTCCAACATCATCGCTGCTGCTGCTGTATGTACATCGAAAAGGCCCTTTTCAGGGCCACCATTCTTCTCTGTATAGCAGTTTTGGTACTAGCAATGTGTGCTGTTGTCAATTATTATTATTATTATTATTTCTTATTATTGTTCTGACTTGTACATTGTGATCTATATATATGTATGTTTGTGCGCATGAAAGAGCTAATACAATAAAGTAAATTTGTGTTTGATGTGTCTTGTGAATAAAAATCCTGCTCCGTGTGACCATCGTGACGGTTCTGTGTGCGAGCCGCATGATGGGATTCCCGCTTTTATTCCATCGCCATCTTGTTGCATGCATACAACTGCAGCCTGGCTACCTGGGCCCGCCCGTTGGCTTGTATTTTGTACACTTTTTGTTTAAATAACTACATGGTTGTAGGTCGAAGGCAATTTTTATTTTTTATTATCTCTTTACATATTATTATGTTTATGATACGATTGCTGCATTTTCACTCTCCCGCTAGTTGTTTGGTGGCTCTGAAAAGAGCCGTTTCTGTAGTGATCGGAAAGGAACTTGGGATTTCTTGCGATTTTACTTCTTCTTGGTCGCCTTTGGCTTCGCTGCTGCCTTGGGCTTGGCCGGAGATGACTTTGGTTTCGCAGCAGCCTTCCTTGCTTTCGATGGTGCCGCCGCCGCCTTTGGTTTTGCTGCGGGCTTTGCTTTTTTCACTTTTGCGAGCGCCTTCTTCGGCTTGCTTGCCTTCGCTGCCGGCGATTTCTTGGCGGCCATGCTAGTTATGAGCGACGAGTCGGACGTTGGCTAGAGCAGAGTAAAAATTTGCAGCAGCTTCGCTAGTCATTTGACTACCACTAAAACCCCAACCTGATGTAAGTCACTTTCTCTTGGCTCCACCCCTTTCAATTCGGCGCGTACATTTTGAACGTTTGAATTGATGAGCATAAAATAACATATCAGATTGTGGGTGTTTGTTTAGGAACTGCGGAATGCAAGATGTTTGGTTTTTGTGATGCAGCATATTATATGATGTAGTTTTCTATATTTATCATCGTCATTACGCATTTTGAAAATTGAATGTTTTTAGGGTCGTTTCAGGGTCAAGGGTGACCTGTCAGGTTACACCAAAACCAAACACTTAAATCAAATGAAAATTTTAAAACTTTCAAAACCTTGCAATTTATAGTTGTTTTTATTATTAAGTTGTTCATTCAGAATAACACATATCAGAACGAAAAGAAACAACAATATGGAAAAAATAATTTGTCTACAAATATATATAAATAGGTCACTCAACCATATTGAAACACATTTGAAATAACACATAGCGGCGCGCCGCCCCCAGTGACGTCCTCGGGGATGTTCCCGAATTTTCACTTGCCAATTATCATCGTAAAATTTATATTAAAAAGAATGTTTACAGTCTTTTAGAATGAGGACTACAAGATTTTACCAAAAAAAAAAAAAAAAAAGTTAGGTCCGCCAGGAATCGAACTCGGACCTTTTGGTTGATAAGCCGACGTCGTAGACAACTTGGATCTTGCTCTTGGTTATAAAACTTAGGTTTAGTTGGCTTTATAAATTGCAATTTTTTGGGTGTTTTATAATATTTTAATATTACGAGCAAAGTTGCGCTATTTTTTTTTTTTTAAGCAATCTGGTACAATGGGAGATTGTTATTATTTAATATTGAGATTTAATTTTTATTTTTTATAATTTTAAAAAGGTCCCTCCGAGGACATTTGTGGGGGGACTTTGATGTCTATTCAAGTTTTGGGGCGAGGCATTAAATATTATCAATTCCTGTCGAATTTTATAATCCTAGATGGCAAACTCTTTCAAACATTGCTTTTTTTTTTTTTTTTTTTTTAACCTTCATTCCTACTCTTATAAATCCACAGATCTATATTATAGTTCATGATCCTGGCATTTTACGCATCATTGTTATATAATATAGCCTTAATTCCCCCTGACCTCAAGTTGCTTCTAAAATATGCGTACTAACTTAAATGTCCTCCTCGGTACTATAAGCCGGACTATAATATACAGGCACACTGCATTTCGCTGCAACACAGACGCGCACCACCCGAGACCAACAAACAAACAGCAGCACCACAACAAGATGCAGCAACACGCACAAATCACTGCAAACTTGCCTTTTTTTTTTTTTTTTTTTTTTTTTTTTTTATATGTTGATGATGCAGGACAAGCTCTCGGTCGGACGCTTTAGTCTATGTTCATGTACACATGTTATTTAATAATAAAAATGATACGACGATTAATACTTACTTGCAACGCGGACTGCAAGTATGTTAATTACCATGTAATGCTATTTTGTTTTTCTATGACTAATTTTTTTTTTAACCGATGCATTGTATTATATATTATACTTCTTGCTAATGTGATGTTAAACTCTCTTCACTTTTTGATCTTCTCTATTAATAATTTTTTCAGCCTAGTTTTGACGTGATCGGAGTGTCTTGCCTCAGTGTGCTGTCGTGATAATTATTGAATAAATATATCATATAATACATGGTTCAGCAAGAATATAAGAAGACTGTACTTTATAGATTCCTTTATGTTTTTTTTTGATTTCAAAGCTTGGTCGGAAAAAAATTGAAACTGAAATTTTAGTTGCAACGGAGGATATTGCACTATATTATATCAGCGCAGCCATAGCGTGCCGCATGGTGGTGTCGGCACATTATAGACTAATAATATGTTGTAAAAGTAGCTTAGTTGCAGCTGTACCAAATCAATGCTGCCGCATAATGAACATTTTTGTTGCAAACCCTTCTCCGAGAAACATGGGTGCATAATAGAATGACACAGGAAAAATAAGAATGTTGCATGAGCGATGCTGTGCCAGCTGTTCGACAGCATCGTGTTTTGCGTTCTGTATTAAGACACCGCGAAGCGTATACGATTGATTTGATGATGCAATATGACAACTATGATATGAATTTTGATAAAAAGTGAAGAAAGCGTCCGTTGAAAGAGGTGAGCCTCTCCTGTGAAGTCAAATACGCGTGACGCTATGTATGCGAGTCGTTCTTCTCTAAGTATTTCATGATAAAATGGAACTTTGTTGTATAAACTTCACGAATCGGCTCTAGGGGCAGGGAGTGGAAAACCCACGTTACGAGGTGGAGCAGCGACGACACTTGAATAACTGCCACAGGACTCGTAAAGTGTAAGAGAAGACGAACATAAAGCACGGTCGCTGCGAACTCAACTTTGATTCAGCTGTGGAGCTTGGGTGTCTTCCATCAGGTTGATACTTTTATGTTAGGCGAAAGAGCTAGAAAGGCGAGCGGGAAACAAGTTGTGCTCGCTGCTTCTTCGTGTTTACCGTCTCCTAGCTCTCTTTCACCTCGACGCATCATGGCTGACACCGCTGCACCCGCTGCTGCACAAGCACCCGCTGCCTCTTCTCCTGCAAAGGCCAAGAAAGCACCCAAGAAGGCCGGTGGGGCGAAGAAGCCCGCCGCGAAACCGTCTCACCCGCCCACCGCTGACATGGTCAAGAGTGCCATCAAGAGCCTGAAGGAGCGCGGCGGCTCGTCGCTGCAGGCAATCAAGAAGTACATCTCTGCTACGTACAAGGTGGACGCAGAGAAGCTTGCTCCTTTCATCCGCAAGTACCTCAAGTCCGCAGTGGCTTCTGGCGCGCTCGTACAAACCAAGGGGAAGGGCGCTGCCGGTTCATTCAAGCTGAGTGCGGCCGCTCCCAAGGAGAAGAAGGTGGCCACCAAGAAGCCTGCTGCCGCCGCTGCAAAGAAGACCAAGGCCCCGGCCGCCGCCGCCAAGAAACCCAAGACCGCAGCCGCCAAGAAGCCCAAGTCACCCAAGAAGGCGAAGGCAGCAGCTGCCAAACCCAAGAAGGCGCCCTCCAAGGCGAAGAAGGCTAAGCCAGCAGCGTCCAAACCAAAGGCCCCCAAGCCCAAGAAGGCAGCGGCGAAGCCCAAGGCAGCTGCCAAGCCCAAAGCAGCCAAGAAGTAAGCAGTGTCTATTTTATTGCATTTGCTCGTCTAGCTACTGAAAAGGCCCTTTTCAGGGCCACCAAACATTTCGCGAAGTGTTTTCTTTGCTAGCAAAACTATACCTTGCGTTTTCACCATCGTTTAATTCGTACTTAAAACCTTCACTATCACATAGCATTACAATATGCAGAACGGGGAGGGCATCAGTTTATAGCATGAGGTGGAAGAGCAGGTCCTTCTTTATTTTATTCTTTATTCCTCATAATGTTTCGGTAACGGAAACACACGCCACGTATGCACACTGCAGTGGATACCTTCCCTGCATAAAACATCGACAGTTCTCATCCATAACGTACTGTGGCGGTAACGCAATAGTAGGACGACAGGAGTAAAAAAAACAAACACTCAAAGCATGCAACTATTCAATGACTGCCATATAATATACACGTAATAAAATGTACTCACGCGATTCAGCAGATGAATTGCTAACTAAAGACCCGTTCTATAGTAAAATAGTGGCCCTGAAAAGGGCCTTTTCGATGTCGGTGATGGGCAGGCAAATTAAGCGCGCTCTCCGCGAATGCGGCGTGCCAGCTGGATGTCCTTTGGCATGATGGTGACACGCTTGGCGTGGATGGCGCACAGGTTGGTGTCCTCGAAGAGACCGACCAGATAGGCCTCGCTTGCCTCCTGCAGAGCCATGACGGCAGAGCTCTGGAAACGGAGATCTGTCTTGAAGTCCTGAGCGATCTCACGCACGAGGCGCTGGAAGGGCAGCTTGCGGATCAGCAGCTCAGTGCTCTTCTGGTAGCGACGGATCTCACGCAGAGCCACTGTTCCCGGGCGATAACGATGGGGCTTCTTCACTCCGCCGGTGGCGGGCGCACTCTTACGAGCGGCCTTGGTGGCGAGCTGCTTGCGGGGAGCCTTTCCTCCCGTCGACTTGCGAGCGGTCTGCTTGGTACGTGCCATGTTACTCGTCGGGCGCTTGGAGTAAGAATGAAGCGAGGCCTTTTTTCGACCCAGTATTTATGAACTAAACCACGCCCCCTTACAGCTAACTGACAATCTGGCGTCTGCGATTGGCCAACGGAGGGTATCCTCTGAACGGTTCGTATAACGTTAACTAGTCGAGGCTCCACGTAGGCCGTGCATCAGTTGCTCGCAGTCTTCGTCGACTTCACGACCGAACTAACCATGACTGGACGCGGAAAGGGAGGAAAGGGACTCGGCAAGGGGGGCGCCAAGCGTCATCGCAAAGTGTTGCGCGACAACATCCAGGGCATCACCAAGCCCGCCATCCGCCGTCTGGCTCGCCGCGGTGGAGTGAAGCGTATCTCCGGCCTCATCTACGAGGAGACCCGCGGTGTGCTCAAGGTGTTCCTTGAGAACGTGATCCGCGACGCCGTCACCTACACCGAGCACGCCAAGCGCAAGACCGTCACCGCCATGGACGTCGTGTACGCACTCAAGAGGCAGGGACGCACCCTGTACGGTTTCGGAGGCTAAGCTGCTGCTGCATACACCTCGCTCGCTGCCAGACCAACATCGAAAAGGCCCTTTTCAGGGCCACCACGAATCTCTGCAGAGTGTCTTTTTAGTGAGCAATGCGCGTGAGTACAAGTGTATCGTTATTTGTGATTAGGTTTATAGCTGTTCCTTGTGATTCGACTTACTTTTTCTGTATGCATGAAATAAGTTGTTTTTATCGGTTCATTTTCGTATCAGTGTCATTATTTTGAAGGGACGAATATATATAATGTACGGAGTGTAGGCCCGACTCGGTTGTATTGCCAAGTGATGAATATAGGAAAACTGAATAAAAAGAACAAGGATCATGATGCACGCGCTATCTATATAATATTGCAGTTGTACAACAGATGCACAATATGCGTGTAGTTTCATACTCTCCCGAGACCTATCTTGGTCGAGAATGATTAAAAAAATAAAAATATCCCTGACTAACACGGTCGTGCATGTATGCATCATATAATACACTGGAAGTGCACTGCTCACTGTCCTCACAAAGTGATGCCGCCCAAGATTATGTACATACTGCGGCTGTGCCACACAAAATTAACTGTAGCAAATTACAAACCAATAGACAACACTAACTGCAGGCGAGAAAATAACGATGATAAATGCTCACTCACCTCGTTGTTGCACCATAATTGCTAGTGGAAAAGAACTCTATACAGAAATATATGGTGGCCCTGAAAAGGGCCTTTTCAATGCAGCAGACAGCGATGGTTGATGCTTAAGCCTTCTTCTCGGTCTTCTTGGGCAGGAGCACGGCCTGGATGTTAGGCAGCACACCTCCCTGGGCGATGGTGACCCCGGAGAGCAGCTTGTTGAGCTCCTCGTCGTTGCGGATGGCGAGCTGCAAGTGACGGGGGATGATCCTCGTCTTCTTGTTGTCGCGGGCGGCGTTGCCGGCCAACTCGAGCACCTCAGCAGCGAGGTACTCCATCACTGCAGCCAAGTAGACGGGCGCACCGGCTCCCACACGCTCGGCGTAGTTTCCCTTGCGGAGCAGACGGTGGATACGGCCGACGGGGAACTGCAGACCGGCGCGGCTGGAGCGTGTCTTGGACTTGCCCTTCACCTTGCCTCCCTTGCCGCGACCTGACATGATGTGCGAAGTGGTAGTAACAAACGTAGAGCCGTGCTGGCAAACTGTGAATGTGGCAAACTTATCAGAAAACGGTCGCCTAGTTACTTTGTAGAAAGTTTACTCCGCACCAATCACGGCTCTGCGCGGGAACATTTTGTTTCCAGCCTGCGCCACGGAGAGCGCTTCAGTCGCCAACTTTGAAAGAGTGCACAAACGACGCCCGGCGATTGGTGCGGAGTATTTCTCACTCCGTGGGTACTTAGTCTAACGCCGTTTCACGTGCCGGCTCATTTTCAAGCAAGATCTCGACGAGTCAGCATCATGCCGCCCAAGACGAGTGGAAAAGCCGCGAAGAAGTCTGGCAAAGCCCAGAAGAACATCTCCAAGTCGGACAAGAAGGGCCGCAAGAAGAGGAGGAAGGAGAGCTACGCCATCTACATCTATAAGGTGTTGAAGCAGGTCCACCCCGACACCGGCGTGTCCAGCAAGGCCATGAGCATCATGAACAGCTTCGTGAACGACATCTTCGAGCGCATCGCTGCCGAGGCTAGCCGCCTGGCTCACTACAACAAGCGCTCCACCATCACGAGCCGGGAGACCCAGACCGCCGTGCGTCTGCTGCTGCCAGGAGAGCTGGCCAAGCACGCCGTGAGTGAGGGCACCAAGGCAGTGACCAAGTACACCAGCTCCAAGTAAGTCAGTTTTGCACTTCCAACATCATCGCTGCTGCTGCTGTATGTACATCGAAAAGGCCCTTTTCAGGGCCACCATTCTTCTCTGTATAGCAGTTTTGGTACTAGCAATGTGTGCTGTTGTCAATTATTATTATTATTATTATTTCTTATTATTGTTCTGACTTGTACATTGTGATCTATATATATGTATGTTTGTGCGCATGAAAGAGCTAATACAATAAAGTAAATTTGTGTTTGATGTGTCTTGTGAATAAAAATCCTGCTCCGTGTGTCCATCGTGACGGTTCTGTGTGCGAGCCGCATGATGGGATTCCCGCTTTTATTCCATCGCCATCTTGTTGCATGCATACAACTGCAGCCTGGCTACCTGGGCCCGCCCGTTGGCTTGTATTTTGTACACTTTTTGTTTAAATAACTACATGGTTGTAGGTCGAAGGCAATTTTTATTTTTTATTATCTCTTTACATATTATTATGTTTATGATACGATTGCTGCATTTTCACTCTCCCGCTAGTTGTTTGGTGGCTCTGAAAAGAGCCGTTTCTGTAGTGATCGGAAAGGAACTTGGGATTTCTTGCGATTTTACTTCTTCTTGGTCGCCTTTGGCTTCGCTGCTGCCTTGGGCTTGGCCGGAGATGACTTTGGTTTCGCAGCAGCCTTCCTTGCTTTCGATGGTGCCGCCGCCGCCTTTGGTTTTGCTGCGGGCTTTGCTTTTTTCACTTTTGCGAGCGCCTTCTTCGGCTTGCTTGCCTTCGCTGCCGGCGATTTCTTGGCGGCCATGCTAGTTATGAGCGACGAGTCGGACGTTGGCTAGAGCAGAGTAAAAATTTGCAGCAGCTTCGCTAGTCATTTGACTACCACTAAAACCCCAACCTGATGTAAGTCACTTTCTCTTGGCTCCACCCCTTTCAATTCGGCGCGTACATTTTGAACGTTTGAATTGATGAGCATAAAATAACATATCAGATTGTGGGTGTTTGTTTAGGAACTGCGGAATGCAAGATGTTTGGTTTTTGTGATGCAGCATATTATATGATGTAGTTTTCTATATTTATCATCGTCATTACGCATTTTGAAAATTGAATGTTTTTAGGGTCGTTTCAGGGTCAAGGGTGACCTGTCAGGTTACACCAAAACCAAACACTTAAATCAAATGAAAATTTTAAAACTTTCAAAACCTTGCAATTTATAGTTGTTTTTATTATTAAGTTGTTCATTCAGAATAACACATATCAGAACGAAAAGAAACAACAATATGGAAAAAATAATTTGTCTACAAATATATATAAATAGGTCACTCAACCATATTGAAACACATTTGAAATAACACATAGCGGCGCGCCGCCCCCAGTGACGTCCTCGGGGATGTTCCCGAATTTTCACTTGCCAATTATCATCGTAAAATTTATATTAAAAAGAATGTTTACAGTCTTTTAGAATGAGGACTACAAGATTTTACCAAAAAAAAAAAAAAAAAAAGTTAGGTCCGCCAGGAATCGAACTCGGACCTTTTGGTTGATAAGCCGACGTCGTAGACAACTTGGATCTTGCTCTTGGTTATAAAACTTAGGTTTAGTTGGCTTTATAAATTGCAATTTCTTGGGTGTTTTATAATATTTTAATATTACGAGCAAAGTTGCGCTATTTTTTTTTTTTTAAGCAATCTGGTACAATGGGAGATTGTTATTATTTAATATTGAGATTTAATTTTTATTTTTTATAATTTTAAAAAGGTCCCTCCGAGGACATTTGTGGGGGGACTTTGATGTCTATTCAAGTTTTGGGGCGAGGCATTAAATATTATCAATTCCTGTCGAATTTTATAATCCTAGATGGCAAACTCTTTCAAACATTGCTTTTTTTTTTTTTTTTTTTTTAACCTTCATTCCTACTCTTATAAATCCACAGATCTATATTATAGTTCATGATCCTGGCATTTTACGCATCATTGTTATATAATATAGCCTTAATTCCCCCTGACCTCAAGTTGCTTCTAAAATATGCGTACTAACTTAAATGTCCTCCTCGGTACTATAAGCCGGACTATAATATACAGGCACACTGCATTTCGCTGCAACACAGACGCGCACCACCCGAGACCAACAAACAAACAGCAGCACCACAACAAGATGCAGCAACACGCACAAATCACTGCAAACTTGCCTTTTTTTTTTTTTTTTTTTTTTTTTTTTTTATATGTTGATGATGCAGGACAAGCTCTCGGTCGGACGCTTTAGTCTATGTTCATGTACACATGTTATTTAATAATAAAAATGATACGACGATTAATACTTACTTGCAACGCGGACTGCAAGTATGTTAATTACCATGTAATGCTATTTTGTTTTTCTATGACTAATTTTTTTTTTAACCGATGCATTGTATTATATATTATACTTCTTGCTAATGTGATGTTAAACTCTCTTCACTTTTTGATCTTCTCTATTAATAATTTTTTCAGCCTAGTTTTGACGTGATCGGAGTGTCTTGCCTCAGTGTGCTGTCGTGATAATTATTGAATAAATATATCATATAATACATGGTTCAGCAAGAATATAAGAAGACTGTACTTTATAGATTCCTTTATGTTTTTTTTTGATTTCAAAGCTTGGTCGGAAAAAAATTGAAACTGAAATTTTAGTTGCAACGGAGGATATTGCACTATATTATATCAGCGCAGCCATAGCGTGCCGCATGGTGGTGTCGGCACATTATAGACTAATAATATGTTGTAAAAGTAGCTTAGTTGCAGCTGTACCAAATCAATGCTGCCGCATAATGAACATTTTTGTTGCAAACCCTTCTCCGAGAAACATGGGTGCATAATAGAATGACACAGGAAAAATAAGAATGTTGCATGAGCGATGCTGTGCCAGCTGTTCGACAGCATCGTGTTTTGCGTTCTGTATTAAGACACCGCGAAGCGTATACGATTGATTTGATGATGCAATATGACAACTATGATATGAATTTTGATAAAAAGTGAAGAAAGCGTCCGTTGAAAGAGGTGAGCCTCTCCTGTGAAGTCAAATACGCGTGACGCTATGTATGCGAGTCGTTCTTCTCTAAGTATTTCATGATAAAATGGAACTTTGTTGTATAAACTTCACGAATCGGCTCTAGGGGCAGGGAGTGGAAAACCCACGTTACGAGGTGGAGCAGCGACGACACTTGAATAACTGCCACAGGACTCGTAAAGTGTAAGAGAAGACGAACATAAAGCACGGTCGCTGCGAACTCAACTTTGATTCAGCTGTGGAGCTTGGGTGTCTTCCATCAGGTTGATACTTTTATGTTAGGCGAAAGAGCTAGAAAGGCGAGCGGGAAACAAGTTGTGCTCGCTGCTTCTTCGTGTTTACCGTCTCCTAGCTCTCTTTCACCTCGACGCATCATGGCTGACACCGCTGCACCCGCTGCTGCACCAGCACCCGCTGCCTCTTCTCCTGCAAAGGCCAAGAAAGCACCCAAGAAGGCCGGTGGGGCGAAGAAGCCCGCCGCGAAACCGTCTCACCCGCCCACCGCTGACATGGTCAAGAGTGCCATCAAGAGCCTGAAGGAGCGCGGCGGCTCGTCGCTGCAGGCAATCAAGAAGTACATCTCTGCTACGTACAAGGTGGACGCAGAGAAGCTTGCTCCTTTCATCCGCAAGTACCTCAAGTCCGCAGTGGCTTCTGGCGCGCTCGTACAAACCAAGGGGAAGGGCGCTGCCGGTTCATTCAAGCTGAGTGCGGCCGCTCCCAAGGAGAAGAAGGTGGCCACCAAGAAGCCTGCTGCCGCCGCTGCAAAGAAGACCAAGGCCCCGGCCGCCGCCGCCAAGAAACCCAAGACCGCAGCCGCCAAGAAGCCCAAGTCACCCAAGAAGGCGAAGGCAGCAGCTGCCAAACCCAAGAAGGCGCCCTCCAAGGCGAAGAAGGCTAAGCCAGCAGCGTCCAAACCAAAGGCCCCCAAGCCCAAGAAGGCAGCGGCGAAGCCCAAGGCAGCTGCCAAGCCCAAAGCAGCCAAGAAGTAAGCAGTGTCTATTTTATTGCATTTGCTCGTCTAGCTACTGAAAAGGCCCTTTTCAGGGCCACCAAACATTTCGCGAAGTGTTTTCTTTGCTAGCAAAACTATACCTTGCGTTTTCACCATCGTTTAATTCGTACTTAAAACCTTCACTATCACATAGCATTACAATATGCAGAACGGGGAGGGCATCAGTTTATAGCATGAGGTGGAAGAGCAGTTCCTTCTTTATTTTATTCTTTATTCCTCATAATGTTTCGGTAACGGAAACACACGCCACGTATGCACACTGCAGTGGATACCTTCCCTGCATAAAACATCGACAGTTCTCATCCATAACGTACTGTGGCGGTAACGCAATAGTAGGACGACAGGAGTAAAAAAAACAAACACTCAAAGCATGCAACTATTCAATGACTGCCATATAATATACACGTAATAAAATGTACTCACGCGATTCAGCAGATGAATTGCTAACTAAAGACCCGTTCTATAGTAAAATAGTGGCCCTGAAAAGGGCCTTTTCGATGTCGGTGATGGGCAGGCAAATTAAGCGCGCTCTCCGCGAATGCGGCGTGCCAGCTGGATGTCCTTTGGCATGATGGTGACACGCTTGGCGTGGATGGCGCACAGGTTGGTGTCCTCGAAGAGACCGACCAGATAGGCCTCGCTTGCCTCCTGCAGAGCCATGACGGCAGAGCTCTGGAAACGGAGATCTGTCTTGAAGTCCTGAGCGATCTCACGCACGAGGCGCTGGAAGGGCAGCTTGCGGATCAGCAGCTCAGTGCTCTTCTGGTAGCGACGGATCTCACGCAGAGCCACTGTTCCCGGGCGATAACGATGGGGCTTCTTCACTCCGCCGGTGGCGGGCGCACTCTTACGAGCGGCCTTGGTGGCGAGCTGCTTGCGGGGAGCCTTTCCTCCCGTCGACTTGCGAGCGGTCTGCTTGGTACGTGCCATGTTACTCGTCGGGCGCTTGGAGTAAGAATGAAGCGAGGCCTTTTTTCGACCCAGTATTTATGAACTAAACCACGCCCCCTTACAGCTAACTGACAATCTGGCGTCTGCGATTGGCCAACGGAGGGTATCCTCTGAACGGTTCGTATAACGTTAACTAGTCGAGGCTCCACGTAGGCCGTGCATCAGTTGCTCGCAGTCTTCGTCGACTTCACGACCGAACTAACCATGACTGGACGCGGAAAGGGAGGAAAGGGACTCGGCAAGGGGGGCGCCAAGCGTCATCGCAAAGTGTTGCGCGACAACATCCAGGGCATCACCAAGCCCGCCATCCGCCGTCTGGCTCGCCGCGGTGGAGTGAAGCGTATCTCCGGCCTCATCTACGAGGAGACCCGCGGTGTGCTCAAGGTGTTCCTTGAGAACGTGATCCGCGACGCCGTCACCTACACCGAGCACGCCAAGCGCAAGACCGTCACCGCCATGGACGTCGTGTACGCACTCAAGAGGCAGGGACGCACCCTGTACGGTTTCGGAGGCTAAGCTGCTGCTGCATACACCTCGCTCGCTGCCAGACCAACATCGAAAAGGCCCTTTTCAGGGCCACCACGAATCTCTGCAGAGTGTCTTTTTAGTGAGCAATGCGCGTGAGTACAAGTGTATCGTTATTTGTGATTAGGTTTATAGCTGTTCCTTGTGATTCGACTTACTTTTTCTGTATGCATGAAATAAGTTGTTTTTATCGGTTCATTTTCGTATCAGTGTCATTATTTTGAAGGGACGAATATATATAATGTACGGAGTGTAGGCCCGACTCGGTTGTATTGCCAAGTGATGAATATAGGAAAACTGAATAAAAAGAACAAGGATCATGATGCACGCGCTATCTATATAATATTGCAGTTGTACAACAGATGCACAATATGCGTGTAGTTTCATACTCTCCCGAGACCTATCTTGGTCGAGAATGATTAAAAAAATAAAAATATCCCTGACTAACACGGTCGTGCATGTATGCATCATATAATACACTGGAAGTGCACTGCTCACTGTCCTCACAAAGTGATGCCGCCCAAGATTATGTACATACTGCGGCTGTGCCACACAAAATTAACTGTAGCAAATTACAAACCAATAGACAACACTAACTGCAGGCGAGAAAATAACGATGATAAATGCTCACTCACCTCGTTGTTGCACCATAATTGCTAGTGGAAAAGAACTCTATACAGAAATATATGGTGGCCCTGAAAAGGGCCTTTTCAATGCAGCAGACAGCGATGGTTGATGCTTAAGCCTTCTTCTCGGTCTTCTTGGGCAGGAGCACGGCCTGGATGTTAGGCAGCACACCTCCCTGGGCGATGGTGACCCCGGAGAGCAGCTTGTTGAGCTCCTCGTCGTTGCGGATGGCGAGCTGCAAGTGACGGGGGATGATCCTCGTCTTCTTGTTGTCGCGGGCGGCGTTGCCGGCCAACTCGAGCACCTCAGCAGCGAGGTACTCCATCACTGCAGCCAAGTAGACGGGCGCACCGGCTCCCACACGCTCGGCGTAGTTTCCCTTGCGGAGCAGACGGTGGATACGGCCGACGGGGAACTGCAGACCGGCGCGGCTGGAGCGTGTCTTGGACTTGCCCTTCACCTTGCCTCCCTTGCCGCGACCTGACATGATGTGCGAAGTGGTAGTAACAAACGTAGAGCCGTGCTGGCAAACTGTGAATGTGGCAAACTTATCAGAAAACGGTCGCCTAGTTACTTTGTAGAAAGTTTACTCCGCACCAATCACGGCTCTGCGCGGGAACATTTTGTTTCCAGCCTGCGCCACGGAGAGCGCTTCAGTCGCCAACTTTGAAAGAGTGCACAAACGACGCCCGGCGATTGGTGCGGAGTATTTCTCACTCCGTGGGTACTTAGTCTAACGCCGTTTCACGTGCCGGCTCATTTTCAAGCAAGATCTCGACGAGTCAGCATCATGCCGCCCAAGACGAGTGGAAAAGCCGCGAAGAAGTCTGGCAAAGCCCAGAAGAACATCTCCAAGTCGGACAAGAAGGGCCGCAAGAAGAGGAGGAAGGAGAGCTACGCCATCTACATCTATAAGGTGTTGAAGCAGGTCCACCCCGACACCGGCGTGTCCAGCAAGGCCATGAGCATCATGAACAGCTTCGTGAACGACATCTTCGAGCGCATCGCTGCCGAGGCTAGCCGCCTGGCTCACTACAACAAGCGCTCCACCATCACGAGCCGGGAGATCCAGACCGCCGTGCGTCTGCTGCTGCCAGGAGAGCTGGCCAAGCACGCCGTGAGTGAGGGCACCAAGGCAGTGACCAAGTACACCAGCTCCAAGTAAGTCAGTTTTGCACTTCCAACATCATCGCTGCTGCTGTATGTACATCGAAAAGGCCCTTTTCAGGGCCACCATTCTTCTCTGTATAGCAGTTTTGGTACTAGCAATGTGTGCTGTTGTCAATTATTATTATTATTATTATTTCTTATTATTGTTCTGACTTGTACATTGTGATCTATATATATGTATGTTTGTGCGCATGAAAGAGCTAATACAATAAAGTAAATTTGTGTTTGATGTGTCTTGTGAATAAAAATCCTGCTCCGTGTGTCCATCGTGACGGTTCTGTGTGCGAGCCGCATGATGGGATTCCCGCTTTTATTCCATCGCCATCTTGTTGCATGCATACAACTGCAGCCTGGCTACCTGGGCCCGCCCGTTGGCTTGTATTTTGTACACTTTTTGTTTAAATAACTACATGGTTGTAGGTCGAAGGCAATTTTTATTTTTTATTATCTCTTTACATATTATTATGTTTATGATACGATTGCTGCATTTTCACTCTCCCGCTAGTTGTTTGGTGGCTCTGAAAAGAGCCGTTTCTGTAGTGATCGGAAAGGAACTTGGGATTTCTTGCGATTTTACTTCTTCTTGGTCGCCTTTGGCTTCGCTGCTGCCTTGGGCTTGGCCGGAGATGACTTTGGTTTCGCAGCAGCCTTCCTTGCTTTCGATGGTGCCGCCGCCGCCTTTGGTTTTGCTGCGGGCTTTGCTTTTTTCACTTTTGCGAGCGCCTTCTTCGGCTTGCTTGCCTTCGCTGCCGGCGATTTCTTGGCGGCCATGCTAGTTATGAGCGACGAGTCGGACGTTGGCTAGAGCAGAGTAAAAATTTGCAGCAGCTTCGCTAGTCATTTGACTACCACTAAAACCCCAACCTGATGTAAGTCACTTTCTCTTGGCTCCACCCCTTTCAATTCGGCGCGTACATTTTGAACGTTTGAATTGATGAGCATAAAATAACATATCAGATTGTGGGTGTTTGTTTAGGAACTGCGGAATGCAAGATGTTTGGTTTTTGTGATGCAGCATATTATATGATGTAGTTTTCTATATTTATCATCGTCATTACGCATTTTGAAAATTGAATGTTTTTAGGGTCGTTTCAGGGTCAAGGGTGACCTGTCAGGTTACACCAAAACCAAACACTTAAATCAAATGAAAATTTTAAAACTTTCAAAACCTTGCAATTTATAGTTGTTTTTATTATTAAGTTGTTCATTCAGAATAACACATATCAGAACGAAAAGAAACAACAATATGGAAAAAATAATTTGTCTACAAATATATATAAATAGGTCACTCAACCATATTGAAACACATTTGAAATAACACATAGCGGCGCGCCGCCCCCAGTGACGTCCTCGGGGATGTTCCCGAATTTTCACTTGCCAATTATCATCGTAAAATTTATATTAAAAAGAATGTTTACAGTCTTTTAGAATGAGGACTACAAGATTTTACCAAAAAAAAAAAAAAAAAAGTTAGGTCCGCCAGGAATCGAACTCGGACCTTTTGGTTGATAAGCCGACGTCGTAGACAACTTGGATCTTGCTCTTGGTTATAAAACTTAGGTTTAGTTGGCTTTATAAATTGCAATTTTTTGGGTGTTTTATAATATTTTAATATTACGAGCAAAGTTGCGCTATTTTTTTTTTTTTAAGCAATCTGGTACAATGGGAGATTGTTATTATTTAATATTGAGATTTAATTTTTATTTTTTATAATTTTAAAAAGGTCCCTCCGAGGACATTTGTGGGGGGACTTTGATGTCTATTCAAGTTTTGGGGCGAGGCATTAAATATTATCAATTCCTGTCGAATTTTATAATCCTAGATGGCAAACTCTTTCAAACATTGCTTTTTTTTTTTTTTTTTTTTTAACCTTCATTCCTACTCTTATAAATCCACAGATCTATATTATAGTTCATGATCCTGGCATTTTACGCATCATTGTTATATAATATAGCCTTAATTCCCCCTGACCTCAAGTTGCTTCTAAAATATGCGTACTAACTTAAATGTCCTCCTCGGTACTATAAGCCGGACTATAATATACAGGCACACTGCATTTCGCTGCAACACAGACGCGCACCACCCGAGACCAACAAACAAACAGCAGCACCACAACAAGATGCAGCAACACGCACAAATCACTGCAAACTTGCCTTTTTTTTTTTTTTTTTTTTTTTTTTTTTTATATGTTGATGATGCAGGACAAGCTCTCGGTCGGACGCTTTAGTCTATGTTCATGTACACATGTTATTTAATAATAAAAATGATACGACGATTAATACTTACTTGCAACGCGGACTGCAAGTATGTTAATTACCATGTAATGCTATTTTGTTTTTCTATGACTAATTTTTTTTTTAACCGATGCATTGTATTATATATTATACTTCTTGCTAATGTGATGTTAAACTCTCTTCACTTTTTGATCTTCTCTATTAATAATTTTTTCAGCCTAGTTTTGACGTGATCGGAGTGTCTTGCCTCAGTGTGCTGTCGTGATAATTATTGAATAAATATATCATATAATACATGGTTCAGCAAGAATATAAGAAGACTGTACTTTATAGATTCCTTTATGTTTTTTTTTTATTTCAAAGCTTGGTCGGAAAAAAATTGAAACTGAAATTTTAGTTGCAACGGAGGATATTGCACTATATTATATCAGCGCAGCCATAGCGTGCCGCATGGTGGTGTCGGCACATTATAGACTAATAATATGTTGTAAAAGTAGCTTAGTTGCAGCTGTACCAAATCAATGCTGCCGCATAATGAACATTTTTGTTGCAAACCCTTCTCCGAGAAACATGGGTGCATAATAGAATGACACAGGAAAAATAAGAATGTTGCATGAGCGATGCTGTGCCAGCTGTTCGACAGCATCGTGTTTTGCGTTCTGTATTAAGACACCGCGAAGCGTATACGATTGATTTGATGATGCAATATGACAACTATGATATGAATTTTGATAAAAAGTGAAGAAAGCGTCCGTTGAAAGAGGTGAGCCTCTCCTGTGAAGTCAAATACGCGTGACGCTATGTATGCGAGTCGTTCTTCTCTAAGTATTTCATGATAAAATGGAACTTTGTTGTATAAACTTCACGAATCGGCTCTAGGGGCAGGGAGTGGAAAACCCACGTTACGAGGTGGAGCAGCGACGACACTTGAATAACTGCCACAGGACTCGTAAAGTGTAAGAGAAGACGAACATAAAGCACGGTCGCTGCGAACTCAACTTTGATTCAGCTGTGGAGCTTGGGTGTCTTCCATCAGGTTGATACTTTTATGTTAGGCGAAAGAGCTAGAAAGGCGAGCGGGAAACAAGTTGTGCTCGCTGCTTCTTCGTGTTTACCGTCTCCTAGCTCTCTTTCACCTCGACGCATCATGGCTGACACCGCTGCACCCGCTGCTGCACCAGCACCCGCTGCCTCTTCTCCTGCAAAGGCCAAGAAAGCACCCAAGAAGGCCGGTGGGGCGAAGAAGCCCGCCGCGAAACCGTCTCACCCGCCCACCGCTGACATGGTCAAGAGTGCCATCAAGAGCCTGAAGGAGCGCGGCGGCTCGTCGCTGCAGGCAATCAAGAAGTACATCTCTGCTACGTACAAGGTGGACGCAGAGAAGCTTGCTCCTTTCATCCGCAAGTACCTCAAGTCCGCAGTGGCTTCTGGCGCGCTCGTACAAACCAAGGGGAAGGGCGCTGCCGGTTCATTCAAGCTGAGTGCGGCCGCTCCCAAGGAGAAGAAGGTGGCCACCAAGAAGCCTGCTGCCGCCGCTGCAAAGAAGACCAAGGCCCCGGCCGCCGCCGCCAAGAAACCCAAGACCGCAGCCGCCAAGAAGCCCAAGTCACCCAAGAAGGCGAAGGCAGCAGCTGCCAAACCCAAGAAGGCGCCCTCCAAGGCGAAGAAGGCTAAGCCAGCAGCGTCCAAACCAAAGGCCCCCAAGCCCAAGAAGGCAGCGGCGAAGCCCAAGGCAGCTGCCAAGCCCAAAGCAGCCAAGAAGTAAGCAGTGTCTATTTTATTGCATTTGCTCGTCTAGCTACTGAAAAGGCCCTTTTCAGGGCCACCAAACATTTCGCGAAGTGTTTTCTTTGCTAGCAAAACTATACCTTGCGTTTTCACCATCGTTTAATTCGTACTTAAAACCTTCACTATCACATAGCATTACAATATGCAGAACGGGGAGGGCATCAGTTTATAGCATGAGGTGGAAGAGCAGTTCCTTCTTTATTTTATTCTTTATTCCTCATAATGTTTCGGTAACGGAAACACACGCCACGTATGCACACTGCAGTGGATACCTTCCCTGCATAAAACATCGACAGTTCTCATCCATAACGTACTGTGGCGGTAACGCAATAGTAGGACGACAGGAGTAAAAAAAACAAACACTCAAAGCATGCAACTATTCAATGACTGCCATATAATATACACGTAATAAAATGTACTCACGCGATTCAGCAGATGAATTGCTAACTAAAGACCCGTTCTATAGTAAAATAGTGGCCCTGAAAAGGGCCTTTTCGATGTCGGTGATGGGCAGGCAAATTAAGCGCGCTCTCCGCGAATGCGGCGTGCCAGCTGGATGTCCTTTGGCATGATGGTGACACGCTTGGCGTGGATGGCGCACAGGTTGGTGTCCTCGAAGAGACCGACCAGATAGGCCTCGCTTGCCTCCTGCAGAGCCATGACGGCAGAGCTCTGGAAACGGAGATCTGTCTTGAAGTCCTGAGCGATCTCACGCACGAGGCGCTGGAAGGGCAGCTTGCGGATCAGCAGCTCAGTGCTCTTCTGGTAGCGACGGATCTCACGCAGAGCCACTGTTCCCGGGCGATAACGATGGGGCTTCTTCACTCCGCCGGTGGCGGGCGCACTCTTACGAGCGGCCTTGGTGGCGAGCTGCTTGCGGGGAGCCTTTCCTCCCGTCGACTTGCGAGCGGTCTGCTTGGTACGTGCCATGTTACTCGTCGGGCGCTTGGAGTAAGAATGAAGCGAGGCCGGAAGGAAGAAGGAAGAAGAAGGAAAGAAATGTACTGCACCCAAACTCGCAGCACAGAGTGACACGCGCCTTTTACAAATCGTGTCTCCAGCTAGATAGATTTTACATTTATTTGGGAATAGGGTCTGTTGCTAGCCGAAGCCAATATCAGACGAAGATGTGTATGAAATAGAAACCTGATTAGACTTGATTAATTTTGAGACGCAGGGGAAAACCTAGAGGGATAGGAAAGATCCTCTAGTAAAACCCGCTTAATTAATTTAGGGCTAGATTGGCCACTGCCTATTGAAAGAAGGAGGCAGGCTTCTAGCGAGAGTAAGATATTGTACATGCATATTACGTATTAGTGTATTAAGTATTTTTGTTATGTTGAGTTTATGCAGGTGGGTAGAAACTTAGTGACTGCAGTTTATGAAAACTATGTTTTGGTCTTAATTTACGTTCAAGATGATTTTTTTTACCTCTTGTTAAATTACTAATAAGAGGGTTAACATGATTAGCTGCTTTGTAGAAGAAATTTCTACATTGATTATACATAACTTTACAAGTCTTTTGAACATTAAGTTCTTGATGCATAGTATTGATTTTAGTATATCTAGGTGGATTTGTTATAATTTTGAGGCATTTGTTTTGTACCATTTGGATAGCACGAAAATGACATTTACTTGCTGACGACCAAGCTGGAGCAGCGTAGGTAAGAACTGGAAGAATTGTTGCTTTATATATGTTAATTGCAGTATTCGTTTGGATTTTGCTTCTTTTGTTCAGAATAGGGTATAGTTGTCCTATTCTTTTTGTAGCTTTGAGAATGGTTGCTTCAATATGTTGTATCCAGTTTAGTTTGGAGTCTAGTAGAACTCCAAGATACTTTGCTGCTGTAGTTTTAGGAACCTTTTCATTGTTGAGTACGATATCATTGTAAAAGATTTTCTTCTTTCTTCCTTTTTTGAAAAGAATAGTTTCACATTTTTGAGTATTTACTTTCAGTCTCCACATTTTGAACCACATAGAGATCTTGTTAGTATGTCTTTGTAGTTTTGTGAAAGCATATGAGACACTGGCTGATGTAGACATGATGGCAGTGTCATCAGCATAGATAGCCAAAGATGTATTAGGATCTTTGGGAATATCATTTATATAGATGTTGAATAAGACAGGGCCTAGAAGTGATCCTTGTGGGACGCCTGCTGCTATTGACTTGGTTGAAGATGTAGAATTTTGTAGATAAACATAGAAATATCTATTTTCTAAGTAAGATTTAATTGTGAATAGTAGATATTGAGGTATTTTTATGATTGTGAGTTTGTGAATAAGACCATCATGCCATACTTTATCAAAGGCCTTCTGCAGGTCGATGAGAAGCATAGCTGTTACATGTTTGTTCATAAAACCTTTACTTATATGGTCAACGACTCTTGTGACTTGTTGGGCTGTAGAGTGATTTGATCTAAATCCAAACTGCTCATTTATAATAATTTTATTGTTGTGTAAATATCGATTAATTCTTGTTAGAATAGCTTTTTCAGTAACCTTGGACATTGTACATAAAAGACTGATTGGTCGATAATTGTTTGGATCTCTGCTGTCTTTACCAGGCTTGGGTAACATGAGAACTTTGGCTATTTTCCAATCATCTGGAAAATAGCCCAGTTTGAGAATTGAATTGATTATTTTTGTTAATAATGCAATAGCAGAGTCAGGTAAATGCATGAGAGCTTCATTTGGAATATCATCTGGTCCTGGTGCTTTCTTTTTCTTAAGTTTCATTATCATATTCTTTACTTGAGATGCTCTGAATTTCTTAATATTTGGATGTTCTTCATTCTTTTTGAGAGACTTGACAGTATCTTCAACAAATTTGTAGTGTTGCTGCAATGTTGGATCTGGATCATTAGGGGAAAATGAATCTTTTAGAGTTGTAGCAAGAAGTTCAGCCTTCTCTTTAGGATCAGTTATGAATTTATTTCCAGAAATAAGTGGAGGAATAATAACTTTTCTTTGAGTAAGAGATTTAGTGACTTTCCAAGCACTATGGTCAGTTGTACTAAGTTCAGATACTTTCTTGTCCCATTTTTTATCTTGAAGTTTAATAATCTTGCTCCTTATTATGGTGCGAAGTTTGTTTATCCTGGTATTAACAAGTGGATGGCAAACTCTTCTATTTGTTCTACGTAGATAATTTCTGTGTTGAATTAGACTTTTTATCTCCTTATTTATTTTTGATTTTTCAGGCTTAGTATCATGAAGTGGTACAGCAGTATTTATTGCTTTCTGTATATAATTAGTGAGGTTAAAGACGGCAACGTCTAGTGACATATTATCTGTGATTTGTAAGTTTGTGTCAATTTTGCTTTTTATGATTTCTTGAAATTTCCGCCAGTCTGCTTTGCTGTAATCATGTTTTGCAGGGATTATCTTTTCAATATTAGAATGTATAGTCATTTCCACGGGTAGATGATCAGAGTCAAGTTTTTCATGGACTTGGTAGTCAATGAGATAAGAGATGTTTTTAACAACTGAGATGTCAAGGATATCAGGTAAGGTTTTTAGATTAGAATGGGTATAAGTAGGGATAGTAGGGCCTTGTACAGCAAATGTGGATTCTAGACAGAGTTTGTAGAGTTTGGTGCCATTTTGGTTGGCACGTCTTGAGTACCATGCTCGGTGTTTGGCGTTAAAATCTCCTGCTAGGATAATAGGACAGTCAATTTTCATTGCTGTTTTAATGTCTTCTATATACAGTTCATTGGGAGGGATATAAGCTGCTCCCAGTACTATTGGAGAATTATTAATTTTTATTTTAATGCACATAAGTTCTAGTTTTTTAAGCTTAGGTGTATTAATTTGATGGTGGTTTATAGTTTTATGAATAATGATTGCTACTCCCCCTCCAAAAGATTGTGGAATTGGATTAGGGCGATCATTTCTGTAAATATCATAACCAGGAACATCTATTTTTATATTTGGGGTAAGTTTTGTTTCACATACAAGTGCTATTTTAGCATTAAGTTCTTGCATTAAATCAATTAATTCATCAATTTTATATCTTAAACCATTTGCATTCCAGTATAGTATACTAGTTTGTGCTGCCATTAGGATGCTGTTGAGATGATAAGAGTCTGTTCATGAAATTATTAATAAGTTGAGCTGCAGTTTCATTTGTAGTACTTGCAGCATTGATGGAGAGAAGAATAGTTTCTTGTACGATTGTATAATATGGAATGTCAGGGCGTTTATCCCTGATCATTTGGATAGCTTGATCCATAGCTACTTTAGCAAGGATGTGTCTCTCTTTCTTTACTTGATCTTCACCTTCGTTAGTAGGAGGGGGGGGAGCCGTGGGGCAAGTAACTTGAGGAGTTTTAGGGGGGGGGTTGATGGGGACCGTCACTGAGGAATGCTTGCTGGGCACCCTTTTCTTAGGAGTGGCAAAGAGTCTTGTGGCCACCACCTTGCGTGGGGTCTCCGGGACTCCGGAGTTGCTGGGAGTAGGCTGGGGAGCAGGATTGCTGGAAGTGGTAGGGGCAGGGTTTTTACGGGGAGTTTGTGGTAAGCGCTGCTTATGTGGCGTGAATGGCTTATTTGTTTGAATGATGTTGTTATTGTAATTTGGATTACGTTTCACTTGATTATTATCATGATTAAGCTGAGAGTTCTTTACTCTGTTTTTCAGTGCAGCAACTCGCACAGGGCATTTCCAGTCCCAGGACTTATGATCTCCATCGCAGTTGGCACACTTGGGATTATCTTTAGTTGTGCACTCTTGGGATTTATGGGGGCCCGCGCAGTGTAAACACACTGCGTCGCGGCGACAAGAGAGATTACCATGATGAAATTGTTGGCAGTTGTAGCATTGCAGGATATCAGTAGAATGTTTATATTTTTCTACTGTAACTTTCATCATGCAGAGATGTTGAATTTCATAAATAGCTTCAAAGTTTCCCTCTTTTTTAAGGGACACTAAGAACATTGGTAGGGGAGTCTTTGAGATGATCCCCTTCATCTGCTTGACGTCTTCCACCGGGAATCCACGATCAATAAGTTCGTCATAGACCTCTACAGGTGGGGTGTAGGACGGGATGTTGCGAATCACCACGCGCAGAGGAATCTGATTTTGAGGAGTGAAGATAGAATATTTCTGGTGCTGCTGGGCAGCATAAGTAAGAAGTTTTTCATGGTCACTCATAGTTTCCACACGAATTATAAGTTTTCCTTGTCTATGATTAGCTTCAACAAAGTCAGGTTTACAAGTTTGTTTAAATTGTTTAAGAAAATTAATTGATTGTGGAACATTATCCAGGCAAATTGATCTCATAGTAGTTTTCTTTTGATTAAGTCTTATATTATTCATGTTTACAGTAAATGGTTGATTAATTGGAGGCTGGTTTGGGGGAAGATTGTTGCTGACATTTCCCGGTGAGCTGCGGGTGCGTTGTCTCTTGCCACGATAAACCGTAAATCCATCCTCATCAGTTTGATTTTTATCTTTATCTTGTAAAGATACATTATCAGTTTGACTTTTTTCTTGTATAGACATTTTGGTTCCAAAAAATCAATAATTAGAATTTTAAAAAATTTAGATCCATTAGTTTAAAACAGAAAATGAAAATGAAAAATAATAGTATAGTATAATCAATTAAGTTAAAAAAGTTAGCAAATAGATAGAATTTTGACCACCAAAAAAAGACCAACCTGATGTAAGATTACTTTAAAAATTTTAAGATGAAATAATTTATAATGACAATTCTGATAAAAATTGTGTATGTGTAAGTGTATGGTGAATGTTTATTAAGGGGAGTCTAAACAAAGGTCCTCAGAAAACATTCCTGGTTGCGGCAACAGAAACCTGGTCCACCCCAGCGGTATGTCCCAGTGCTTGGAGTAAGAATGAAGCGAGGCCTTTTTTCGACCCAGTATTTATGAACTAAACCACGCCCCCTTACAGCTAACTGACAATCTGGCGTCTGCGATTGGCCAACGGAGGGTATCCTCTGAACGGTTCGTATAACGTTAACTAGTCGAGGCTCCACGTAGGCCGTGCATCAGTTGCTCGCAGTCTTCGTCGACTTCACGACCGAACTAACCATGACTGGACGCGGAAAGGGAGGAAAGGGACTCGGCAAGGGGGGCGCCAAGCGTCATCGCAAAGTGTTGCGCGACAACATCCAGGGCATCACCAAGCCCGCCATCCGCCGTCTGGCTCGCCGCGATGGAGTGAAGCGTATCTCCGGCCTCATCTACGAGGAGACCCGCGGTGTGCTCAAGGTGTTCCTTGAGAACGTGATCCGCGACGCCGTCACCTACACCGAGCACGCCAAGCGCAAGACCGTCACCGCCATGGACGTCGTGTACGCACTCAAGAGGCAGGGACGCACCCTGTACGGTTTCGGAGGCTAAGCTGCTGCTGCATACACCTCGCTCGCTGCCAGACCAACATCGAAAAGGCCCTTTTCAGGGCCACCACGAATCTCTGCAGAGTGTCTTTTTAGTGAGCAATGCGCGTGAGTACAAGTGTATCGTTATTTGTGATTAGGTTTATAGCTGTTCCTTGTGATTCGACTTACTTTTTCTGTATGCATGAAATAAGTTGTTTTTATCGGTTCATTTTCGTATCAGTGTCATTATTTTGAAGGGACGAATATATATAATGTACGGAGTGTAGGCCCGACTCGGTTGTATTGCCAGGAGTGTAGGCCCGACTCGGTTGTATTGCCAAGTGATGAATATAGGAAAACTGAATAAAAAGAACAAGGATCATGATGCACGCGCTATCTATATAATATTGCAGTTGTACAACAGATGCACAATATGCGTGTAGTTTCATACTCTCCCGAGACCTATCTTGGTCGAGAATGATTAAAAAAATAAAAATATCCCTGACTAACACGGTCGTGCATGTATGCATCATATAATACACTGGAAGTGCACTGCTCACTGTCCTCACAAAGTGATGCCGCCCAAGATTATGTACATACTGCGGCTGTGCCACACAAAATTAACTGTAGCAAATTACAAACCAATAGACAACACTAACTGCAGGCGAGAAAATAACGATGATAAATGCTCACTCACCTCGTTGTTGCACCATAATTGCTAGTGGAAAAGAACTCTATACAGAAATATATGGTGGCCCTGAAAAGGGCCTTTTCAATGCAGCAGACAGCGATGGTTGATGCTTAAGCCTTCTTCTCGGTCTTCTTGGGCAGGAGCACGGCCTGGATGTTAGGCAGCACACCTCCCTGGGCGATGGTGACCCCGGAGAGCAGCTTGTTGAGCTCCTCGTCGTTGCGGATGGCGAGCTGCAAGTGACGGGGGATGATCCTCGTCTTCTTGTTGTCGCGGGCGGCGTTGCCGGCCAACTCGAGCACCTCAGCAGCGAGGTACTCCATCACTGCAGCCAAGTAGACGGGCGCACCGGCTCCCACACGCTCGGCGTAGTTTCCCTTGCGGAGCAGACGGTGGATACGGCCGACGGGGAACTGCAGACCGGCGCGGCTGGAGCGTGTCTTGGACTTGCCCTTCACCTTGCCTCCCTTGCCGCGACCTGACATGATGTGCGAAGTGGTAGTAACAAACGTAGAGCCGTGCTGGCAAACTGTGAATGTGGCAAACTTATCAGAAAACGGTCGCCTAGTTACTTTGTAGAAAGTTTACTCCGCACCAATCACGGCTCTGCGCGGGAACATTTTGTTTCCAGCCTGCGCCACGGAGAGCGCTTCAGTCGCCAACTTTGAAAGAGTGCACAAACGACGCCCGGCGATTGGTGCGGAGTATTTCTCACTCCGTGGGTACTTAGTCTAACGCCGTTTCACGTGCCGGCTCATTTTCAAGCAAGATCTCGACGAGTCAGCATCATGCCGCCCAAGACGAGTGGAAAAGCCGCGAAGAAGTCTGGCAAAGCCCAGAAGAACATCTCCAAGTCGGACAAGAAGGGCCGCAAGAAGAGGAGGAAGGAGAGCTACGCCATCTACATCTATAAGGTGTTGAAGCAGGTCCACCCCGACACCGGCGTGTCCAGCAAGGCCATGAGCATCATGAACAGCTTCGTGAACGACATCTTCGAGCGCATCGCTGCCGAGGCTAGCCGCCTGGCTCACTACAACAAGCGCTCCACCATCACGAGCCGGGAGATCCAGACCGCCGTGCGTCTGCTGCTGCCAGGAGAGCTGGCCAAGCACGCCGTGAGTGAGGGCACCAAGGCAGTGACCAAGTACACCAGCTCCAAGTAAGTCAGTTTTGCACTTCCAACATCATCGCTGCTGCTGTATGTACATCGAAAAGGCCCTTTTCAGGGCCACCATTCTTCTCTGTATAGCAGTTTTGGTACTAGCAATGTGTGCTGTTGTCAATTATTATTATTATTATTATTTCTTATTATTGTTCTGACTTGTACATTGTGATCTATATATATGTATGTTTGTGCGCATGAAAGAGCTAATACAATAAAGTAAATTTGTGTTTGATGTGTCTTGTGAATAAAAATCCTGCTCCGTGTGTCCATCGTGACGGTTCTGTGTGCGAGCCGCATGATGGGATTCCCGCTTTTATTCCATCGCCATCTTGTTGCATGCATACAACTGCAGCCTGGCTACCTGGGCCCGCCCGTTGGCTTGTATTTTGTACACTTTTTGTTTAAATAACTACATGGTTGTAGGTCGAAGGCAATTTTTATTTTTTATTATCTCTTTACATATTATTATGTTTATGATACGATTGCTGCATTTTCACTCTCCCGCTAGTTGTTTGGTGGCTCTGAAAAGAGCCGTTTCTGTAGTGATCGGAAAGGAACTTGGGATTTCTTGCGATTTTACTTCTTCTTGGTCGCCTTTGGCTTCGCTGCTGCCTTGGGCTTGGCCGGAGATGACTTTGGTTTCGCAGCAGCCTTCCTTGCTTTCGATGGTGCCGCCGCCGCCTTTGGTTTTGCTGCGGGCTTTGCTTTTTTCACTTTTGCGAGCGCCTTCTTCGGCTTGCTTGCCTTCGCTGCCGGCGATTTCTTGGCGGCCATGCTAGTTATGAGCGACGAGTCGGACGTTGGCTAGAGCAGAGTAAAAATTTGCAGCAGCTTCGCTAGTCATTTGACTACCACTAAAACCCCAACCTGATGTAAGTCACTTTCTCTTGGCTCCACCCCTTTCAATTCGGCGCGTACATTTTGAACGTTTGAATTGATGAGCATAAAATAACATATCAGATTGTGGGTGTTTGTTTAGGAACTGCGGAATGCAAGATGTTTGGTTTTTGTGATGCAGCATATTATATGATGTAGTTTTCTATATTTATCATCGTCATTACGCATTTTGAAAATTGAATGTTTTTAGGGTCGTTTCAGGGTCAAGGGTGACCTGTCAGGTTACACCAAAACCAAACACTTAAATCAAATGAAAATTTTAAAACTTTCAAAACCTTGCAATTTATAGTTGTTTTTATTATTAAGTTGTTCATTCAGAATAACACATATCAGAACGAAAAGAAACAACAATATGGAAAAAATAATTTGTCTACAAATATATATAAATAGGTCACTCAACCATATTGAAACACATTTGAAATAACACATAGCGGCGCGCCGCCCCCAGTGACGTCCTCGGGGATGTTCCCGAATTTTCACTTGCCAATTATCATCGTAAAATTTATATTAAAAAGAATGTTTACAGTCTTTTAGAATGAGGACTACAAGATTTTACCAAAAAAAAAAAAAAAAAAGTTAGGTCCGCCAGGAATCGAACTCGGACCTTTTGGTTGATAAGCCGACGTCGTAGACAACTTGGATCTTGCTCTTGGTTATAAAACTTAGGTTTAGTTGGCTTTATAAATTGCAATTTTTTGGGTGTTTTATAATATTTTAATATTACGAGCAAAGTTGCGCTATTTTTTTTTTTTTAAGCAATCTGGTACAATGGGAGATTGTTATTATTTAATATTGAGATTTAATTTTTATTTTTTATAATTTTAAAAAGGTCCCTCCGAGGACATTTGTGGGGGGACTTTGATGTCTATTCAAGTTTTGGGGCGAGGCATTAAATATTATCAATTCCTGTCGAATTTTATAATCCTAGATGGCAAACTCTTTCAAACATTGCTTTTTTTTTTTTTTTTTTTTTAACCTTCATTCCTACTCTTATAAATCCACAGATCTATATTATAGTTCATGATCCTGGCATTTTACGCATCATTGTTATATAATATAGCCTTAATTCCCCCTGACCTCAAGTTGCTTCTAAAATATGCGTACTAACTTAAATGTCCTCCTCGGTACTATAAGCCGGACTATAATATACAGGCACACTGCATTTCGCTGCAACACAGACGCGCACCACCCGAGACCAACAAACCCCGAGACCAACAAACAAACAGCAGCACCACAACAAGATGCAGCAACACGCACAAATCACTGCAAACTTGCCTTTTTTTTTTTTTTTTTTTTTTTTTTAAGTTTAAGTGCGCGAATTTTTTCAAATATTTGTCAAAAAAAATTTTGACATGGATTCATTGAGAGACAGTACCTTCCCAGCTTTATCTCAACTGGGAAGGAAGATAAATGATTTTAATGGCAACAATGTTCATTATTTAGGTTACATTACCTCGTAACTTAACAATTTAATTAATAAAGTATATGAAAACAATACTCTTTCATTGCATTGCAACATTTATAATGACGGAATTTAATATATATAAAAATGTTCATGCAACTTTTTTAAATTGTAAAAGGAATTCAACCATCAATTTAATTTACAATGCAGTGTTGAGTCTTAATATTTTTTTTATGCTTTATTTGCTTCATATAAAAATATAAATGAGAAAAATTACTAAAATATTATTAGAAATTTTCAAAAACTTATAGAGATATACTTACTTCCAAGAACTATAACTGGGAGTACGGCTTAAAACCGGCTACTTTTGCCGCCAACGCGCCGCCATTTGCTCAACACTGTGACGTCACGACCTTAATTTTTCTAGCTCATTTGATTGGCCTAGAATCGGCTACAAAGATACCGCGGTAAAAGATGAGATACTTTATTATATACCTATTTGTCCATTGCATGGCTATCTGTCAAGTCTGTAAAGCTATCAAATCTTTGACGTCTTCAAAAAACCTGCCCAAGCACGTACGTGGCTTATTTATTTAGCGTACTTCCCCGAAGGATGGCGAGAATTGTCGAGTATAAAGGTTCTTCAATATAAGTCTTCCTAGGCCGTCCTCCCAATATACAGTCATTTACTTTTACTTCATTGTTTACTTGTTTCCTCCAAATTAAAAGTACTGAAGAAAAATATTTTAATAATGACTATAATAACGTTTTAATAACAGTTCTTTCAATGATAAAATGAAGGACACAGCAACCTGAAACTTAAGAGGATACAAATTTAGAAAAATGTTTAAAAACATTATTTTTAATTCATATTATGATATTTTGGTGTACTTTTCACACTCATAATTCAAAGTACTGAAGAAGAAATATTTAAATATTTATTATGATGTTTTCTTCAATGAATAAATAGAGTGCAACACAGCTAGTAATCTGAAACTGAAGAGAATAAAAATTTAGAAAGGAACTTCTATCACTTCATTTTCAGGAACATTTTGGTGAAATTTTCATAACAACATTGATGAGAGCCGTAAACATATCGAATTGTTAATATATAGTATTATTAATTTCAAGAAATACTTGGTGGAATACTTGGTGCAATACTTAGAACAATTAAAAATTGCAATCATTAATTAAACACTGCAATGGTTTCTTACATCATATATAAATATAATAGTGCATGAATTATATTATCTATCCTGAATGTATATCTCATTTTACAAATGTTTTTAAATTCAACTTTCAATTATAAAAATAATTAATTCAGCTTTAAATTATAAAAATAATTAAAAATCAACACTTTAAAAATATACATAGGGGGTAATTTTCGGGAGGTAATTATGGATACATATACAAGTTGTCCGCAAATATCACATGATTCTGTCACTGCCAGCACAAACCCTCTAAAACCAGCCTGGACAACAGCCGGGTACACACAGAATATCTCACAGTCCTCAGCAGCTCTATCCCAGCAATACAGCAGTATGAAAGTGGGCGTGCAGTATGAAAGTGGGCGTGCAGTATGAATAAAGTGGGCGTGAGACGTCATCTGGTTGTATTCAATCCTGTCTCTGAGGACAAGAGAAAACTTGCAGTAACATTTATTGTACCATTAAAGTTTACATTATATGTACAACATACAAACTGAACAACCAGAAACTAGAAATATTTTACATGTCTTTTACTTCACCTTTGTTCATTGTTTTTAACTATTTTGAAATGATACATGTGGGTTATGTTAAAAACAAAAAGTTCTATTGAACAGTTTTGAATGAATGTCCATCCAGTCCTGAAACCATTGGATGAACAACCAACACAACCAGTTTTAACTTTTCACTTCAAACATGCTGTGACTTTGTACCGAATGGAGGGAACCCCTCGACCCCGACTTACAATATCTCATGGTGACCCAGCCCACAGAGGCGGAGGTTACAAATTTCTTTTCTTTCTTTTACAGATTTCTTTTGTCAACTGACTTCAAACACATAAAATATTTTACCAAGCATCTAATAACTTTATTGCAGACACACGTATTGGATTGACATATCATATATGTACAGTACATACGATTTATATTATGTATATGGTATTTCAACAGTATTTTAATTACCTATGATTTTAGCCGCAGCCTTAGATTATATAATTATAAAATCACGGCAAACACGCAACTAAAACTGTTATTATTTTGTGCATGATCGCTATTTATTTACTTTCTTCGACATTTGTATTTAAGTTATATAAATATGCAGCATATATATAGTGATTATTCGATATTACCATTATTAATTATTGATACAATATACTTTAAATTATTATATTTAGTCTAACATACATATAAGGCATTATATATATATCTTTTATTGCACTCATTATGTGCTTGCTATTATGCATAATATATACGGAAATTTATAAATAATTATGTGATTCAATTAACTAAAGGTGCAGTGATAACAATCTGAGAGATAACGTGGAGGAGGCGAAGTTATTGAATGCTGATGCAAAACAAATTTTTACAAAACTTAACTGAAAAAATCTCCCTACATTCTTGCTCCCTTATGTGTGCGGCCGGAACTGTCCACTGACACTGAAAGCCAGAGTAAGCCCACGTGTCTATAAAGAAACAAAACTTTGCAATTATAAAAAAGTATATATTTTTATATATTTTTGTCTCAAAATTGAATTAAAAATTGGTACATTACTTGTATTTATAATAATATGTAAAATCTAAATTCATAGAACCGATTGAACGTACAGTACTATACTATATATTATATATTTATATAGTCTACGACTAAATAACAGTTAACATTATAATATAGTAATACTATACAAATACTATATTATATAATGTTAATTGTTATTTAGACGAAATATGATATAGTATAGTACTGTACGTTCAATCGGTTAAATGATTTTTGATTTTACATATTATTATAAATACAAACAATGAACAAATTTTTAAATCAATTTTGAGGCAAAAATATATAATTATACATAATTGCAAAGTTTTGTTTCTTTATAGACACGTGGGCTTACTCTGGCTTTCAGTGTCAGCGGACAGTTCCAGCCGCACCCATAAGGGAGCAAGAATGTAGGGAGATTTTTTCAGTTCAGTGTTGTGAAAATTTGTATCGCATCAGCATTCAATATCATCGCCACCAAGTACTTGGAGTTGCACGTTGTCTCTGAGATTGTTATCACTGCACTTTTAGTTAATTAAATCACATAATTTTTTTATAAATTTCCGTATATGCAAGCGTAATGAGTTCAAGAAAATATATAAAGCCTTGTATGTTTGAACCAACTTGCAGCGCAGATGATCCCCGTCGATTGAATCGCGGTAAATATTCTGGTGCCCGAGTCTGCTCTGCTGTGCTAGAATTACGCTGGAATTACGTACTAGAATTAAATTACAGAAACCCTAACATATTATTAGTATTCTTACTTTGAGCTCTGAATATAAATAAAGCTTTTATGTTATATTATTTTAACTCAAAGGGAAACAAAGTTTCCATCTATACATTTGGACCGGGAACACCTTTATATTATATATATATATATATATATATATATATATATATATGTATATATATATATATATATATATATATTACAATGACGCTGACTATTAACAACAAGAATTAAAAGCAGAACTGGTGAGATGAATTATGCATGGGGCAGCCTCTAAGTTGAAGATTAATTATAATTATTATTAATAATTATTTCGTGATTATTATAAAAAATATAATAATTTAAAGTATATTGTATTCATAATTAATAATGGTAATATCGAATAATCACTATAATATATGCTGAATATTTTTATAACTTAAATGCAAACGTCGAAGAAAGTAATTAAATAGCGATAATGCACAAAATGATAACAGTTTTAGTTGCGTGTTTGCCGTGATTTTAAAATTATATATAAATTTATATAATGTAAGGCTGGGGCTAAAATCATAGGTAATTAAAATACTGTTGAAAAACCATATACATAATATAAATCGTATGTACTGTACATATGTAATATGTCAATCCAAAACGTGTGTCTACAATAAAGTTATTAGATGCTTAATAAAATATTTTATGTGTTTGAATTCAGTTGACAAAAGAAATCTGTAAAAAATTTGAGTTTGCATCGTGATATTTAATTTCCTAATTAAAATGAAGAAATGCCGAAAGCGGATACAAACGCAGAATGTTCTTTAGATTCGGCTGCTAGGCGGGCTTAAAGACGCGAAAACGTGGATTTTAGCGCTCGCCGCCACTTGCTTGCTTTCTTGCGCGCGACCTTAAAATAGGGTGACCAGATATCTTGATGTTCAAAACGGTACATATATGCCCCCAAGATAGAGGCCTGAAGGGCCGAAACCCCCGCCTGAGGCGCGATTTTTTTGGGTGCCACGCCCCCTTTTTTACTTTTTTTTTTTCTTAATAGATTTTCAAATGAATTGTTTTCTTTTTATGAAGCCGTTTTTTCCGAAAAAAATTATTTTATTGGTAAATCCATTAAAGAATTTTCGTCATAGATTATAGCAATTATTACGTAAGTATTTTTTAATTGGTACCATAGTTCAGACGAAGTTTAAGTAAAACGCTTTCTGTTCCATAAGGCTGCATGTTTAAGGGTTCAGGAAAACAAACTTTGGTATTTTTTTTTTTTTTTTTTTCGATGAAGCTATTTGAGATGAAATTTTTTTGGTTTTCATTTCTCACACTAATGCAGGACAGGTTAAAATATTTTAAGGAAATAAAATAATAAATAATGCAATCGCTCACTCTACTTTAAATAATATAAATAATTGCATTTTTTTTATATATATAATTATACTTTTCATAGAATTAGAAAAAAATATTTACTACAGTCACCTGCATGCAAGAAAACTGTGCCAGTGAGCTGATTTCCTAAAATTAACCTTTTTTCTTGGCCTGGCCACGATCCTATTATGTTGTAAAGTTGCATGTAAATAAAAAGAAACAAATCAAACAAAAGCAATAAAAGAAATACTCAAAAAGCATAACTTCGAAAAATACTTTTCCAAGAAAAAAATATACAGTATTTTACATTTTTTTTTTTTTTTTATTATTTCGTTATCAAATTTTCCGTCTCCATCCACAATATTTCTAAATGTACGTACGACATGTTACTTAAATAATGCATAATATATTTGTTTATAAATAAATAAAACTTAATATAATGTCACGAGATAAATTATACAAAAAAAAAAAAAAAAAAAAAATTGAGTGTAAAGCAAGAAATTAATTTGAATTACTTTTCATCGAACTGTTCATTTTGCAAATAGTGTGAACTCTTGTTAGAGTGAAATAGCTGAAGAAGTTATATAAATTGAATTAATTTATAGCATTCAAATTGGACTTAATAACAGCTAAAATTACTTGATTGTATGAATAATATTTGTGGCGTTTTTCCCTCATATTATTTTCCATTTATTTACGTAATATCCATGCACGATTATTGTGAAAAAAAAAAAAAAAAAAAAAGAGGTATATAAATTTTTGTCCAAGCCACGATGCATAAGAATGATTTTTTCAATTTTATATTTTATTGGAAAAATCCATCAAGTGAATATCATCAATATCAAGAGATGATATTTTTCTGTAAAGTTTTTTTACTTAATTGTTTTTTATTCAAAATTTAATCGAAAAGTAGTGATTTCATTTCACGTAGTATTATATATGCATACTAAGTACATACAAAATATATTCCGCAATTTTGGAAGAAATATGCTGTTTTGTGAATGCGATCGAGAAAAAGGGGCATGGAGTTGCAAAATCATTTGCGTCCATACATTTTCGTAAATATTCACAACCACATTCCTATGAATTTTTTATTTTTTTAATGATAAAATTTTTAAAAAATGTCCATTTTTTAAATTTCGTCCGAAAGCGGTACATTTAGGCGTCCCGAGAGCCTCTTTGGGGACACCGGGACATGGTACTCTAAAACGGTACTGTACCGGTCAAAACGGTACGTCTGGTCACCCTACCTTAAAAGGTGAACTGAAGGGATTGCTTTTTTTTCCCTTTAGGGAACCTTATATTACCTATCCCATCCATCTGCACTAATTTTTTCATGGCTGATACTTATTGTGCTGCTGTAGGACAATTAGTGAAAAAGTGAAGTTGTGACATTTCAGCGACGGTTGGTTGACTTAAAACTCGCCGCGGTGAAAAAACACAAAACCGCGAAGGAAAGTGAAATTTACATTTTTGGAAAGAAGATTTTTTGGTGCATTTTTAATTTTGAAAAGTCACACCCCCTTTAATGCAACTACAAAAATTATAATTATAATTATTGTAATTATAAAAAGTTGAATTAGAGGTAGTTTAAGAAAAAATAATAATAATAAAATCAAAATAAAAAAAATTACCCTCTCCAATGAATAGTTTACAAAATATCCTTGAAATTTAAAAGAGAATTCTTGCCAAGCGATTTTGAGTTACAAATTAACTTAAAAATATGTGATTTATGAACAATATTGTGATGTTACAAAATAATTTTAACTGAATATTTAATACAATGCACTTTACTCGAAAGCGCTAGCACGATTTGTTTTTGAGTTATGGGAATTTGGGAATTTTGAGCCAGCAAAAAGTGGGTGTGGCTATACTCCATTTACCTTATACTGTGTGTATATGCAGCGAAAACGAGGAAAATTTTATTAGCAGACACTTATAATGTATCAAGAATTTTTTATGGGATTGAAGTTCCCTCCCCCCAAAATTCCACTCCACCACACTATGATTCTTTAGTAAAAATATAATTTTAGAGGTATTATTTACTGCTGGAATATCAAGTTGATTGAACATTAAATATGGATTATTAGGGTTTGATTTAAAAAAAAAAAAAAATAAAAAAAAAATATGGATTATGTATACTGTACCAACTTACTCCCTCCTGTCTTAAATGCATCCCTTCCACAACTAATCTGCACCTAAACATCCCGTGAATTTTGTCTTGTCTTGTCTCTATTTTAATTATTGGACACAAGTCGGAGGGATGGTGACCTCACCACTTCAATCCTCAGGCGAGGCGTCATGGACCGTTCATGTCATCGATTACGGAGAAGATGAACATATGCATCACACAAGGGGGAAGGAGCGAGTGAGAGGTGGGGTGGAGGGGGGACTTCACAACATACCTGTGCTTCCCCTGTCTGCAACCACAATCAACGCAACTCGGCTACTGGACCAGGACACCTCAGGGATACGCCTCAACTGCCGTCGATGCTACACCCTCATCTGCGGCAGAGCCGAAATATACAGCCGCCGCTGGAGTACCGCTGAATCTGAAAAACAAGAAATCTTAGAAGGTGGAAGGGGTAATGACAACGGAGGGAGCAGCAGAGGAGAACTGTATGTATGTTAGCAATTGCTAGAATAATTTGTCAAAAGATTTGCTCACTGTTCTAAACCTTAACCAAATAAAAGCAAGCCTAGAATAAATGCTATCTATCAATTTAATTATTTTGGTCAATCTGAGAGCTTGTGTCAAGTTAATTCAGATTTTTTTTAAAACTTTATGTAATAATCCACCATCTAAGTTCAATGAAATTCATACACTGACAGTTTGAAATTCAAATAACAAGTAAATATATGCAAAAACACAATTTTAGTATGTATACAGTGTCTTATTGTAACTTGTGATCTCCCCCAAACAAAACTATAAGAAAAGATTGTTTGCATACAGGAGAAGAGCTATATGTTCTCTATGCATAATCAACCAGTACTGTATGCATAAAAAAAAAAAAAAGGTTATAACGTCAAGCAATTTACATTTATAATGAATCTATAAATAGCTTGATTATAGTTCATTTTCTAACAAGACTGGGAGATTGGGGAGCAAGAACAACAAGAACGAGAAGCTTAGGTGGAGAAAAACAAGCAACAGTACCAGCAACGATACCGTGTGGAGCCCAAACTCACCAACATTGAAGTAGATAGCATGGTGATGGAAAGAACCCTTTCACTCTACAAAACTGAGGAGAGATTTCATGCTGCATTCGCTGCCAAATATGAGGGACCATGCACTGTGGTGCATGTGTAGTGGAGAAACTGAGCCATCTGTAATCCTTGTGAGTGAAGTACAAGCTAACTCGTGTTCACATCAACGATGTGTTCAAATCCCCGGAAAACCACAAGCGTCGACTCCCCCTCAGCAGCAACAGTTTGAGCCAGGCGACGAACAAGAACCTCACAATATTGATCTGAACCCGCAAAAAATAATGTAGAAATGCGAGCCAATGAGGAGGACGCCGACTCAACGCCTCCAACTGGTACAAGGCAAATACGAGGACATTCAAGCACGAGATACTTTTTAAAAAAAAGTTCCTCAAAGACTGGATTAGTGGCCACAACATCAGTCTAGGAGGGTGAAAGATCGAGTGAGAGGTGGAGCGGAGAAAGAAGAAGGGCGAAGAACGTTACAACATACCTGTGTTTCTCCTGTCTGCAAACACAATCACCACAACTCAGCTACTGGACCAGGACACCTCAGGGATACGACTCAACTGCCGTCGCCGCTACGCCCTCATCTGCCACAGAGCCGGAAGTATACAGCTGCCGCTGGAGTACCGCCACATGTGGAAAAAATGATATATTAGAATGTGGAAGGGGCAATGACAATGGAGAGAGCAGGAGAGGAACTGTGTACAGTATTTAGACTGTGAAAAACAATAACAATAACTTGTAGCATTGCCCCTTTGGAATTGAGCAGTGCTAGGGTGAAAACAATTGTACTGAAGCAAACTAGAATAGTTATACCACGTTTTGGGAGTGAAAAATGTTAACATTTTATTTTCTTTCTTACCTAACTCGCGGTTCACAAAATCCCCCCCCCCCCCCCCCATCTTCGCAAGGTATTATTTTGTTTCTACATGCTTTGACAAGAAGTTGCAGCGCCACTCGCACAGATGGCGAGGATCAGTGTAAGGACAAGTCACCTATTCTCAATAAACAACTATTATTATTATTATTATTAAATACTGGGTAACAATTCAGTAAATGTATGCAAACCCACAATTTTATTATGCATATTAAGGTCCTTTCACATATTCGAAAATCGCTACGGAGTTACGTAGCAATGCCGTAAACCTTTCACATATTCTTGTTCGTCTGCGGCAGCTGCAGCGGAAAATCATGTGAATGCCGCAGCAAAATCAAACTCATCTTGATTCTGCTACTGAGTTCCGTAGAACGTGCCGCAGAAGATCACGAGGTGCTACGGTACAGCTACGGTGCGCCGCAGCAAAATCAACACATTTGATACGGAGTAGCGATTTTCGAAATATATATATGTGGAAGCACCTTCATAAGATAAAGATAAAAATTTAGTTTATACTGCGGCAGTTGTGGTCACACCACTATGGCTCACAGTTTGTGTCCTGCTTGAGGTCTTGAGGTCACCAGCTCCTTGAACTTCTCAATCCTGTCCACGCCCACCTCCGCAGACCCCAGCAGATTCCACTCTCTCGCAGTCCTCCTGATAAAAGAATACTTTCCCACATCATTGTTGCTTCCCTGATACTCGAGCTTCCATTCATGGTCCCTTCTCCCCAAATATCTTCCCCTGTCCACTTTTCCACTCATCTCCTCCCAACCCTTGGCATTCCTTGTAATTTTGTACATTGTTGTCAATCTAATTTGCCTCCTCCTTTCCTCCAGCGAGCTCCATCCCAGTTCTCCAATCATTTGTATGACACTCTCCCTTTCCTTATGAATTTCCCTTCCGTCACTCACCAGTTTCCAGCTTCCCATTTTGCCAGTCACTCTTCTGGCCGCTCTTCTCTGTATCTTTTCCAGTTCCTTCTTTCCCTTCGTCCTATATGGGTCCCAAACGTTGCATCCATATTCTAACATTGGTCGGATAAGTGTTTTGTACGCTTTTTCCCTGATTTCCCTCCCCGTTCCTTTTATGCATATTTAAAGTATCTTATATTGTAATAAGTCAAATTTTGACTGCCCCAACCATGCAGAGCGTACTTGAGTAGTAATCAAGTTCGCTCTGCCCCAACATAACTGATATTAGAAAAGATTGTATGCATACAGATTATACAAAAGAGCTATACTGTATATGTTCTGCATGCATAATCAACCAGTATGCATACATACGTACTGTACTGTATGCATAAAAAAAGGTTATGATGAAGTCATTTGATTCTTGCTATAATTAAGATGTAAATATATAGCTTGAATAACACATGCATTATGTGCTAAGTGTTTTGATAATCTCCAAGAACAAGTACTTACCGAAATGAAAGCATGTTTCAGTTTCATTTAAACAGCTAGCACCGTTATCTCTGCACTCTGCACCATACCGCCGATACCGCTCAGCATTTAATTTGAAATTTGAATTTGTTTGGCAGGTTGGCAAACTGTAAATTTCACTAAATTTTACTAAAAGTCCCTGAATAAACAACAAGGAAGTCAAGGAAGTTTTTCACTAAGAAGCTAAGAAGGGGGCGTATTCGAGAATAAATCTGTCTTCTCCGACAGATAAGTCACAGATAAAGGAAGTGACGTCACAGACTCAGTCCGCCCAGATTATCCCAGATATGTTTAGAAACACTTATTTTTTTTAAGCGAAGTCACGCCCATGATAGCTGGCCACGCCCCCACATATGTGTTTTGGCGGGTTATTTTCTACTGGCACAATAAAAATGGATGGAGAGATTGAAGTTGTTGTTGCTGTAGCTGTTTTAGTTGCTTACGACGTTTTTTTTGCTGATGATTTGTATGAAGAAGACGATAATAGACGTGCGGGACTACCACAGCTACTAGAAAAGATTAATCGCTATGCTGAGGATACAATCCCGATGCAAAATCCAACTCAGTTTAGGGAACATTTTAGAATGTTGCCAACAACATTCGAGTCTTTGATGCTCCGAATTGGGCCTTATATAGCTGGAGATAATACTTTTCTTGGCCGACCGTGTGTTACAGTAGAAAAACAAGGACTTATCGCCCTCTGGGTTTTGGCAACCAAGGAAACTTTCAGGTTAGTATGACACACAGAACCTACAAAACTAGGGCACAGCTAGAGTGAAAAAAAGTCAAGATTTTGCAAGAATGGTATGCATAATTATATGCTCTATGCATACTGCATTGCAGTGTATGTATAATATCAACATGCATTAAGTGAGGTATCATATTCACAGGAGTGTGTATGAATATTAATGGTAATTAAAACTAATTTACAGTATACAAGTCACCCTCAGAATTAGCGAGGGACTGTGCATATAAGTGCTGCATGAAGTGAGCTCGCTGTGTCCCATGTATCATACATGCACTCCTTGTGACTATATAAAGGCATATATACTATGTGTATATTTCTATATGCATACACATTGTACAGAAATTCGTACAGTGCTGTACATGTAGCTAGGATGATGGACGCATGTTAATTGTAACTTTTATGACTGATGAATGCATATTGTATGCATATATATTATACATAAAATTAAATGAACACATACAAAATAATATTCTTATTTATAACATTAAACTATTCGGGTGTGCGGATTTTATACTAAGTTCAAAATGTTTACAGATCTGTAGGCGATCGGTTCGGAGTGAGCAGGTCAACTGCATGGAAATCGGTGGAACGAGTATGTTTTGCACTTCTCCGTCTCAACCGTGAACATCACATCATTGCATGGCCCGATCCAGCGAGGTGCAGACAAATAATGGCAAGATTTCGTCGCAACGGACTTGGTTTTCCTGGTACGTTTATTTTTATTTCACTGTGCACTGTACATATATAATTTAACATATTACCTTAGGCTCCACTAATAAAATATATTTAATACTTCTATATATATAATATAATTCTATGAACATTATTTTGCATTTTTGTTTTTTGCGTTTTTACTGTACATACAGTATAATTCATAATAGATTCATTTAATTAAACTTTTTCTGAAGGTGACTTCTGTTTTTCTAAATATGAACTGTAATCCATATACAAAACAAGTGGTTTTAAGTGATGAAAAAAAATGTCATCAGGTGCAGTAGGAGCGATTGATGGAAGTCACATCCCTGTACAAGCTCCTCGCCATTATCCAGTTTCCTACATCAACAGGAAAGGTTTCCACTCAGTGCTTCTACAAGGCGTATGTGACAGTGAAATGTTATTCACAGACTGCTATGCCGGTGAAGCTGGTTCCATACACGATGCTTGTATGTATCGTAGGTCAGACATGTATAGACGTATACAAAATGGAGACATTCATTTCGATGCAAACATGCATATTATTGGAGACCAAGCATATCCACTGTCTACATACATGATGGTTGCATTTAAAGATAATGGACATTTGACAGACAAACAAAAAAAATTCAACAAAGTTCTATCACAATCTCGCTCTGTCATTGAGAGAGCGTTCGCCCTGTTGAAGGGACGTTTCAGGCGGCTGAAACAATTGGAAATGACAAAGGCGGAACTTGTTCCAGTTGTTATAATGGCTTGCTGTATACTTCATAATGTGTGTCTCCTGCAAGATGATTGGGATTGGATTGCCCATCACGATGCTTCTTCCGACTCTGATCCCCAGTCGGACCATGAAGAAGAGAGACTTGCGGACATTAGAAATCCCCGGCGGCAAAAGAGGGCAAGTGTTGCGAAACGGAATACACTTGCCAGCCTCATCACTCCTGCTCCCCGCATACAAATGATACGGTTATAGATGAATAATTATTGGTGGTTGATCATATATTAATTATGCATGGGTTTTATACCTTTTTCATACCACCGTTTGGGTTATGTATTCATATATATATTTTTTTATTATGTATTTATTTATTTTTGTACTTAAGTCATCTCTTGTTTTTTTTTTTTTTTTTTTTTTTTCATGTCTTTCCCCCCATTCTTTTGTATTACTTAATCCAATAAACAAATATTATTATTATTATTATTATTATTATTATTATTATTATTATTAACACACTTCTAAAAAGACTGAGAAGGAGGGGGGGGGGCACAATATGATCTTGTTGCGATAATTAGCTGTTAGCTATTTCTTGAAGCAAAATTATGAGCTTTATTTTTTATCTAATTAAGGGTAAGGTAACGCCACCAATGTTAAAAAAAATCCCTCTCACAAAAATTCTGAAAAAAATTTAAAATGTTCTCCTCTACACCCCCTATCAGTAGCTAAAATATCAGGTATACAAATACGATCTAGTTTTTGAGTTATGAATTTTTAAAGTTGACTAATTTAACATGGGATTTTCATTTCTCCATGTTAAAGTAGTCAACTTTAAAAATTTATAACTCAAAAACTAGATCGTATTTGTATACCTGATATTTTAGCTACTTTAAATTTTTTTTCAGAATTTTTGTGAGAGGGATTTTTTTTAACATTGGTGGCGTTACCTTACCCTTAAAATAATAAGAAAATAATAAACTTTATAGCTTAAATAAAAAATAAGAGATTACAATAAAGTCAATTACATGTGTACTCTGTACAATCACAATTGTATATTATACGTTTAAATTTTTTATTTATAATTGTTACAAACTTTAAAAATTATACATATTTCTTAGAGTTGCGCGAAGAATTAAAGATGATAAGATGGTAAAAACAATAACTTTGATTGCTTTCCTGAAAAGCACCCTGCCATCTGATGTCTATATTTGAATGGTAATTAAGTAGAGAGATATAAAAAAAAAAAAAATTGAGATAATCGTTTTAAAATATTTTTTTCTACATTGTCAGTATAATGTTGAATTTATTAGGCATATTTTGACAGTGGAACAGTTATAATTTTAACCTACAACGGGACATCATTGGCCAACAAAAGATTATAAGGGGTAATATTCTGTAATTTACATGTCACCGCAATCATCATGCCTTGTTGTACCGTACCAATTGGGGCGTTAAATTTGTCTCGTTTCCATCATACCGGCAACAATATTTATTGAGTTTGTGGAGTGGAGTGAAGGCCATTCAATGGTTTCTCTTTTTTTCATTCAGGCTTTGATGTATGCTAAACATCTTTCATGATGTCACCCATATGACGTACGTACCTGTATATTATATAAACAAATGTAAGGCCTCCATCGATACAAAATGTCCCAGCACTCTCCTGAGATACAACTCAACCAATGATAGTAATTTATATTTAAAAAAAAATGGAGATATTTAGCATATATATAAAGGTATATTTACTTAACATATTTTATTAACTTTTATTATATAATTAACAATAATAACAACAAAACAAAAAGCATTTAAAAAAAAAACATATAGTACATTAATTGTATTTGAAATATTTCTTGTGAAGCTTGTCTGTGAATGAATGTTCCCGTCACCTCACAGTCTGCTGACCACCTCTGGTTTCAAGGTCAATTACTTGACCTCCGCAGAAGCAGCTGGGGGTTGCAGCTGCCCATTGTTGAGAGGGTGCTCTGCAGGTGAGAGAGGCGGAGCGACGACAACTGTGGGGGTGACTGGGGTGCTTGGTGTCGCAGAGCCTATCTCTGGCCGCTGTGGAGATAGCAGCTCCTGAAATGAATATGAAATATGAATATGAAATAAAATAAATATTTTTTGTTCGTTCTAAGAGATAACTTTCTGTTAATCAAAATTAACTACAGGTTGACAACTATGATCTTTAATTATAATTATATCGGGGCAGCAAATTTATAAACTCTGCGTTGCTTACATAACAATGTTGTTTTGCTCACATCAAAGAGGGACCCATGCAGTTTTGGGATTTTTTCTCTTTAAACTTTAAATCTATATCTCACACATGACTAATAATTTATAGAATAAGGCACTATAAAAATGGGTTGCACATACGTATATATAGTATATCAAGAACTTATTATCAGAATCACCAGTTTAATTTTAAACACTATAATTTTTTTATTTATAATTTTTATAATTTACAAAATAGCTACAATTAAATTTATATAAAATAAAACTATACATTAGTAGATTTGATAAAGATCATGCAGCCAATAAAAAATTTATTTATAGGTTTATACAAATATTGTAGCGTGAATTAATTAAGTTAAAAAAAAAATCAAGGACTTAATTAAATTGGTGCATTAAAGTGGTCCAACAACATATGTGCAAATCCAAACTGTCTTTCCCCATTTTTAAAAGGTTATATTTATTGCATGAAAAAATTAAAAACCTTAAAGCAAATGATACACTGACAGTTTAGAACTAGTAGACTTGCAGTTTCAAAGTCTCTGCTCTATCCATTAAGACGAAGTCTCTAAAGTCGTTCATAATTTTTACTAAACAGTTCTCAATATCAACCTACAATCACAGTGGTGTGTGGTCAAGTAGGACAACTCAAATGTTCACCTTTATGCACCCAGCAAAATGAAAAGCACCTTTTGTCAGCAGTTCCTTCATGTTCCTCATTTATGTGGTGAACATTGCAGGTGCTAACTTCACTATAATACACACAACTTATGATCATGTAAAATAAAAATGTCCAGTCCGGTTATACTTTAACATGTCCAGACCAGACATTTTCATTTGAACAAAGTGTACTACACTATACCATAAATGAAGGTACAGTAAAATTTTTTAATTAATTTATTCATGAAAAAATCATAATTAATAAATGATAATATTTACTTTTAAAAAATAAGAAGATATAGGAGCAAGATTTATAGAAAAATATTTTTTTCCATTATTATACGTTTGAGCTTTTAGCCGTCTTTGACACAGCTAGCAAGAAGAAAAAATTAAAACGAATAATGATAAATATATAAAAAAAAATCCCATCAATTTTTTTTTTTTTAATTTCTCTTTTTTTTTGTGTCAATGACGGCTAAAAGCTCAAATTATCTCCCTTCCCAGCAAACTATTTTCTCTATCATATATATATTTTTTCCAGGTATTGACAGTAAAATGTGTACTTATACTGGTCTAAACAATCGGACGATCCAATTTTTTTAAATTAATTTATTTGTTTAGGTCTCCATGGTAAAGCCCTATACTGAAAATTTAAAAAATTAATTTAGAAAAATTGGATCGTCCGATTGTTTTGAAATTTGTTCTACATTTTTTTTGGTGCCAAGAACTGTCTCTAAAAAAAATTCAGAATTATTATGAGGTTGCTAAGGTTTAAATGTTAATCAAATGGGACCATACAAACAATCGATTGTTCGTGTTATCTTACCCCTAAAAATAAAATATTCTATTCAGCAATTATTACTAGCTCTATAGTATTAAATTTAGCACAATACATAGATAAAGGGAGTAAATTTAATTACTGCATCAAAATATAGTTAGCTTTGTAAACAAATAAAATAAACATTATATATATATATATATATATATATGATTTTTTATGTACGTAGCATTTCAAATCATTGTTTAACGGCAAACTTTCATTTTCTGGAATATGATTATATAGTAAAATCTTTTGTTATTACGTATAATAGTCAACAGACCTAAAAACTTAGGTTAACCTTATATCAACTTTTTCCTATACCTGCAATCCTAATTACTTTTTACGGGACCACGGACCCATTTATTCAGAATCAAATTTTACCCAAAAACAAGTTGATGTGTAATATGATGCAATATCAAGTTTTTACTGTATGGAGGGGATTGCGCTGATGTCATGCGAGGAGGGCCAGAATGCACGGACTAGCATATAAACAAAGTGTGCAATAATTTTTTACTTAACTTAATGAAATAAATCAAGCTTAAATACTTCAATAATACTTTAACAGTACACGATAGAACTCATAAAAATAAATCTCACCGCCAAAAAACTGTTAAAATAATAAGTATTTTTATAATTTTTTTTCGTCATTTTGCCTATGCTCACTGTATAATCTGGCCTGCCAAAACTTTCTCTTTTCCCTCCCTCTTGCGCACCCTTCGCAATGTGTTTGTATAGGGAAACCCCTCTCCCGCCTCACGTAAACAGAAATCAGCTCTATATATTTTTTTTTCCATTAAATTATAAAACAGAGTCTTGACTTTTTTTAATCATCATTATAATGATTATAATTATTATTATATAAAAATTGCATTTCTCTGCAATTTTTACTAAACAGCTCAGTTAATTATTTTTATTTCCTCTATAGCTAGATTATAACTAACTTGTAAGTCTACTTGTGAGTAGGTGTGACTCAATATTTAGAAAATTACATTTTCCAAATATGTTTTATACTGTGTGTATATATTATATATAATATAATATATATATATATATATATATATATATATATATATATATATATATATATACTTGCACAAGACATTGATGTGCTTTTAAAACACAAATAAAAAAATATCTCGAATATAATTTTTTAATTTATTCCAATATGTGTAGTACAACAAAATAATACAAACCAATAAAAATATTTAGCAAGAACATGTTTTTGTAAAATTCATTTGTTTTATAAAACAGAAATGATTTAAATCAAAATTTTATTGTGTATATACAATTGCAACCCGGCTTTACATAATTAAATTATTTTAGGTACAGGAATGAACAAAAATTTGCTTAAAATCTAGATTACACAATATATTTCAACAGAAGAAAAACAAAATCAAATCATTTTAATTATTGATATTTTTTTTATATTTACTGTGTATATAATTATGCAGCACCTACTTATATAGTTTTAAAAAATTAATATCAATTATCAGAGCATATATTACAAAGCCACCACAAATAAATCAGTCTAAAAACAATTACCATAACAGTGCAATGATTTATGACACCTTTAATATTTCGTGCCTTGCACTGTCAAAAATCTTATAATGTTAAATCCAGTATAATTCAATTTTGGATTAACATTACTTGAAAGCCAGCACAAAAATATTTAACTGAGAATATAAAGTTTTTTAGATAAGATTTAATTTACCTCTTCCTGTATATAATATGTATCATGAATGTAGTATAATATCATGAATATGAATCATAATCATGAAAATAGAGGCTTCAAGTGTTCCCTAATGTATTTTTTTCTCCATCAAAAGCCATCAGTATGTAATTTTTTTTCCAGAAACCATTTCAACTATAATTTTGAAAAAAAAAAAAAAAATCCTACCTCACCACTTTAGAATATTCTAATGTTAAATCAAGCCATTATTTTCATCTAAAAACTCTCACTTTGGGAAGCTAGAACATCAGAGTTGACTTGAAGCCTCTAAATTTCCTTCTCAGCAAATGTTGCGACAGTTAATCTGCAGTCAGACAGTCTAGCACTTGGCCATCTGGGAGATGAACTGCACGAGGGTCCTCACTGGACGTCCGGCCATTCCCTTGTTGATGTACGGAGGGTCGGAGCCGTCCGAGGACATCACGCTGGCAATGTCGAGGTGCACCCACGGACCGGGACCGGCAAACTCATGTAGAGGAACAAGAGCGTTAGATTTGACATCCGAGATGCTTAGTAGGAAGAATAGAGGGTTGAAAATGCTTGCAAAATAGAACATTCTTCATCATCAAACATTTTTTTCTAGTTAATTATTGAAGTTATAAATATGAAAACATATTCTATCATTCCTTATGTAAGTTTTTTTAATTAAGTTCTCCCCCCCCCTCCCCCCTCTTTCTTTCATTTTTTAAAACATCTTAGATTATTCTATCCAATCAAGGAAGTAGTTGCTTTTTAATTTCAAATATGAGACTTATATTGACAAAACTATAATAGACAAAAGCTAAAATTTAATAGTTAATCTAATCTTCAAGTACCTTCAGGAAGGCTGCTGCTGTGCAAGATCCTCCGCCCAGACCCTTGCCAATGTTGTTAAGGTCAGAGCCCGGGAAGTCTGTGGGGCAAATAGATGAGAGATTAAAACACACAGGTCAAGCCAGAAACTGCTAAAATATTATTATTATTAGTCTTTTATTAAACACAGAAAGTGTACATATTAACAGCACTAGAAACATACATTATAGAAAAACATTACAATAGAACACATAAAACATACATACAAAACATATATAATAGTTACAGAATAATAGAACAATAGAAAATGATAATAAAACAATATAAAATAAAATAACAGATGATACTAACAGCCTGTTACATCATAATATATCATATATATAATCACATATATAAAACAAAATATGACATAGAAAATAGATAGTATGAAAAATATTATAACTTATAAATAACAATTCAACTAATTCTATATGTAACCAAAGATATTGAAATTAATGTAATTAATATCAATTTATTGCATAAAAAATAAAAACTCATAATTAATATTTCTAAAAATTTACGTTTTTTTTTTTTTTTTTTTTTTTTTTTTTTTTTTTTTTTTTTTAATGTTAGTAAATTACATACACATTGAAACAGCAATATATTCCTGCACCATAATATACGAGTGTTGTCTCGAGTGATGGCTGGACTAGGGTCTGTTCTTATTTCTACTAAATTTAACATTTCTCCAACTCTTAATTTGTCTCTTGGAACTACAGTTTCTATAGATCAGAATGACACAAATGTCAGTCCTGCCTGTGGTACTGCATGTGTAAGAGAAAACATTAATATATTGTAATTTTCAGGAATGTTTCTAGCCATAAAAAAAAAAAAAAAAAAAAAAAAAAAAATCAAGTTCACCACTTCCACAGACTGCATATTGATGTCAACAAACAGAGCCTTATAAAGTTCCCTCCCAGTTCTCACAAACTATATTGAGACACTGACCTGCTCCGGAGACCTGCTTGGTGTAGAAGTTCCACAGCGGGAACCTCCAGAGTCTGTCTCCCGTGACCGCGCTTGCCTTCCTCAGCTGCTCCCACTTTTCGCTCGAGTTGGTGAACACTCCCGCAGCCGAACCACCCAGGGCAACAGACATCGCACCTGGAACATACAATTTTAATTAATTTTTAATATTTTAAAAACATAACATTAAAGATATTTAAAAATTAAAATAATAGCATGGAAAAATGTAAGACCTAATTATATATAACTGTATTGCACTCTACCAATAAAACAAAAAGAAACCATAAAATGCTAAAAAAAATGAAAATACAGTACATCCTGCAGCATCCAACCTAGGAGGTAAGAATTACTGGGATAAATATAAAAAAGGGCATTATTTGATATACAAATTGTAGTGGGGAAAATGGACCCTGCCTTATATGCCAGAAGAACATAAATATTGTATGTATGTGCTATTGAACTTCTTGATAAATTAATACTTCAACAAATTATTAAAAATACATTTATTTTGTTAAATTTAACTCTTAAATTATCTGAACAAAGTTAAAGTTTATTTTATATATTTTCTTTCATCGAGATAACTACACGAACTGCTCACCTGTCAGAGTGGCAATGTCGAGAATGACTCTGTGCGGCTGACTGCTGGCCAGGCAGAGAGCGTCGGCCAAGACAAGTCGTCCCTCAGCGTCAGTGTTGTCGACGGTGATTGTCTTTCCGTTCATCGCAGTGACGACATCTCCTGGCTTGGTGGCCCGACCGCCCGGCATATTCTCACACAGAGGAATGTATATAGCCTGCAAACAGTCAGCACTGTTCTCAAGTTCTTGTTAGCAAGCTAGCTTAGAGTACATGAAACAAATTTAACATTACAATTGGATAAGATAGAAAACCTTCAAAAATATCTCTCAATTTCTCTCAAATAGCTGGTATATTATTTGAGAATAAATTACAGTACTAATTAATCTTTTCTAGAAATAAAATTTAAACTTTTGTTTCATATGTAATATGATATAAAAATTTGTATTGAGGACATAGAAGACCAATGGCACTGTGTGTAGAAAATTTAGATTTTTTATACACTTACAGTATTGGGAGAATCAAAAAATTAAACAACAAAATTTATATAAAAGATATCACTTTTATGAAGTTGATATAATTTTTAATACTTGTCTGAAGTAATGCAACAACTAATTATGGTGTTGTCAATTCTGCAAAATTAAACTGTGGCTGCTGGTAGAGCATTTACATAATTTTACAATGTTAATCAATGCAACACTCCTTTTGTTTTAGCACGTACATAATTTCAATTCTTAATTGAGTTTCTCCACCAAGCTTAAATAAACCAATAAACCACTTCATAATATATATAAGAAGGTATAATTTCTGTCTTGAATTTAATCCAATTTCAGGGTCAGATAAAGAACCTCACCTGTGACGTTGACAGGTAACTTGAGGTCTGCCACGGCATGCAGAGTGGCCACCACGTTGGCTGCTCCCCCCATGTCCGCTCTCATGGCGTCCATCTTGGCAGACGGCTTGATGGAGATGCCACCACTGTCGAACGTGATGCCCTTGCCTGCAAGAATGGATTACAGTGGGATGGAAGAAGTTATAACTACAGAAAGATACGGCATAGGGCACCAACGGCACAGTTAAACCTTGAGATTGTTATTATTTTTTCAGTGAAAAACATTCTAAATATATCAAATAACAAAAAATAACCTTAGGCGCTTATGTAAATTCACTAAAATGAGAATTTCTTGCTATTACGTAAATGGCGTCAGTAGATACTACAGTTCAAGACTCATTTTTTAAAAGTAATATTTTTTTTCTGTAACATGTAATAATTCTGTTGACTCATATGTTGCTATTTTTTATATGTTTATATATCTGTTTTTGTTGTAATATAAAAAAACAATTTTTGATTTCTTAATACTATAAAAGGAACTAACATTTGAAATAAAAAGCCAAAATACATTAGAAAAATAAAATATACACTTTTGTTTTATTAGCTGCTAATTATACAAGGTTGGTAAATATTTATTAAAAACTTCTTAATCTAAAATACAAAATAAATTACACATAACTATTTTAACATCATTCAAAACATGGTGGCATAATAAACATATATCTCCTTCAGAAAGAAATGGGAATCAAACCCTGAATTATAATTAGCCAAATTATCGGCATCCTCATTGATTGCCTGCTCCATCGCTGCTTTTAAGATTTCCTCGTTTTTCATGCCTCCAATATCTCCAACGTCAATGCATCTCTCATGAAGAATGTTGGTGTAAATTTTGTGTACTTGCTCAAAGAGACGTTTAGCTGCAGTACGCCATTTGTTTCTAGAGAAAATAGCATGGGCTACAACTGGAGCAAGGTTTTTTAAAGCAGTCCATGTTGCTGATGTGAGCATGTACATTGGCAATTTCTTACCCAACGACGGTTCTGATGACTTAATGAACACAACGTGCCTGCACCAGCTTGTACCACAAACAATATAATGCCTATCACTCAATTTGATTGGAGCATCAGTGACTTCATTAAAGTCTACATTTCCAGTCAAGTGTTTTTCGAATGTTTCGCCTGCTGCCACTAAAGCATCCCACTCAGCATCGCACAACACAAGGCTATCGTATCCTATTGCCGAAAGCTCTACAAATGTCTCAAAATCACGTACTGGGTCTTGAAGAATGGACACGTTTCTTTCTTGAGCCATGTCGAGCGGATAAATGACACGCTGGACGCCAATATGACGAGGTTGCTCTTCAATCTCCTGCGGAGCCTTGACGCGCCTGTAGCCGCGACACCTCAGAGCTCTTTTGAAGTTATTAGAACGTCCACTAGATCTTTTGCGGTACATGACTGAAAGGAGGTTGAACCTCGACTGAAGATACTCTATTCCTAGTTTCAATATATAATAAAATTCATTACCAAACATGGCCTCTTGAGCAACAGCTTTGAACACAATAACAATTATTTGACCAAATGGAGCAAAAATGATGACCTTTTCTAAAAATAGATTTAAACATGGTCAAAACATTTTTATCGTTACAATCAAGAGAATAGTTAGTGTCCAAAAGTTTCAAAACATTCTGCATTGGAACATTTCGGCATCTTAATGCCAAATAAACAGCACAATATTGGCCACACACAGTAGAATTAATTGCTTGCAGTTGCACATCATTATGAAACCAAATTTTAGCATTTCTATTTAAAAACTGACTATGCTGAGCAACCATTGGCTGTAAGCCATAGCTATCAAAATATTCACCTTCTCTATGTTCGTTAATGTAAAATGCAATCCAATGTTGTCCTCCTTTAACACTTTCGTCCGTATTGGCAATAACCGCAGCGGGAATTGAAACACGCACAGGCAATTGATCAGCAGCAAACACGCCATGAAATTTATTTAGTGAAAATGGATCCTCGGCTAGTATTTTTGTAAGAGAAACGGTGTCCATTATCAAGCATCCAACGACGGAGTTCTAGTGCGACTGACTTGCTATATGGGACTCTGTTTTGCGGATACGTTTGTTTTTCTTTATTGACCAGGAACTTAAGAGAGGGGGCATCAAAATCAAGGAGATCATACACAAGTTTGTTTTTGAGAATGTCCAGCAGATAAAAATACTTGCGTTCGCCCTTTGTAAAAACATGAATACAGTCACCAATCATGTTCTTTAATTTCTGCTCAGCCTCAGAGCATTCCGTGTCACCGTCCGCAAATGAAGCGCCATGAAGGTTGTTTTGCAGCCACTGGTTTGTCCTCTCGGCAGCTTCGTCAATTGTGCTCCAGTCGTAATACTTTATGGTGAATGATTTCACACCACTGTGCTTGAGTTTGGCAACCGTGATTACTTTGGGCACATAGTTTTTAAATTTATTTACACAAAATTGTACATCCACAACACACGCATCAGCAATTAAAATTTCAAGATTGTTATCAAAACTCATCATCTCGAGTAATCTGCCAGCACGTTTCTAAACTTATCCACCTCGACCAAGTTCTTAAACTCCGAGTATACGATGCACGTTATTGTTTCAGAGAGCGCTTGCTCAAAATGAACCTCGAGCCGAACTGCTCCGTGCTTTTGTAAAGACCAGTGTTTACAATTTGCTGACAAATCAGGGGTGAGATCGAAGGCGTGCAAAACATTGCCTCCAGCGTAATCTCCTCTAGAAAGTCCATTGCCATTATCATCGTTAAAAATACCTGTGCCTGTAAACAGTGTATTAAAAGATGCTATGTAACGCTCTTTACCTGCTGCAAATGAGGGTTGCAGAGGCTGTGAGGGTACCTGCCTTCCATCGAGGTACAGGCTCAAGAATGTCATATTGAAGTGCTGAAAGCAGAAAGGATTTTTTTCAATGTGGCCATTAACGGCAGAATTATTGATGAATCCCACTATAATTCTATCAGGAATCTGTCCCAGAAATATGTTATTAATGTCTTTGCTCTGCGTGTCCTTGGCAATTGTGATAGCCTTAACATCGACTCTAGTTATGGGATACTTTGCAGGACTAGATTCTAATGCTCGAGCATGTGCTATTAAAACTGACGGACTGATGATCACCTTTCTAACTTTTAAAGTTACATCAGAAATGTTAATTTTAAAGTCATCGTCGGGCGCCATCAAACAAAAAGCTGCATTTGACCTTGTCAATTTCATTTTAAGCTCTACACCATTTAAAAGATATCTGTCTAGATTGAAAATGTCACAATGAGGTTTCCCGATCATGTCGACAAGCCTGCTTTTTTCTGTAAAATTTTTCCGCTTAATGTACCCTGAATTAGCGGCGTTATTAAAGAAATTTGCCTGATCAGCATACCAGAGGGCAGACGTAAGGTGCGTATTCTTTGCGTTCTCATTATAGTTTAGTAGTGTCTCAATGTAAGCGCGAAAAGGATAAAGATGGTTGGATTGTGAAACCATTTTATTGCCTATAAACACATCAATTTGAGAGAAAAGTGCATGCAGCCAGTAGTTAACAGGACCAACCTCGGAACCAGCATCGATGGGTGTGCCATCTTTTTTAATTATGCTTGCTGTAACGTGAAGTTCCGTGCGTTCCAAGTCAATGTACTCTTCGCCAACGCCAGGGACGACAAACTCAATTGGGGTGTCGTCGCCGAGTGCTGCAACAGGTTTATAGCCCACCCACCACCCTCTCTCAACGCTAGTTTGCGTAACAGGCACAGTAAACAAATCAAGTTCAGGTTTAACGCCCTCACATGATTTGTTGTGACGAAAGGCCATTATTATATTCTATGAAAATATATCGCGCGGAAGTTCGCTAGATAATTTTGATTTATTTTTACGTCTCGTAGTACGAGATTTTTTTTTAACCTTTTGTTGCTTTTTGCTCCTCCCTTTGATGCTCCTCGCAGAGGACTGAATATTTCTTTTACGTCTGCGCGCTTTATACCCGTCGCCTATCATTGTGCCGATTTGCTGATCGAGTTTTCGGCCAAGATTATTGTTTGCCTCTGACAGTCTAGATTTGAGACTTTGCTTCCATGTGCCTCTGTTTGCAAGTAGATCTGAAGCAACGCCACCTGACGTCCGAAGCAATTCTTTTCCTACAGCTTTTGCACCACGAGCAAAAAGTGGCGCAACGCTTCTAAATATTGATCCTAAAAAACTTCCAATGCCGCTGCCTTTCTGATAAGCAGCTCCTGAGTATACACGAGAAACACCTCCACCACCACCACCTGCCTGCTGAAGATAGTAAGACGTGTATGGATTATTTGCCATTTTTGTATTTAAAAAAAAACTGATGTGTCTAGCACTTTCGAAAATGAAGCTTTGCACATGAAGTGCCGAAAAGAAATGGCGTTGTTGTGCCAGTGTCATCTCTTAAATCGATCACGATGGTTTCAAACTCTTGCCTAGAGAGGGGCAAGTAGTGAGGGCTCTCGTACGAAACCGTCATGTATGAGCCATGTACATAATTGATCTTGTTGAGATGAACTATGCGTAAAAGAGGCGCCATAGTATCACCTACAATTTGTGACTCAACAATGTCACAGTAAACGTAAATTTGATTTGACATTCCTAACGACGCGTCACATGGTCTCGTTGACCTTTTAACTGTGAGCAAGTTGGTATTGTTATCGAAACCTAATTGAAATGCCAAGTGAGGATGCAACTTTATATTGTCAATGTGTTCGTCCACATAATCGGTCCTGGCGAGCGCGACATACCCCTTTGTATCAATCTCGAGCTTTGTAAACTTTTTAACCTCAGGAATTTCATTGATGCTTCGAACGATTCTCGCTGGAGACGTATAGCCACTTGAAATTTTAAATTTTTGTTGAAAGCGTCCTTTACCGCCAATGTATACCAGATTGTTTTCGCCATAAACATTTTTTAATGTCTGAGGGTAGTGAAATTCTACAAGACCAACCTCCCACTCACCAGGCAGATACATTCTTTGACTGAGCTGTGTCGTATAGCAGGCAGTCGTATTATCAGGGAAGAGATGCATTGAGCTATTGCTAGGCAGCGTAAGATAAAATTGATCCTTCATATTTTTTTCACACTTGACGCTGATATCCAAGAATTGAATTTGGCAGGATATCCTTTCCACTGCACGAGAACTTCTCTAATGGACCCCCTCTTCCTACGCTTCAATATTTTATCAATTTGGAAGATGGTGCTGTCACTCACGTCTACTTTTTGTAACTCCTGCTCATAAAAAGTACCGGCAATGTCATCGCCCTGAAGGTCTTGAATCTTATAGACCGGACGCGGACTTCGAACGACCGCTTTAATAACAAAAACTTCTCGCGACCAACTTGAATTGTAACCTTTATCAAATGGCCCTCTCTCTTTGCTTATCCTCACCTTCTGACCAACTGTAAACTTGGGCTTGACAAGGTGATCTTGAGCTGCTGGCCACTCTCTGTAAAGATTTCTCCACACCTCGAGAACGTTGTTTTCGTTAACTTTGTTGGGCGCAAATTTAGTTGAAGAGTGTACAGCATTGTTGTAACTTGAGAGGAGAGCAGGCAGCGTTTCCAGGTACCGCTTGGTATTTTTGTGAGTCAAATACTTCATCATTTTTGTCTTTAAGGTCCTATTCAGGCGCTCAACCACACTGGCTTTGACGTCTGGATTTTGAGAGGTGTAAAACTTTATTTTTTTAGCTTTAAACAATGCCTGTAACTTGGAATTGACAAACTCGGAGCCCTTATCGGTCATTAGCCTGAGGGGCCTGCGTTTACTTTCGCTGAAGATACGTTCAAAGGCAGCCGTCACCGCGGTGGCACTTTTACTTGTAAGAGCGGCGGCCCATGCCTTCTTAGAAAATACGTCAATGACCACTAATAAATAATTGATGCCGTCGTTATGGGCACTGAGGTTGCGCATGTCATTCAAATCGGCCTGCCAACAATCGTCGATGTTGGTAACAAATACCCTGTTCCTTGGAAATTTCACCCGTGCAGGCTTGTGCAGCGTGTATGTTTCTTGCGAAGCGAGCCACGAAGCAATGTCTCTCCGACTGTACTTCCCGGCCGTTGCGTTCCATAATTTTTCCACACTCGAATAACCTGCTGGATGCTCCAGATTGTAGTATATTTTTTTCAGCTTCGTTTCCATCTGCCTCGTAAACAGTTAGGCAATTGAACCTTGACCAGTCACTTATATATGCCAGGAAAAAAAAAAAAAAAAAAAGACGAGAGAAGTGAGAAGAATCGAAGAGGGCAAGCAGGGCCCGTCGGCGATGCTCAGAAGAGAAAGTTGAATGTGTCCCAATGCTTACCCACGAGCGACGGATCTATTTTTCGTCTCTTGGCCGTCCTGTCCGACTCGAGGGGCAGCTTCGCGAGTCTCCTACCGGCCGCCGTGACGTCCGCACGAGCACTGGCCTCCTTCCGCTTCGTCGGCCGCTTGTCACCCTGCGCGTCGGGGCTCCTCTCGGCTTCCTTCAGGTACGACCTCTTTGACGTCGACGACGTTCGCGAGCTGCCGCCAAGGCCGCCGTCTCCGGACTCTGGCGTGCGGACCGTCGCGCGCGGGTGCCAGGCCTCCGCGGAGCCAAGCCTGGCGTACGCTTGGCCAGGCCTGGCGCGCGCCAAGGCCCCCGCTTGGCCAAGCGGGCGCTTGAGCAGAGGCTTGGCTTGGGCCTCGGCCCGAGCCTGGCCTTTTTTGGGGGATGTTATGTTCTTACGCGCAGCAATGAGTCGTTTCAGTTTCTCGGGAATTACGCGCTTGTGTTTAATTTTTGGTTCTTCTGCGGCTGCTGCTAAGCCTTCCCTGTCTGGTGCTTTTCGCTTGAGTGATTTCGGATAGGGGATGTCGGGAAGGCCTGCCGGGTGGACTCGTTGTTTTTTTGCTTTGATGCCCACCTGCTTTGCCTTTTCATGGCGATCTTCCAGACGCGTCAATGCTGATGCTAATCTTTCGTCTTTTTCAGGCTCACTAGAAGCGACTCGGTACTTGACGGGGAGAAAATCGTCATCATCTGACTCGATCCATGCTCCCTTGCGCTTTCGACGAAAAGCTCTTACGGGCTGCCCCACTGACTCGTGCTTTATGGGCTTCTGGGAGGCTATAGGCTTCTGTGCAGCAGTGTCAAAATCTGCATCGTTATTGCCGCCAATATATGGAATATTAAGTTCTTCGAACCCTATCATGTTGTCATCATCGTCGTCATAATCGCTGCCGTCCTCATGAGATAGTTTGCCAGGTGCCGACGTTTCGCGCCTAGTTTTCTCATTTTCCAGAAGGTCATCATCGGCGTTGCTAATGAGCAGACGAATGGGCTTTCGTAAAGCTTCTGACATTGTTAGAACGCGCCGCAGTAATCGTATATACCGTAACCACTTTTCTCTGTCAGGTATGTTCTTGCTGAGTACAGAAGTCATGTCATCGTTCATCTTGGCCAAGGCATTTGCTGGAGAGGCTGATATTTCTCGTGACATGTTACCTGCATCTGTCAGCGCATTTGCAGCCTCTGCAGGTACGAGAACCATTTTTTGAGCATACTTCATTATCGATTGAAGAGGGCGCCCGTGATGCTTGCGAGAATCGGCAGCAACAAAGCTGGCAGGAACGCTCCACCTGTCTGTACAACTATTTTTTTCTTTTTCGTCCAAGTTTCTCCTCTTTTAGCAAGCTTGCGAAGGATCTGCTTGTGCCTAGCTAGGCGGCGCTTCTGAGCGGCCTGAAGTCGAACATTTCCTTTTAACGTATTGTCAGCACATTCACAAATGACGCCAATGAGTTCTGAGTCTGCTGCATCCAGCAGCGCCCTCTTGATTGACGGTCTTGATTTGGCTAGTAGTGACAATGTTTTAGCCTTGTTCTTTATGCGTCTACGCATGACTAACAACTAACAGCTTTTTGGTGCTCTCTGATTACTTATACTAATTAACTACGTTTATTTCTCTTTAAATATGATACATTTTTCCCCGGGAAATATGTTTGTGCGGTACCTCAAAGAATCATCTGTTGACTGCTTTAGGTCCAAGAGGAGATAGCCGTGAGGCCTCTTCGTTGCTTCCTGATAAGCTTCTTCAAGAAAGCGACTGTTCTTAGGGCACACCTGCCTAGAGAGATGTGAAAATTGGGCCCTGTCACGTGGATTCTTAAAAGCTACAATATAGTGAGTATTGAGACTAATGTCACGGTTCCACCTTCCCTTGTGGAACAAATTTTGAGTTATAAATATTACACTTACAGCTCGATGGTGCGAATCTTTTGTGAACATGTCTGCTAGTTTCTGATCACTCTCTCTCATCAAATCATCAACAATTATTAATCTAGGTGGCTCTAAGTTTGCAAGAGCTTCTCCGTCCTCAACATCGAGCAAACCTTTATGAAATGTTACGTTAACTCTCTGCTTTACATCTGAATACAATGGCTGCCATACTGAATAGCACCAGATCACCGACTTGAAGTTAACATCAGCCATTTTGCTCAGACAACTTAAAAACTGAGCCACAAAAAAGCTCTTGCCGCAAGATGTGGGGCCAGAGACAATAGACGTGAACGGGTGCTTCCAGCGAAGGTCCATTGTTGAATCATGGTAAATGAAGGAAACACACAAATTTATAAGTAAAGTAAAACATTTTTTTTTTATTTTTTTTGCGAGATACATTGATATCATTAGCTGTGGTTATAAAATGCATACTGTCCCAACACCTATTTTTTTTAAAAAACAATGAATAGAATATAACAAAAAAAAATTTAATTATTTAGTAATATCTAGGCCTTTTGAAACCAAAAGGGAGGGTTCCGTAGTCATCTGTCAGGCGTCGCTTAGTGTAAACAAGCCTTTGCCTTTTCTCACGATCAGTTGAGACAAGAGTGTGGTCCCGCAAAGTAACAATATTCATGGGTTCTTTGATAACAGCCACTGCGGATCCGCTGCCTGTAACCTGGCCCTTCAGTGTGTCAAAATTGATTGCTTTGGAATTTGTATAATTCAGAGAGAAGCCCTTTACTTTGGTAATTACCTTTGTGTTATTTACATCCCCCCTGATGGCTATGATGTACGAGTAACATTTTGGGCCGCAAGAGACAAATGCAATGATTTTACTTCCTGGTCCGTAAGCTAGCACTTCATCTGTCAGATCACCAAGATAAGGCCCCGTGGGCGGTAGATATAAACCAGGGGCGTGAGCAATCATCATGCTGTCTGTGTCATAATACAAAATGGCGTCTCCAAGCTTAACTAAAACTCGATAGAGTCGTATCCTCGCATGAGCGGTCGTGTACGCAGCAATGACAGGGCTGATATTTGGATTCTGTTTGTAGCAGTCACCATTGTGAGACCATTTGACATAGAAAATGTTTTCAGATGCCTGCTCTATGTATTTCACTGTGATGGCTGGATTGTACACAAGGTCAAAGAGCTGCTGAGGGTTTTTCACAATGGTGGTCTGCCCCAGGTCCTCCCTCTGCCCAAACTTGCCCCACAAACTGTTCAAAAGGAGCTTTGCTAAATAACGTAGGCCCGGGTTCTTCAAAATCATGTTTGCCTCAAGAAAAATACCCTCATGCTTGAGAAAATCTGAGATGTAGCGTGCAATTTGCTCCTCGGTTTTAACGTGTGAAGGGAGCCCTGAAGCATGCTCTTTGATCTTGGCAAACTGGTTAACATAAGATGGAAAAATTCCCCCCTCCCCTGTTTTCCTGTCAAGCTGAGTGACCTCATATTCCCACACCTCATAGCATTCCAGTACAGTGTAATTCATTTCAAGAGCAAGACGTACTTCATCAAGTACCCATGTCCCTACGAATGCCCTGTCCTCTACGCGTTCGTGGTTACAATCATTTTGGCTTGACTCCTCAGCGCATGACCTGCAAAGTATAAACATCAGGCGATCATGCTGGCGATACGGCAACACAGGATGATAGAGCTCTCTTGGAGCAAGGACCCTGCATTTGACGATCCCCTCCATGGTTTCGAAGCCCACGCACTCCTCTGGTCCGATGTGGATTGCAATAGGGTGGCCGAGAATGTATTTATCATACTGAAACAGAAGAATACAGTTTCCCATGGTTAGATTTATTGTAACGCCTTTTCTAATACTATAAAATAATCTCAATTTTCATAATATTTATATTCACCTTGTTGACCGTGGGGTACAAGCTCTTGAAATCAAAGAAGCAGATGCTTTCTCCTTTGCTGAGATCAGGCTCGTACAGGAGACGGGTACAATTAACCCGGCCACCATAGAAACTATCTCGAATTTGCAGGGGTGTCTGGTTCAAGATGGGGTGATTATTCACGTAGTCAGAAATGCGTTTGTCACTCTTCTTTATTTTTTCCCATTCGCACTCCCACATCACGATGACCTGTAAAAAATTAACGCCAATTATTTAGGTGCCACTGTACCCTCAAAATTAGCATTTTTCTCACCGTATAGCCACGATCCCTAAGCCGTTGCGTCATCAGCTCTGTCTTGTAGCGCTTTGATTCGAATGTCTCGTTCGGGTCCAGCGGGTGCATCCGGTGCCTTCCCGCTTGACACTCATGTGAATGATACAGGCATCCATGAAATTGGAACACGATGTTCTCGGTTTGGCCTTCATAGTACCCGTCAACCTGAAAAAAAAAAGATAAAATGTTACTCTCAATTATTCGTGATTATATAACATTGTTTTTATGCATACCTTGGCGCACCCGGGAGGCTTGAACTCTCTACCCCGTCCAGCGTGTTGAATGGTGATTCCACGTTGCTGCTCCTCATACAGCAGCCACTCTAGAGACCTTTTTGAATGTGTGTCGACCATGCGGTAACCCCCTTTTGGAACAACTCCAATCGTGTCTGGTTTCAAGTATTTTTTTCTAAAGACTGCCAGTGCCGCGCCTGCTATACTGAGGGATTCAATGAACGGATCAATATCATTCTCTTCGATGAAATCTTTTCGGAATGTAAGGCATGCTTTGCGAAGGATCTCGACGTCATTCTCACAATAGCTTACGAGTTCTTTCTGCAGATCAAATGTTTGTTTTACGGCAACTTCATTGTACCACTTCAAAAAAACCTTCCTTTTCTCTTCAGACATACTCTCGTAGCCATAGTATTTCATGTCAGGAGCTGGGCCGACGTAATTTTGATTCTCAGGGGTGTTGTAGAAAATAGGGAAGAACCCCTTCTTTAACAGATGCTCAAGTCCAAAAGCTTTAGGAAGCTCTGCAAGACTCAAGGGCAGGAAGCAAAGAGAATCAATGAACGAGAGGCTTGAATATGGAATAGCCATGTTTAAAATTTTCAGTCCATTCATGATAACGTTTGGAGTAATTGTGAAGTCATTGACAAGTGATTTGAGCACCAAGTGGCAGTCGTATCCTCTTGCGTTGTGAGCAATTCCTCGCAGGCTGCTAAAACTGTCCTGAAATTTTGATTTAGTGATATGCTGTATCAGCTGTTTTGCAGGGTTCTCAGTGAACACGTGGTGACGGGGGCCGCAAAGATTGCATGGATTACTGAGATCATCATCATCAATGCACTCATGGCAAACCTGATCTACAACACAGAGATTCGGAATATGTTCAAAAGAGTTTTCAGTGCCGTTGTGTATTTTTTGAAACATGCATTCAAAATCGTAAAAGAACATAATAAATTTGTTTTTGGATTTTTTGGACTTGTAGGGTTGAATGTAGCAACGGTGATTGACATCCTTCAATGATTTGCAAATTCTGCAGTAGGTCTGCCCGCAAACATGATCTTCTTTGCGATACCACGGCATAATAGAGAGACAATCCTTGCAACGACGCAGCTTTTCACAAAGTGACACTGTCGCTCCCTCTGGCACGTATACATGATGATTGAAGCATTCCTGGCCATAAAACTTTCTCATGCAAATATCACAATGAATGACCTCCTGAGAATCATCACAACTCGGTGAGTTCTTGCAGGCGCTGCAAATTGACGAGCAAGAATGATTGATGAACGTATCTTTGTTCTCAAAAGGCGACAAGCAGTGCTCACAGAAATATCCACATCTGAAAAGAGCTTTCACGCTAGTACATGCAGAGAAATGAGATCCATCAAATACAAGATTAATGGTCTGACTCGCGGGAGCCGAAGACTGGCCTCTAAAGAACATGTCCTTGCCTCGTGGTTCTGCAAAATAAACGTTAATTCTGTACTTTGAGTAATAAAATGACTGAAATTTTAACAGTTCAGTGTAGCCCCCTCCTTCGGGGCCAATCTGTACGTCTGCAGCGCTGCATAACTCTTCTGCCAATTTTTGCTGAATCGCCCTCCCCTTTCTTACGTTTTCATAATGACTCTTCTTCTGAGGCACAGAATCTGCCTTATATTGAGCGTGTGCCACAGCAACTACTAAACTGCGGGGAAGACACAAACCGTCATTATATTTTACTCCTACAATTGAGCGCTTCCTTGAAAAAAATTCTTGCGTGTTCATGGCTCCAAGCCGCAACCTGTCGCGACCTCTTCCCCTAGGTAGATCGATGTAATCATAACGTATATACATGGTGCCATTATCAAAAAATGTGTCATCTGATTGCATCTTCATTTCAATGGCAGCGAGAAGTACGTCCGTGCTAACCTGGTCTTTGAGCCGCCATGACAAGAATGCTCTACTGTTCGGATTATTTTCTGAACAAATTACAATTCCTACTCTACAGCCATCTGGAGTATTTGCTTTCAAATGATCTAACACTGTATCAAGAGCTGCTTTCAGCCATTCAAGAGGGACAGCACTATCAGGCATTGTTTTAACCCTGAAGGAAGTCTGGCAACGTGTATAATGAAAGCGCTCATTTCTACTTACGATGCCCGTGTTTATTATAGCAACAGTTTCATTTTCATAAGGCGCTGGCTCCTGTGTCACTGGCGTTCCAGGCAGATTTCCTGGTGCTGGCGTGCTTGCGCGTGATGTTTCGTCACTGCTGCTGTCAGAATTAGAAGAATCATCTTGTCCAGCCACCGCTCCACCACGCTGCACCACGTTAACAGACCCACTAACACTCGGCATTTCAAATGCATCTAAAGTTTTACTACAACACGGCTGCTCCTGTACATCAGATGAATGACCGGTAGGCTTGTCTGTCGACGTGCTAGTGCTACTTTCAGCCATTGATGCAAATTCATTCATTATGCTTTGAAATTCATCTAACAAATCTATTCTGGAAACAATGTCATTTTTCTCATAAAGTCTATAAATAATGCTTTGCAAAATAATCCCACAAGTGTTTTTATCTACACCACCGGCACCACTAACATATTCAAGAATTTTATCTACATGACACTCTTTTAAGAACGTGAGAAGTATTTTGTCAGCGGCCATTTTGATTAAATAAAATAAAAAAATGCCTATTTGCTGATCAATCACAAACACTGCTAACGAGCCATGAACGAAACTGAGGGGAACATGTTGTTAACCAGGCCTTTATATACAACCCTCCTTGACGATAAACATAATATATTTTCTATTTTCTATAGTGAAAATACTTTGTTATATTTTTGCTGCCTTGTAGAGATTTGTTTTGAAATATACAAGGACAATTAACTTTCATAACTACATATACAATTGTCAAGTATCTATTTTCTACTAAGAAAATACTTTGAAATATTTTTGACCCTTTCAAAATGTGTGTTTCAAAATTAACTAAGAGTCGACATTCAAAACTACATGTATTAAAATTATGATTATTTAATATTCAGAAAAAAAGTGCTCAGATTTATTTGCCTGCTATTATTGATACTAAAAAAAAATATGATATTTTTATTTAAATTTGTCATTTCTTCTATACAATTTCTCATTGATGTTTAATAGCTTTTTTTTTTTTTTTTTTCTGTGTGTTTCAAAATAAGCTAAGAAGCTAAGAGTCGACATTCAAAACTACATGTATTAATATAATAATTATTTATTACTCAGAAAAAAAGTGCTCAGATTTATTTGCCTGCTATTATTGATACTAAAAAACTATGATAAAGTTATTTAAATTTGTCATTTCTTTCAATACAATTTCTCATTGATTGTTTTTAAAAAGCTTTTTTTGTTTTTTTCCTTGTATATTTATTTATTCTATGCATTATTATTCAATAACTGTATTTTTGTTAAATTTCTCATCCCATTATATTATTTAATTGAAGTGGAAATTTTTTAGAACATGCAAGTTAAAATGAATCAGAAATGTAAAATATAAAAAAATCAAATTTGTGTATATTTTTTATTTTGCCAAAAATCAATGAAAATTATAATGTATGGTATAATATATGTCCAAACAGCCATTATTTTAAATATTTTATTTATTTGTTAAATATTCTGCATAATTAACAAATTATTATATTCTTTAAAATGACGGCGCATTAATTTATTGTCGTTTTAAAAATATAAAAAAGCATTTCCAGTTAGCATAGCAGCAGAGAGAGGTTGGGGGGAAGGGGGGCAGGGGTACAGCCACGTCTCAGGAATCATCAGGAGCAGCAGCAACAGCAACAGCTTCAACTTCGCGCCAGGCAGCAGAATCAGCGTCGACTTCGCGCCATGCGAGATTTGCCGAGGAGCCGGTGAACCCGATCACCTTCACTTGCCATCGTTTCCCTTGGCCTAGGTTGTATTTTTTCAGATCTGCTTCGCTGAGAGTGTCATCATTGATGCGATCTGGCAAAAAGACGCGAATTCGGAAGCCGTTCCGTTCCAAGAAGCCCTGCATTTTGCGCCCGTTCACTGTGTTGGTATGCTTGATCTTGTGTACATTGTAGTACTCTTGCATCTTAAGATCCTTCATCGCGCCGTACTCGTAGTTCGTGCTCTCTTGCAGCAGACGTTGGAACGCAGTGGCCATTATCTGTAAAAAAAAAAATAAGGAATATTATTTAAAATGTACAGAAAAAACAATTTTTTTACAGTTAACTGTATTCATATATTTATGCACAAATATGCACTATAAAGTGAATTTATTTCTTAGTTTACATTCATTCATATTATATAATATAAAATAATATTCTTATCACACACGCACACACACACACACACACACACACACACACATAATATATATATATATATATATATATATATATAATATATATATATACATATACTAATATATACATATATAATATATTTATATATATATATATATATATATATGAGTTATTGGCTAAAATATCATTTTATATTATATAATATACATGAAAGTAAACTAAGAAAAAAATTCACTTTATAACAAATAAAAAAAAAAATAGATTTTTCCACCTCTGAAGCTGCAATCGTTCTTTGTCTGTTAATAAAAAATTAATTAAATAAAAAGTTGAAAAATTCAATGCATCAAACTCTAAAAAAATAGGTAATATTGTATGGCAGAAACTTAAGTAAATATGATCGTAAGACTCTTGACACCAAATAATGCATGTTTAATATTAAAAAAAATAAAACACATTTTTTTTTACTTCAGAAATACTTGTAGGAGCGATAGACTGCCAACAGATTTAAAAAAAAAAGGTTGCTTATCATTTTAAATCTGGTTAAAAAAATTATTGATCTAAAATTATTCATACATGGAAAATATATATAAATTATAAATTCATCAATGCAATATATATTATTATTGTGAACACAAAAATAAAAAAAACTCTTAAAGATTTCATTTCACATTGAACAAGGGTAGGCAACACTAAAATTTTGATTGGCCACAATCATATTTTATATATGTTAAAAATGATTATGTGACATATATGTTTATCTTTTATCAATAAGAAATGAAATCTTCAAGAGTCAAAAACAATTAGAGTAATAAACTAAGGCATTGTTTTTTTTAAAAAAAAATATTAGAGATATAGGAGCGATAGAGCTTTAGAGAGTGAGTGTTTAATTTAATTTATGGATATAAATTATTAAGTTTAGAGCAGCAATACTTACGTCAATTCGCAGAGATGATGAGTTCTCACTGTGGTTATCCGTGATGGCAGAGGAGTGATTACTAGGCGGGCCACGACCCTCTCTTATACCCAGCTTTCCTCCCCCGCTTCACAAAAATTTTGACGAAAATATTGACAACTATGTTTCACATCTGCGCTACTTTTCAAATGCACGTACAGTTAAATTTATATAATGTTCCTGCCGGAAGTAGCCGGAAAGTAAGTATTTTTAGGCGTCTTTTCAGGTCTGCGACTTAAAAAATTACGACCATATATTAGTACACTTTTTAAAAACCTCTAGCCAAAGTTTCATAATGCAAATATGAATAGGAGGACCACAAAACTTCATAGTTTCGGCTACTTCCGGTGGGAATAATAAATAAATTTCACTATACGCACTTGCACGCGGATGCAGTATGACCGCTATTTGAAATGTCAACTCTCACCGTGCAACCCTCCCGAGGAATGCAGCGGTATTTTGGGTGGATATTTTTGGCTACGTACGAAGCCACAAATTATTTGTGGCATACTTGAAAATAAGTTGACAGCATGGATCGTTCATTTAAAAAATATGGGAGCATCTGCGATTTTTTAGAAGCCAGAAGTATCGGCATGAAAATGACTATTAAGAAGGTGAGGAAATTAATGCTATATTTTTTGCTTTAATATTCGTCGCCATGACTTTTTAATAAAAAATATTCATTAATGTGAAAAATATAATAAAATTAATGGCCTGAAAATTTAAATTTAATATCGTTTAAACGATGTTTTGTTTGACAAAAATATAGACCTTATGCCAAATGGACATAAGGTCAATATTTTCATCAAAATTTATATTTGTATATAACAAATATTCTTAGGTTGTTAAACGCTAGAGTCAATAAAAAAATAGAAAAAAAAGTGACATGCCGCACGTTAATTTGTTATTTTTTTATAATGCAGGATACTCTACATATTGAATGGCCGCCTTACTCAACATCGTATGAAGTTGTGACCAGAAGTTTTATGTATCAAGATTTGTTTAAAAAATCTCTGGTCCATATAAAAATCATAAAATTGCAGCTTCCTCGTGACAATTTTTATGATGCTTTTATGAGCCAGCCTTTGAATTCCAGTCATCTTCAGATCATATCGATTTGGGATGATGGAATGGATTTTTGGGATAAAAAAAAATCTAATTAAATTTATTATTAATACACTATTATGTACTTTACATGGCAATTATATTTTTTAATTAAAATATATAATTAAATTACATTGTGTTGTAATTTTCAATGTGTATTTAAAAGCTCACATTGCTTAAATGTGAAAGTAAGAGCAGACGCTCTCACTTACAGGTAGCGTAAATAAGAGCCTCAGGTTATATTTTGTTATTTTAAAATGTTTTTTTGTTTTTTTGAAAATTATAATGAAGAAACAATAACAATCTCAAGGTTTTTTTGTGCCATCGGTGCCCTTAACCGTATCTTTCTGTAGTGTTATATGCCTCGTCAATACAAAATTGACACGTACCCTAATTCACACTCAGATTACCGTTTCCATCATTCAGGCCAGCGTGAATTCATAAAAAAATTAAGTGAAGACTAGTCTCATAAGGTAAATATGTTAATAAATTAAAAAAAAAAAATGGAATGGAGGAAATTCCTATGTTGCGTATTAAATTTTTGTTCATTTAGAGTGATTTTTCATTATGGGAGGTAACAGCTAGTCTAGCACTATCAAAATTCATTTATAACATCAAATTATGCATAACACATAAGTCACATTATCATTTTATATTTCTTATTTCTTTTAGCTTAAATTGAAGCATCTGCTATGATTGATAATAAATAAACAAATGATAAAAAGAATTCTCACCAACGAGCACGATGGGCTTCTGGTCCTCGGTTCCTCCATTGTATGCCATCTCGAGGAAGCGGGCGGGCTCGTCAGAACCTCTCGTCACACTCAGGAAGGCCCCCATCTTCTTGTCCAGAGCCCAGGCCTCGTCGTGAATCTTCACCTCCACTCCCAACTTAGTGAGGTGCTCTCGTGCCTCCTGAGTACCAAGAAAATGTCACAATTTATTATATTCTGGTGAATATGAATCACATACATCAGATATTCAAGCACAAAACAGAAGATATTGCAAAGTAATAAATGATGAACTAAAATCACTTCTTGAAATGGTATTTAAGTGTCTGGCGTGTAGACTGAGTATTAGGAGCTCAAGAGAGCACTGGTGAACAATGTTGGAAAACAAGTTCCGCCATTGGTAACCAACCAACTTCTTGTATGTAATCATTTAAATCATTAAATCTTTTACAATTGAAAAGCAGGATTTATACATCAAAATTCCGTTTTTTTTTTTTTTTTTTTTTTTTTTTTCAAATAATAACAAATAATTTATGATAAATTTTTACTGCTTCACTAAACGTCACATTTCCAATACATTAAGTATATAATATAAAATTATTTTAAATCAATTAATTTTATAAATATAGTGGGTCAGTAGTTTATGAACATTTTCTTTATAGAATGAAATTTTGTTGGCATTACGTTATTAATTCTGAAGCAACAATTTGCAGGCAGATGTCAACTCACGTTAGCGAAGATGGTAGGTGTCATGAGGTTGGCCGGCGTGTCCATGAGTCTTCGAGCAAGGTTCTGAGCCTTCGCCTTCTTGAGACCCTCCTCCCAGGCAGCACTGAAACATCCGTCAGTCAGCTGCTGCATTCGGAGAACATGCAGTCTTCAAAACTGTTTTCTGAAATTTGTTTCTTGTACATTTTACTTTTTTTCATAGCTCTCCTGAATAAGCCCCCCAAAAAATCCCATAACTTAAATTTTAATAAAATAATTCCTGTTATATATCATTGATATGGTGATCAACTGTAATCTCAAGGTGCATAGTATAAGTCCCATCAATAAATGTAGTTCATATTGTTTTACAACAGAGTAAATATAATTTAAATAATTAAATTTCAAATAAATTAAGGAATTGCTAATGCATCTACTGAATAGCAGTCACTGTTTTACTGTATCTGTATTAATTAAAATTAGAGAGTTATTAAGAGTAATAAATGTTATAGCAATGCATTGCAATAAAAATTAGTTTTATTACTCAAATACCAAAAGCTCATTAAGTCTTTCTTGTTAAGTCTCTAGACTCACTTGTCCTTGCTGTGGTACAGGGCCAGTTTGGGCACTGGTCTCGTGTCTTTCTTCAGCTTGGGCCCCTGGTACTTCCACAGCCCCAGCCCCGCCCCCTCTGCTGCCGCCCCTGCCGCCCCCAGGCCCTCCACCTGCATCTCATCCACCTCCAGGTCTTGCAGCGAGCGACACCCAGCTGAGAAGAGACAAGTCATTAAAGCAGGCCATGGCGTAGAAGGGGGGAGTAAGTCTCTCCTCGCTCCCAAAATTATCATGGTAAAAAGGGAACAGATGGAATATAGCTATATATAGGAGATTACATTTTCTACATATTGTCAGTAAAAGAATATACAGTAAACCCACAAGGTTTTCATACAACATATATAGACCTTATTATGTGTACCATATATGTTTTAATTTTATTATTGTGTTATGTATATAATATTTAGTTAATTAATTCTAAAAAAAAAAAAAAATACAATTAAAGTAACATTAAAAAAAAATAAAATGTTTAAAAATTGCAGTTCAGATGAGATATTTCCACATATAGAGAAAGAGTTTTACCTTGATTTCTCAATAAGAATTAACTTCATGAAAAATTCTTAAATTCAATTTTTAAGTCATGACTATGCAGCACACAATGAGAAGATTATAACATAAAGAAAGTTCTTCATCATTTGGAGGAGGACATTCCCCACAGCAGTAATTTCAGTGCATGTGACTGACTCCTCATCTTCCTTACCGGAAGCTGCTGCCCTGATGGCCTCAAGTCCTTCATCGATGTCCTCCTGTTCATTGTAGCCGATGCCTTGCTGGCCAAGACCGGTCACCGCCACGGCATTGTAGCCAGGAAGACCAAAAAGCAGCCTCGTCTTACCCTTCTTGGGGCCGGGACTACAGCTGGAACCAAGCAGAGGTTAGTTAGTAGAGGAGAAATGTTTGAAGTTTTAAGAGAAAAATTATATTTACTCAAAATTAATAAAATGCTAGAGAACAAAAAAATAAAATATATGCAATATTAACTGATTATTTATTTTGTCAAACAATTAACTGACCAAAATAACTGATATTGTATTTCGGAGAAATAACATACTATTACTCGATCACACATATTATGCTTCCTGAAACAATTAAATTTTTGTACCTATATTATATGAGTGGCATATATTAAAACTCCTGATAATTAAGTGATAGCAAATTAATTAATAACTCAAACTTAAACCTAAAATTTTATAGCCACAGACCCAACAAAAAAATGAAAAAAATTAAACTATAATTTTTAATTCTACTTGCCTGTTCAGAATTATTTCTTCAAATTTATTATTGTATACTAGCTCCTCATATGATAGAACTATATCGATGGTGTTCCGTCAAAAACGACTAACTCATTTTATAGCGTCCTCTCAAAAACGACTAACTCGTTTTATCGCTGGCAAAGATGGTCGGTTTTGCACTATGGGTTTCCAGGTATAAATATATATATATATATATATATATATATATATATATATAATTAAAAAATATGACTCATCATTTTTAAATTAATGGCAACATATAAGAATGCATGTGTAAGTCAATATAACACAAACATGTTTGTTCAAAAGTTTTATTGTTTTATTACAAACCTTACAAAATTTTTATTGTCCTGAGAAGACAATAATAATATAATAATAACATGTTAGTATACAGATATGTTAATATTAAATTTCACAAATATAAATAGCACAAAATATTTTATAAAAAACACAATACAGTTTGATACACTGAATTTTTGGGTTTATAGCAATAAGTAAATTCAATAAATACATCTATAATAACCAGCTTAAACCAGCAGCCTTGTCACTACAAATGAGACTAATTTTACATTGTTTCAACATCATACTGCACAGATGAACATTTTACTTGATAAAAGCATAAAAAAAAATGGTTTAATTATTATAAATCACATTCAAAGAGGAACAACAAGTTTAGCAGTGCAGTATGTTTTTTTATATAAAATATTTTTTTATAAAATTTATGACAATTAAAATATTTTTATATACTCGATCGTCTAACTCCTCTGATGTGCACAATCATATTTAGCCTACATTACATCAGAGTCTTAAAATACACTATAATTTAATTTATTTAACTTAAAAGACAAAAGTTGATTATTTGTATAAAATTTTATTTTGATTTTTTTGCAGAACCAGATAAATTTTATTATTAAGTTGACGTTGCGGTTGCTATCAAAACTTAGCTTGAATGCCTGGTGCGACAAAACTGCCTGCATAATTTTAATATAAAAATTTTTAATGGTGATTTTAGGATTCAAGTTTCTAATTTTCAATTATATTTTTGTAAAACTTTAATGAATATTCTACTCAGAAGTAGAAGTTGTAAATATATATAATATATCTATGTTAGCACCCAAAACACACAAAAAAAAAGAGATGAATTTTTAAGCTTTTAAAATATAATATTTTTTTGTGGCAACAAGTTTCTTTAAAATACTGAACTAAATATCAGAATGATTCAGTTTAAAAGTATAGCTGAAAATTGGGTAGCAATTTTAAGAGAAATACATATAATACTGATTTGCTATATAAGCTAGGAGAGGATACTTGCTGCCACTTTAATATATAGATCTATTGTTCATGAATGGATCAAAGAAAAATTAGTTAATGTAAAGTATATTCATTTTTAAAGGAAAAACATTTAAAAATGGAATAATAGTATAAGGGGCAAAAGATCAGTCACTCTTAAAATGCCCAAAATTTAGTCAGTATTCCATTACAAACTTCAGTCTTTTTCTATGATCCATATCTGAAAGGAACAAGTACAAACCTGGTTAACCTGAGTACTTTTTGCTTAATGTACATTTAGCACACAAATTTATCATTAAAAAAAATCATAATAAGTCATTATTATTAAATAATAATTAACGTAACATAACATGAAGGTAACATGGATGCGCATAATTTTTTAATATTTCTGCCTACTTTACATCCAAGTTAAGGTGTTTATTATAATAAGTGAGTAGTTGCTTTATAAGTAGCAAAATACTGTTTACTGGCAATGAGTATTGGTTCAGTTGCCAACGCAAGATCACTCTAAAATAGTGTTAAATCTATCCTTTTTGACACTAAAATGTATGTAAGGTAAATAATGTGCATTGTGCAAAAAATGAAATGATAATCTAAATGCAGGGGATAATTCAAGTACAAATTTGGACTGGGGGACCATAATATAATATTAAAAAAAGATATGCAAGCAAAAAATTTAAAATGAAAAGTAAAACATGAAGCACGTATAAAAATAAAAATTTAGAAAGCAAGCTTGCATTTAATGTATGTAACATCAGCTCAAAAAAATTTTTTTTGTGACTTCTTAAGATTTAATTTTAAAGGAGTGGAACAGCTTCAGCTTTTATATTTGTTTTATATAGAAAATCAAAGTTAAAAATTATCAAGGTACCAAAAAATGCTAAAAAGTTTAAGTTGTTTCCCTACTTTAAATTTTCCAATACAACAAATTTCTATTTTTTAGGTGGGCCCTTTCAGTTGGGAAGCCAACTGCTTGAGGATTTCAAGCATGGCGAGCTTGATCTCACGGTCTTCCCTCTGGCGTTCTCGACGCTCCTCTTTTTCTTCATCATTTTCACTTTGCTTCTTCTTCTTTTTAGCAGATGGAGGAGTGTCAGCCATCTTGGCTCCTTGGACCTCCAGCCCTGCACATGATGAGTTGCAAGTTGCGGGTGGGTCAACCTCCGGTTTCCCTCCGAGAACTCCCTCCATATACTGCAACATATTGAAATTCATCATAAAATATAAAATAAAAACATATTTAAAATATTAAGTAAAAAATTTGAAAAACAATATAATGGACAACATACATGAAAAATTTTTATTGCAGAAATGAATAGAGGGTACCAAATTATGCTACTCTGAATTTTTTCAGATTTTTTTGAGACCCAGAATCAAACTCGTCTTGATTTTGCTACGGAGTTCCGTAGAACGTGCCGCAGAAGATCGCGTAATTTTGAAAGTATTATAGAGTATAGAGTGTATAGACCTATTTTTTTTTGTTTTTGCAGAAATGTATAGAAGTTGCAAAGTTATGCCACCCTGATTTTTTTCAGATTTTTTACGGTCCTGGAAATATTTTTAAAAAATCATTGAAAGTCCTTTTTGTGACGTCATGTGGTGGCAAGTCCTTTTCTTAAGGGGAGAGTCGCCTCGTGACATCACAAAAAGTCAATTTTTGAAAATATTTCTTCAATTTAAAAATTTCATAGGGTGGAAAAATAAGTAAAACTGTCTTTTTTGCTTACTGTATTCATATTTGCAAATAAGAATCATGCAAATGTGTCATGAGACTTCTGACTTTTGAATGATTTCTTTGAATACAAGATTTCTTACTGTAGTAAAATGGAATACTGTACATATCTAGCATCAACTTAAATGTCATAAGATAAGATAAAAGTACAGTACAGGAGATTTATGTACTTCTCATTTTTGGAGATTTGAAAGCCATTAGTAAATTATTTCATTTCTTTTCTTACTTACTTAAATTGCAATACTTAATTACTAATTTTAAATTACTCCCTAATTACAGTTTGCTTTATTACTACAGTACTTAAATTAAACTAAATTTTAATCCTTATTATTTGATGACTTGAAAATAATGATTTTGGTTTTATCGTCCATTGTGCTATTTTTTTTTTTTTTTTCTAAGAAATCTTTAAATTCTAAGAGATTATTCTAGCCTTAAAAATTATGACATTAAATTGTAAACGTAATAAGGATAAGCTTTAAAATACAAATGTTTTTGGTACAATTTGTTTCAATGGTTCAAATGTGTGTTGTGATTTATGTGACTGAAACTTGTAAAAGAAAAAAAAAAAGCTTTATTAATGGCCGTAAGTTGCAGCCATAATCGGAGAATTATCCGAGAAATTTAATGTTAACTAGTAAATAATCCACGGATAATCCTCAGATTATTCTCGGATAGGTGGCTGCAACTTACGACCATTAGTAAACTTTTTGTGATTATAGATAATGTACACTCTTCGTCTTTTATAGCAATAATTTTTTTCAATGTAGTATGTTGTCCATTAAAAAATAAATACATAACTCACATAATTAACGTAATAAAAAATAATAAACAGTATCATTGGTTTTAAAATTACACCATTACAGTTAAATAAATTTCATATTTTAAATTATTATGTCATTTGATCTCATCATCATTACTAAACGTCTTATACTCGCAATTGTTGTATCAAACTATGCATTTTTTATGATGTCTGTCCGATGAGAACCTTATTTTCACTTTTACTTGGTTTCTCCCGCCCCCGAAGCACAGAAGATGATATGGCATTGTTGGTGCTAACTAGCCATCAATAATTATCCTGTGTTATTCCCTTTATAGGACAGAAATTACAAGCAATACTTAATTTGTTTAGAAACAATGCTCAGAAGACTTTGATTAAAAGAGAAAAAGTATAGAGACAATAACGTTTACTGTACTTACATCCAAAAACGCCCAGTCTCTACGGCCGTTGCCTGAGATCTTGTTATGGTCCTTGACGTTCTTGTAGTTCAGCTTTAAAGCTTTCCATTTAGAATCGCACTGCTCACCACTGACTGGGAATCCACCTGCTTTCATCACTTTAGAAATCTTCTCAAAGACCTGTAACAAAGTACAAAAGAAAATAAATAAATGTATCACAAAATATTTACCCAATTGCATAGACAAGGTCTAAAGGTGCTTTCACATATTCGAAAATCGCTACGGAGTTCCGTAGCAATGCCGTAAGCCTTTCACATATTCTTGTTCGTCTGCGGCAGCTGTGGCGGAAAATCATGTGAATGCCGCAGCAAAATTAACTCATCTTGATTTTGCTACGGAGTTCCGTAGAACGTTCCGCAGAAGATTGCGAGGTGCTACGGAGCGCCGCAGCAAAATCAACACATTTGCTACGGAGTGTTTCCGTAGCGATTTTCGAATATGTGAAAGCACCTTAACTTTAATTCAGGCTTACCTTTGTTAATTTTGATTGTTGCAACAATCAAAATTAACAAAGGTAAGCCTGAATTAAAGTTAGACCTTAATTGTCTTTGGATACTGTACGTACAGTATACTGTACATACAGTATAATATTTGAAAAAATAATCATGTCTGTAATAAGGTATTTTTTCACCTTTTTCTTCATTTTGGTTTGAAGATCTTCATAGTTGTTGTTAACGGAGTCAATAAGGCTAATCGTAGCTGCATGTCCCCATGTGTACCGATCCTCCTGACCAACCTGCACATCACTTGCTGGCAAAAGTAAATCTGACTCAACAACGACTGGCTGACGAACAACAGCAGTTCCAGAAGTTGATGGTCCATCGAATGCAGGAAACTTCTGGGGCTCACGGTCATTGGTCTGACTCATCCCTCCAATCGGTCTTGCTGTCGTTGCCCTATTTGACTGTGGAAGCAGCACTGATGGGTTTCTAACAGTTGCAGCACCAGGTTCAAAACTCTGAGATTGCATTGCAGTTGATGATGCAGATGAAGACATAGCAGTAAATGTTGTGGCTGATGTAGCAGTAGGTTGCCTCATGGTCGAACCATGTCCTGACGTGCCTGACGCCACATTTTCCTTGTTTCCCGCCTTATCTCCAGTAGGCTTAAAGAGGGAAATGGTCCTGAGTGAATTTCCAACGTTCCGAATGATGAGTTGAGGAATCGAACCCTCTTCTGAAACAATATCAGTGACGTTGTATGCATACGCGATATAATTTTATATTGCAAGATCAGAAAGACCCAACATTTGGCCAAGCATGCGTCTGTCGATCACGAGGTCCATGTGGACCACTCTCTTTTGGAATGTTTTATCACAGTTTTAGCATGCTTACCTGCGTTTTCTCTTACGTAATGTACTGAAATTACATGCCGTCCAACTTCTGCGATGGTACTACCGTGGAAAGCACACATGGTGCACTTGAATTGCAGCGGAACACTTGACATTTTTAAAAAGACGATTTTCCTCCAACAAAACGCGTCACCAAAGTCCCAAACTCCCGCGATTACGCTTTTCGACTCTCACAATTTAGTTCTATATTTTTTCCGCTTGGCGTCGCTTTCACTCTTCTCGTTTATCGGCCTGGCCGCAGGGATAAGCGGGAGGACTCTTGCTGGTGGCGGGCTCTGGTGGTAGAAAGGCGGGCGTGACGACTTCCGCCAGATCTGGACTCGCAGATTTTCTTTAAAAACACGGATAAGTTTCCTCCGACATATCGGAGCGACTTCTCGAATACGCCCAGGGACTGCAAAAAGTGGGTGTAACTGATTTTTTTAACAAAAATGTGCTGTTAATTTTGTAAGTTATTAACTTATTAACTGTTTATTTTTGGATTCAACTAATTCAATTAATTACTAAAGTGAGTAATTCCCCAATTTTAATCAGGGGATTATGTTCAGCATGTGAAAAAAAAGGTTTTTAATTAAGTTCAAAATAGTCACACAGGTACGACAGGAGAATTCTTCGCTCTAACGTATACGAAAAGTAAGCACATGATAAAATTCTACGTGTAAATTGAAGGCCAATAAGAGTATTCATTAAGCGGCAAATTGCATAATTAGCGAGTAATTGAATTAATAAGATTACATGTTAATCATATGGAGGGATAAGAGGCCGCTAAATTTGGCAACGCAAGATGGATTCTCAACCACTTTGAACAGTCGTGAAGTTGGCATCGACACGAAAAAACCAATCCGACCAATCAGCGTTTAGATAGTTAATAGTTAAACCTTGTGCCAACAGATGGCCATACTGTCCTCAAAAAGTGCGAAAGCGCACTAAAAATTTAAAGATCAAGGTTTTATCTACATTAAAATGTATTTTTGTTATTGTACATAATTATAATATTATAGTTTCATGACCAAATCGAAGCATGTTGCAAGATTACACGGCATATTAAATACATAAAAACGGCATTACTTAGAGAGAAACTCGCATAAAACGGAGATATAATAATTATAAGTTTCTCAATTAGTTCACATAAGTACTTTATATGCATGTTATATATGCAATTAATTGCTGCATGGCATATAATTATGTGGCCGAGATTTATTTCTTCCGACGGTTTCATTATAAAGAACTACTGCGTTGCCGAAATGATAAATTGAAACTATTATGTACCTAGCAAGCATGTCATATATAAATATCGATCTGTCCAAACATTTATTAAATATATATATATATATATATATATATATATATATATATATATATATATATATATATATATATATATAGTATATAATTTTAAAATTAAATATTTACTTTATTTTAGATTAAATTGAAATGTGGAATAAGATTTCTCCATGATGATTAAACATTGAATATAACTGTTGAGTTTTTATTAATCTAGTTTTTATTAATTCGATAATCTAGCATCCTGCAATATTTTTCAACCATCTTTTTAACATTAATATGTTATATATTATATATCACAAATATTATATATTATAGCTCTCTGCATCTCATTATCTCAAAAAGTCATTGCAAATATGGAGAATCTTAACAAATGAATCTAGAATGAGAATATTACATTAAAAAATTTTTGACTATACTACACAGGAGACATGAAACTCTTTCGAAGTTATTTTTCTAAGTTTTGAGGTTATAACAATTTACTGAACAAATTTAGTATGATATATATAAACGAATTAAATTTAATGTCGTTGTAATTAACAGCAGAGGAATCTTTTAAAATGATTCTGAAATGACAATAAAGAATTTTCTGTTATATATTACAGGGAACAACTTTTTGATTCACATTTTTCTGAGTTTTAATGTTAATATATTTGTTGAATTAGATTCCAATGTTTAAATTAATATATAATCAAAATTTTCATGTCGCGTCGTTGAAACAGCGGGAAATTTGTCGATTGATTGTTAAATGGTTTTAAACAATTTTCTGAGGTGGTGATGATCAATTTTCTCCCTGACAGTTTCCTCAATTTTGATGTAAATATTTAATGCATTAATTCACTTTGCTAAATACAATATTAAATATTCATGGGCGTTGTAACAGCAGGATATTTGACGAATGATTGCAAAATGATTTTAATCACTTTTCTGAGGTGCTGATTAACAACTTTCTCCCTCACATTTTCGTGAAATTTGATGTTAATATTTGATGGATTATTTTACAATGTTAAATAAACTATTAAATATTCAAGACGTTGTAACAGCAGGAAACTTGACGAATAAATCTAAAATGAATATAAAGTAATTTCTGAGGTGGTAATGATCAACTTTCTCCCTGACATTTTCCTGAATTTTGATGTTACTAATTAATGCATTATTTTTTACTTTGTTAAACACACTATTCAATATTCAAGACGTTGTAACAGCAGGATACTTGACGAATGAATCTGAAATGAATATAAAGTAATTTCTGAGGTGGTAATGATCAACTTTCTCCCTGACATTTTCCTGATTTTTGATGTTACTAATTAATGCATTAATATACCTTGTTAAATACACTATTCAATATTCAAGACGTTGTAACAGCAGGAAACTTGACGAATGAATCTGAAATGAATATTAAGTAATTTCTGAGGTGGTAATGATCAACTTTCTCCCTGACATTTTCCTGAAATTTGATGTTACTAATTAATGCATTATTTTACTATGTTAAGTATACTATTAAATATTCAAGGACGTTGTAACAGCAGGGAACTTGACGAATTGATCGAAAATGAATATAAAGTAATTTCTGAGGTGGTATTGATCAACTTTCTCCCTGACATTTTCCTGAATTTTGATGTACTAATTAATGCATTATTTTACTATGTTAAATATATACTATTAAATATTCAAGGACGTTGTAACAGCAGGAAACTTGACGAATGAATCTAAATTGAATTTAAAGTAATTTCTGAGGTGGTAATGATCAACTTTCTCCCTGACATTTTCCTGAAATTTGATGTTACTAATTAATGCATTATTTTACTTTGTTAAATACACTATTCAATATTCAAGACGTTGTAACAGCAGGAAACTTGACGAATTGATCTAAAATGAATATAAAGTAATTTCTGAGGTGGTATTGATCAACTTTCTCCCTGACATTTTCCTGAATTTTGATGTACTAATTAATGCATTATTTTACTATGTTAAATATTCTATTAAATATTCAAGGACGTTGTAACAGCAGGAAACTTGACGAATGAATCTAAATTGAATTTAAAGTAATTTCTGAGGTGGTATTGATCAACTTTCTCTCTGACATTTTCCTGAATTTTGATGTTAAAATTTAATGGAATATCTTACTATGTTAAATTAATATACACTATAAAATATTCAAGGACGTTGTAACAGCAGGGAACTTGACGAATTGATCTAAAATGAATATAACGTAATTTCTGAGGTGGTATTGATCAACTTTTTCCCTGACATTTTCCTGAATTTTGATGTACTAATTAATGCATTATTTTACTATGTTAAATATACTATTAAATATTCAAGGACGTTGTAACAGCAGGAGACTTGACGAATGAATCTGAAATGAATATAAAGTAATTTCTGAGGTGGTAATGATCAACTTTCTCCCTGACATTTTCCTGAATTTTGATGTTACTAATTAATGCATTATTTTACTTTGTTAAATACACTATTCAATATTCAAGACGTTGTTACAGCAGGAATCTTGACGAATGAATCTGAAATGAATATAAAGTAATTTCTGAGGTGGTAATGATCAACTTTCTCCCTGACATTTTCCTGATTTTTGATGTTACTAATTAATGCATTATTATACTTTGTTAAATACACAATTAAATATTCAAGACGTTGTAACAGCAGGAAACATGACGAATGAATCTGAAATGGATATTAAGTAATTTCTGAGGTGGTAATGATCAACTTTCTCCCTGACATTTTCCTGAATTTTGATGTTACTAATTAATGCATTATTATACTTTGTTAAATACACTATTAAATATTCAAGACGTTGTAACAGCAGGAAATTTGACGAATGAATCTGAAATGAATATTAAGTAATTTCTGAGGTGGTAATGATCAACTTTCTCCCTGACATTTTCCTGATTTTTGATGTTACTAATTAATGCATTATTATACTTTGTTAAATATACTATTAAATATTCAAGGACGTTGTAACAGCAGGAAACTTGACGAATGAATCTGAAATGAATATAAAGTAATTTCTGAGGTGGTAATGATCAACTTTCTCCCTGACATTTTCCTGAATTTTGATGTTGCTAATTAATGCATTATTTTACTTTGTTAAATACACTATTCAATATTCAAGACGTTGTAACAGCAGGAAACTTGACGAATGAATATGAAATGATTATTAAGTAATTTCTGAGGTGGTAATGATCAACTTTCTCCCTGACATTTTCCTGAATTTTGATGTACTAATTAATGCATTATTTTACTATGTTAAATATATACTATTAAATATTCAAGGACGTTGTAACAGCAGGAAACTTGACGAATGAATCTAAATTGAATTTAAAGTAATTTCTGAGGTGGTAATGATCAACTTTCTCCCTGACATTTTCCTGAAATTTGATGTTACTAATTAATGCATTATTTTACTTTGTTAAATACACTATTCAATATTCAAGACGTTGTAACAGCAGGAAACTTGACGAATTGATCTAAAATGAATATAAAGTAATTTCTGAGGTGGTATTGATCAACTTTCTCCCTGACATTTTCCTGAATTTTGATGTACTAATTAATGCATTATTTTACTATGTTAAATATTCTATTAAATATTCAAGGACGTTGTAACAGCAGGAAACTTGACGAATGAATCTAAATTGAATTTAAAGTAATTTCTGAGGTGGTATTGATCAACTTTCTCTCTGACATTTTCCTGAATTTTGATGTTAAAATTTAATGGAATATCTTACTATGTTAAATTAATATACACTATAAAATATTCAAGGACGTTGTAACAGCAGGGAACTTGACGAATTGATCTAAAATGAATATAACGTAATTTCTGAGGTGGTATTGATCAACTTTTTCCCTGACATTTTCCTGAATTTTGATGTACTAATTAATGCATTATTTTACTATGTTTAATATACTATTAAATATTCAAGGACGTTGTAACAGCAGGAAACTTGACGAATGAATCTGAAATGAATATAAAGTAATTTCTGAGGTGGTAATGATCAACTTTCTCCCTGACATTTTCCTGAATTTTGATGTTACTAATTAATGCATTATTATACTTTGTTAAATACACAATTAAATATTCAAGACGTTGTAACAGCAGGAAACTTGACGAATGAATCTGAAATGAATATTAAGTAATTTCTGAGGTGGTAATGATCAACTTTCTCCCTGATATTTTCCTGAATTTTGATGTTACTAATTAATGCATTATTTTACTTTGTTAAATACACTATTCTTTTTTTGATGGTTACAAATTGATGAGAACACTTGGTGGAGGTGATTGCTTTTATGCAGCTGTATCTTGGACGCTGTACGGAACTGACAGATATTATTGTATCATTAGATTATTAACTTTGGTAATTATTACAAAATACAGTCAATACTACCTACAACCAGCATTGACACCTGCAATGGAAACTGACTATGATAACAGAATTGAGAATCTCTTGATAAGTGTTGGCTCATTTGGAGATATTTCTGATCAAGTCAGGTACGTTATACCACCAAATGCCTGGCACATTTCACTATGCTGATATACTGTGTGAAATGGCAATATCCGTAGCAATAAAGTGTAAAATTTACATTACCATGATTTTAGAAATCCAAACACTAGAAGGTTTCAGCAGAACCAAAACTTTACATTCGACATGTTGCATGATGACTTCTGTTTTGACAATTACCACCGCACTGTTGAACACAGACCCATAGAACATCAAAATCATATGAGAGTTGAGGCTTCAGCATACACAAATATAATTCGCATTTTCAAACATGCTGAACATTTTTCAGCGTTTCTTCCAGTTGCAAATTTACAACATGAATTTAGGCCAGATAGAGACATTGGACTTCCTGAAATTCCTGTGGATGCAATTGACCATTGGTAGAGAATGTATTAGAAGCAAGGGTTTGCAAATTACAACTAGCGCATTGCGTTTTCTAAATTGATCGGATAATCCTGACATCATCAACAGACACATCACATCAAGAGAAATTGACATCATGGGTGTCCCATCAGTTAGTACCACACCATAACTCAAAAAACCAAGCAAATCAAGAAAAATTTGAAAAGGAAGCTGAAAAGCATAATTTTATGATTGTATACATTTAATTATGTAGTTGAAATATGCAACTATTATAGTCTGTTAGGTTAAAAATTAACGTTGGTACATTTTATAACATATGAAAAACTGCAACTTAAGCAAACCGCATATACAAAATTTCCTGAATACTGATAAAAAATAGTTAAACTTCACCAAATATTTATTACTTTAAGCAAAACCGTTGACCTTGATCAATTCAATATTTTAATATAATACTGAAACTACATTAAAAGTCACAAGTATCTTTTCTCCTGAGCTTTACGATAATTGAATCGGTGTTAGATGTGCCCCGGATTGGTGTTGCAAGGGAGTTAATTAAGGTACAAATGTGGCGTGTTATTTGTAAGGTGTGCTAAATAATTTTATGTCACTTTCTTGAACCAATTTTTGGCCTGTTACGTGAAAATTAATTAAATATTAAAAAAAGAGATACAATATATATGATTTATTGATGTGTTAAAATAGTAGAAAGCATAGTCTTCTGCTCGTTGTTAGTAAACAAAGTATTGTTGTGTAATGTCTGTTGCGTGTAAGAAAAAACATGGGTCACTTGTTGATTTACATGTTAACTTAAGGAAAATGTCCGTTAATTATGAAGTTAAAACAGTTACCTAGCGCCAACAATGCCATTACGTTCTTTGCTGTAGTGGCAAAATTAGGCTATATACGTCATCCCATGTTTAACAATGAAAAAGACTAAATGCGACAGACATTATAAACAATGGTTTGTTTCAACCATGGCGAGTAGAAGATTTGGTAGAAAGGATATTTCTTTGCATGATATTTTGTCAGAAAAGTCAATCTAAAAACCATCTTGTCATTTAACAATTTCATCAGTACCATTTTGCTAAAAAAATTGTACATATCACAAAAGCATTTCATACAGAGGTTTCCGATTGCATCAGTTTAAATTTTTGTAAAGTAATTTAAAAAAAATAAGTTTAAGTTTGCTGCAAGTCTATTCTGTTCTTTGTTTGAAACGGTTGTAGTAACCATTGTAATTATAAGAATGTAATTGTATTTGCAAGCTTTTTGTGGTGGTGGGTATTTATGTCTTAAATTTAACTTCGCCTAAAAATCTTGAACGCACTGATATATATATATATATAATATACATATATATATATATATATATATATATATATATATATGTATATTTATGTTCTACTTGTATAAAATGATAAAATGGTTACATTATTTGTTGATTTGTAGCTATGTATGCTTGTAAATATATAAATTTATTACTTATTGATAATTTAATTGTTTTAAATATATGTACATTGTTAAACCTTCTTTCCTAAACAACCTATTTCCTCCTCCTTATTATCCTTTACCCTCAAAATCCTAAACCTGACGAGAAAAGCTCGGCACCTCCCCGTGGTTCTCGTTTGACACGGTGCGCTAGTTTAGTTTTACGACAGAACTAGATTGGTCGCGCTAGACTGAGATCGAGCTATTAATTTTAGTATTATTAGAATTATTATTAACCAATAATTAAATCAAATTGAATTGTAATTATTAAGTTTCTTTTTCAAATTTAATGAATTTCCTGCATGGGCTATTTTAAAATTTGGGTTACCACATTGAGGGATATCTGATCACCTTTGTTATTCAATATCTCGAAATTTAACTAAGTATTCCTTACAACTTTAATTATTTTTAAAATATTTGCACATATATTTTTAATTTCAATTTTTTATTTAATTGAAAATCCAAGTCATGAAATGATCACATAAATGTGTCTGGAAATAAGTAACATCAAATGTCCGGAAATTGTCACGGAGAAAGTTGATCATTACCACCTAAGAAATTACTTTATATTCATTTCAGATTCATTCGTCAAGTTTCCTGCTGTTAAAACGTCTTGAATATTGAATATAGTGTATTTAATAAAGTAAAATAATGCATTAATTAGTAACATCAAAATTCAGGAAAATGTCAGGGAGAAAGTTGATCATTACCACCTCAGAAATTACTTTAAGTTCAATTTAGATTCATTCGTCAAGTTTCCTGCTGTTACAACGTCCTTGAATATTTAATAGTGTATAATTTAACATTGTAAAATAATGCATTAATTAGTACATCAAAATTCAGGAAAATGTCAGGGAGAAAGTTGATCAATACCATCTCAGAAATTACTTTATATTCATTTTATATCAATTCGTCAAGTTCCCTGCTGTTACAACGTCCTTGAATATTTAATAGTATACTTAACATGGTATAATAATGCATTAATTAGTACATCAAAATTCAGGAAAATGTCAGGGAGAAAGTTAATCATTTTACCACCTCAGAAATTACTTTATATTCATTTCAGATTCATTCGTCAAGTTTCCTGCTGTTACAACGTCTTGAATATTTAATTGTGTATTTAACAAAGTATAATAATGCATTAATTAGTAACATTAAAAATCAGGAACATGTCAGGGAGAAGGTTGATCATTTCCACCTCAGAAATTACTTTATATTCATTTCAGATTCATTCGTCAAGTTTCCTGCTGTTACAATGTCTTGAATATTTAATTGTGTATTTAACAAAGTAAAATAATGCATTAATTAGTAACATCAAAATTCAGGAAAATTTCAGAAAGAAAGTTGATCATTACCACCTCAGAAATTACTTTATATTCATTTCAGATTCATTCGTCAAGTTTCCTGCTGTTACAACGTCTTGAATATTGAATAGTGTATTTAACAAAGTAAAATAATGCATTAATTAGTAACATCAAAATTCAGGAAAATGTCAGGGAGAAAGTTGATCAATACCACCTCAGAAATTACTTTATATTCATTTTAGATCAATTCGTCAAGTTCCCTGCTGTTACAACGTCCTTGAATATTTAATAGTGTATAATTTAACATATATAGTAAGATATTCCATTAAATTTTAACATCAAAACTCAGGAAAATGTCAGGGAGAAAGTTGATCACTACCACCTCAGAAATTACTTTATATTCATTTTTAGATGCATTCGTCAAGTTTCCTGCTCTTACAACGTCTTGAATATTGAATAGTGTATTTAACAAAGTAAAATAATGCATTAATTAGTAACATCAAAATTCAGGAAAATGTCTGGGAGAAAGTTGATCATTACCACCTCAGAAATTACTTTATATTCATTTTAGATCAATTCGTCAAGTTCCCTGCTGTTACAACGTCCTTGAATATTTAATAGTATGATACTTAACATAGTAAAATAATGCATTAATTAGTAACATCAAAATTCAGGAAAATGTCAGGGAGAAAGTTGATCATTACCACCTCAGAAATTACTTTATATTCATTTCAGATTCATTCATCAAGTTTCCTGCTGTTACAACGTCTTGAATATTTAATAGTGTATTTAACAAAGTATAATAATGCATTAATTAGTAACATCAAAATTCAGGAAAATGTCAGGGAGAAAAATGATCATTACCACCTCAGAAATTACTTAATATTCATTTCAGATTCATTCGTCAAGTTTCCTGCTGTTACAACGTCTTGAATATTTAATTGTGTATATAACAAAGTATAATAATGCATTAATTAGTAACATTAAAAATCAGGAAAATGTCAGGGAGAAGGTTGATCATTTCCACCTCAGAAATTACTTTATATTCATTTCAGATTCATTCGTCAAGTTTCCTGCTGTTACAACGTCTTGAATATTGAATAGTGTATTTAACAAAGTAAAATAATGCATTAATTAGTAACATCAAAATTCAGGAAAATTTCAGGGAGAAAGTTGATCATTACCACCTCAGAAATTACTTTAAATTCAATTTAGATTCATTCGTCAAGTTTCCTGCTGTTACAACGTCCTTGAATATTTAATAGTATATTTAACATAGTAAAATAATGCTATAATTAGTACATCAAAATTCAGGAAAATGTCAGGGAAAAAGTTGATCAATACCACCTCAGAAATTACGTTATATTCATTTTAGATCAATTCGTCAAGTTCCCTGCTGTTACAACGTCCTTGAATATTTAATAGTGTATAATTTAACATATATAGTAAGATATTCCATTAAATTTTAACATCAAATCTCAGGAAAATGTCAGGGAGAAGGTTGATCATTACCACCTCAGAAATTACTTAATATTCATTTTTAGATTCATTCGTCAAGTTTCCTGCTCTTACAACGTCTTGAATATTGAATAGTGTATTTAACAAAGTAAAATAATGCATTAATTAGTAACATCAAAATTCAGGAAAATGTCAGGGAGAAAGTTGATCATTACCACCTCAGAAATTACTTTATATTCATTTTAGATCAATTCGTCAAGTTCCCTGCTGTTACAACGTCCTTGAATATTTAATAGTATGATACTTAACATAGTAAAATAATGCATTAATTAGTAACATCAAAATTCAGGAAAATGTCAGGGAGAAAGTTGATCATTACCACCTCAGAAATTACTTTATATTCATTTCAGATTCATTCGTCAAGTTTCCTGCTGTTACAACGTCTTGAATATTTAATAGTGTATTTAACAAAGTATAATAATGCATTAATTAGTAACATCAAAATTCTGGAAAATGTCAGGGAGAAAGTTGATCATCACCACCTCAGAAATTACTTAATATTCATTTCAGATTCATTCGTCAAGTTTCCTGCTGTTACAACGTCTTGAATATTTAATTGTGTATTTAACAAAGTATAATAATGCATTAATTAGTAACATCAAAATTCAGGAAAATGTCAGGGAGAAAGTTGATCATTACCACCTCAGAAATTACTTTATATTCATTTCAGATTCATTCGTCAAGTTTCCTGCTGTTACAACGTCCTTGAATATTTAATAGTATATTTAACATAGTAAAATAATGCATTAATTAGTACATCAAAATTCAGGAAAATGTCAGGGAGAAAGTTGATCAATACCACCTCAGAAATTACTTTATATTCATTTTAGATCAATTCGTCAAGTATCCTGCTGTTACAACGTCTTGAATATTGATTAGTGTATTTAACAAAGTAAAAAATAATGCATTAATTAGTAACATCAAAATTCAGGAAAATGTCAGGGAGAAAGTTGATCATTACCACCTCAGAAATTACTTTATATTCATTTTAGATTTATTCGTCAAGTTTCCTGCTGTTACAACGTCTTGAATATTTAATAGTTTATTTAACATTGTAAAATAATCCATCAAATATTAACATCAAATTTCACGAAAATGTGAGGGAGAAAGTTGTTAATCAGCACCTCAGAAAAGTGATTAAAATCATTTTGCAATCATTCGTCAAATATCCTGCTGTTACAACGCCCATGAATATTTAATATTGTATTTAGCAAAGTGAATTAATGCATTAAATATTTACATCAAAATTGAGGAAACTGTCAGGGAGAAAATTGATCATCACCACCTCAGAAAATTGTTTAAAACCATTTTACAATCAATCGACAAATTTCCCGCTGTTTCAACGACGCGACATGAAAATTTTGATTATATATTAATTTAAACATTGGAATCTAATTCAACAAATATATTAACATTAAAACTCAGAAAAATGTGAATCAAAAAGTTGTTCCCTGTAATATATAACAGAAAATTCTTTATTGTCATTTCAGAATCATTTTAAAAGATTCCTCTGCTGTTAATTACAACGACATTAAATTTAATTCGTATATATATATCATACTAAATTTGTTCAGTAAATTGTTATAACCTCAAAACTTAGAAAAATAACTTCGAAAGAGTTTCATGTCTCCTGTGTAGTATAGTCAAAAATTTTTTAATGTAATATTCTCATTCTAGATTCATTTGTTAAGATTCTCCATATTTGCAATGACTTTTTGAGATAATGAGATGCAGAGAGCTATAATTAATATATAATATTTGTGATATATAATATATAACATATTAATGTTAAAAAGATGGTTGAAAAATATTGCAGGATGCTAGATTATCGAATTAATAAAAACTAGATTAATAAAAACTCAACAGTTATATTCAATGTTTAATCATCATGGAGAAATCTTATTCCACATTTCAATTTAATCTAAAATAAAGTAAATATTTAATTTTAAAATTATATACTATATATATACATATATATATATATATATATATATATATATATATATATATATATATATATATATATATATATATATATATATATATATATATATATATATATATATATATTAATAAATGTTTGGACAGATCGATATTTATATATAACATGCTTGCTAGGTACATAATAGTTTCAAATTATCATTTCGGCAACGCAGTAGTTCTTTATAATGAAACCGTCGGAAGAAATAAATCTCGGCCACATAATTATATGCCATGCAGCAATTAATTGCATATATAACATGCATATAAAGTACTTATGTGAACTAATTGAGAAACTTATAATTATTATATCTCCGTTTTATGCGAGTTTCTCTCTAAGTAATGCCGTTTTTATGTATTTAATATGCCGTGTAATCTTGCAACATGCTTCGATTTGGTCATGAAACTATAATATTATAATTATGTACAATAACAAAAATACATTTTAATGTAGATAAAACCTTGATCTTTAAATTTTTAGTGCGCTTTCGCACTTTTTGAGGACAGTATGGCCATCTGTTGGCACAAGGTTTAACTATTAACTATCTAAACGCTGATTGGTCGGATTGGTTTTTTCGTGTCGATGCCAACTTCACGACTGTTCAAAGTGGTTGAGAATCCATCTTGCGTTGCCAAATTTAGCGGCCTCTTATCCCTCCATATGATTAACATGTAATCTTATTAATTCAATTACTCGCTAATTATGCAATTTGCCGCTTAATGAATACTCTTATTGGCCTTCAATTTACACGTAGAATTTTATCATGTGCTTACTTTTCGTATACGTTAGAGCGAAGAATTCTCCTGTCGTACCGTCACACAAAATAATGAGTATGATACAAGTATGCATATCCATACAGTAGGGTAGTGTCTTGGGTCCATTGTTGTTTTTGATTTTTATTGAAGATTTGTCTGATGGAGTGAGGTCAAAGATGAGGTTGTTTGCAGATGATAGTGTTGTTTATAGGAAAATAGAAAGTGAGGGTGATGTGGTTCGTCTGCAAGAGGATCTTAAAGCGACATTCCGGAAAAAATCTACATAATTTTTTTATAAGTTCTTTACCCATTGATAGTACAAATTATCGGTGAAAAAATCGCAAACTCAAAAAACAGAATATATTTGTAATTTTTTTTTATTCTGACCGTATGACGTCAAGAGGGCCAACTGGCTAGAGTTGCCTCTTCTACCCTCCCCTCCGACCCCTCTTTTGCTACCCTCTCTACCAGCTCGTCTGCTGAGGATGAACTAGGGGGTGAGGAGTGGTGGTCACGGTTAAAATAAACAAGCAAGCCAACATTCTTTTGTATAATATAGGTATGAAAAAAAAGTTACAACTTACAAGACACGATACTCATTTATAATATATTTTTTTTTTTGCACTCTTCCCCCAAGTCGTAATAAAATCAAATAATAAATTAATATTTTTAAACTTTAATTATATATATATAATATATATATATATATATATATCAGGGGCGGCTCGTGCCCCTTTTCCGCGGGGGTGCTGCCTGACAAGGGACCAGCAGAACACCATGGGGGGTTTGGGGGGCGGAGCCCCCCAATGGCTCGCCGCAGGCCGCAGGCGCGATTTTTTTTAAGGACACGCCCCTTTTTTAGGGTAAAATTATGATAAAATCATATAATAATGCTCTCAACAAAGAAGCAGAAATTATCTAAAAACAAAAAATGCATGCATTTTATTTATAATTTGTTATGACATGCACTTATGCGAGCCCTTTTGAAATCGTGATTGAATGTTTCAAACTTAATATAATATCCAATTTTTAATTATTTTTTTTAATTCATAAGTCTTTTCACGTGGTAAGAAAAATATATAAAAATAAATATTGTTTTAAGCCTTTTTTAAATAATAGTGTCAATCAAACTGCATTGTTAATATGAAACCTGAATGTCTGGTATAATTTTTATGCAATGTATATAATGAACATCAAATAAATCGATCATGGCCGGTATATACAATATGTACAAAATTAGGCAACAACCAGAATCTAATATAAATTTTTAAAGACAAAATTTAATAAAAAAAATAAAAAATGAAATTTTTATATATAAGAAAAAATTGCAATATTAAATATTATTTCATTATTATTAGTATTTATTTAATTGAGAAAAAAATAATCGTAATCCTGTTAAGGTAGAGATAACATGGATCAGCTGACCTAATGCTAAAAAAATCTCAGTCATGAAAATTACGAAAAAAAAATAATAAAATGTTCTCCTCTACATCGCCTATCAGTTTAGCTAAATTATCAAGTATACAAAACTGAGCTAGTTTTCGAGTTATTAATTTTTAAAGTTGTTGAATGTTGACTAATTTGACACGGAGATGGAGAAATGAAACTTCCATGCTAAATTAGTCAACATTAAAAATTAATAACTCGAAAACTAGCTCGAATTTGTGTACCTGATATTTTAGCTACTGATAGGGGATAATGTAGAGGAGAATATTTTATTATTATTTTTTTTTCATAATTTTCATGAATGAGATTTTTTTAGCATTGGGTCAGCTGATTCGTGTTATCTCTACCTTAACAGGATTACGATTATTTTTTCTCGATTAAATAAATACTAATAATAATGAAATAATGTTTAATAATGTAATTTTTTCTTATAAAAATTTCATTTGTTATTTTTTTATTAAATTTTGTCTTTAAAAATTTATATTAGATTCAGGTTGTTGCCTAATTTTGTACATATATTATATAGTATATACCATGATGATCGATTTATTTGATGTTCATGCAGTTCTGATCACCCTATAATTACGACACATCGGTATAATTGGCTTGAGCGCGCATATGAGAAACCTCTCGAGCGGTATAACAGATCAAAGATCCCAATTTTTTTATTATTGTTTTATTTTTTTTTAGCCATGCAATATTTCTTTGATTACTATATCGCACAGTATCGCATATTTGCTGCTAAATAATGTACTGCCGGTACACGCAAACCTGGAGTAGTTAACGTTTTCTTATATTTTGTATACTCGTACACTTCTACAACTTGTTTTTGTTTTATTGTTTTATTTTTATGTTTGAATTTTCACATTAATGGTATAAAATGCTGTAGTGAATAATTAATAAATAAATAGCTCCCATGTATATCGACTTGTTCCTGGTAAACTTATAATTTATAATAAAATACATGGGCGCGATTCACGAACGAATTAAGTTATCCAGATTTCTCTTTTAATTAATTCGATCGACGTTTAGTGCCATTGAGTTAGACTGGCGCTAACTGCGTGGTTAGTAAGAAACCTGTTGTTGTCGTTGTTCGAACGTGAGATATCTCACGATTGTTTACATGCATGCACCACTTAATTTTCAAAATAAGACAAGTGTTGGTTCTTTTGGGACAGTCATATTTTTATTAAAGTAAAATAAAAGTGCTGGTCTTCATTCCTCAGATGTTTCAATATATTTAGTCAATCTTTGTTAGTATATTCACTGATGAATGTAATCAAAATTTTGTTAATCTAGCTGCTCAATGAAACCATATTACAGGAAATGTCTTCGAAGTGTTGTCCAAATTATTCCTGCATGTCAAATACCACAAGCTCATTGGTTCTGTTGAACCAATGAGCTTGCGGGTACTGCCGATCGCACAGTCCCCGATCGCTCCAAAATCACACGGCTTGAGTGGGAGTTGAAGAAGAGGAGAATGAAGGTGGGAACACTGCTTTGGGCTACTGCTAGTAGTGGCAGTACCTTCCGCTGGGCAGCGCTGAGGGAATAAATTTACGCGGCAGCGGCAAAAATTTCATGATTTTAAATGTTAGAACTGATAAAAATTTGCTGGAAAGTTCAGAAAAATTATAGAATTATTTGATATTTCTAATTGTGTGTTTGTTCCCAAAATTTCTGGGGGGGCTGCAGTACCGCAGTACTATAGTACGAGCCGCCCCTGATATATATATATATATATATATATACTGTATAATATTTATATAATTCTATATTAAATAAAAAATATTAAATTTACATAATAACAGATTAAATACACGATGTTTCGTTGCTCTTTGTGATAAATATAATAATTAGCAGAACATTGCTCCAAGTTGCATACAAATTATATTATACAAAAAGAGAAAAATTTTAATGTAAATCTGTCAAACCTGCACTTTAATAAAAACTGTACGACTCTGACTCGCCCCCTCAAAGATAGAATTTTACCATATATATATGCATATAATAATATATAGAAAATACTTGTCCTCAACTTTCTAGGGATGGACTTCAAAAAACATGGTCTGTATCGAGCTTGCATTTTGTAAACATTGAAGTTCAGTTGTCACGGCTTTTCATAATGCCATCGTGCATTTTGTGCCGCGTATATATTGCTGCGCAAACAGAAAACCATTAAAATTTATAAAGTTTTGAATTTTATTTTCTTAAAAAATATATTTTAACAGTAATTTAATTTGACTGATTTTTTTCGTAACAATTAATATAATTTTATTATTTTTTTTTAATTCGGTCTTCAAGTAAATTGTAATATTCTTTACTAGTATATATTGAATTACAGAGTATTTATTGTTTTATAACTATAAGGCTAAATTATGAATTGTTTTACTTACGTAAAAAAATATCTATTATATGGGTCAAACTTTATACATTCGATATCTTGTAAATATGACTTATATTAAACGATAAAAAAATACGTTCAATTGTTCTCAATATACATGGAAGAACTATATATATCTATAATAATACTATATATTCATCATTCGATTAGAAGTTAAATTTATATTATCTATGTAGAACTTTCAAGTTTTACAAGTAGAAATTTATAATAGAAATGTCTTTAAGGCTCAAATTGTTGCAGTTGTTTATTTAAAAGAAACGTTATTCTGCTATCCGTCTTTTTCTTTAGTCCTCCTTACAGCATTGTTACCTCCCGATTTTTTTTTTTTTTGTAAAGTCCAGGCAAAAACTACCCTCGCCGCCTCGCCACGTGTGGCACCCCGCTCTTCCGCCTCCTCCGCCTTCTCTTGCGAGCAAGAGGGAGGTTGTAGTGGGGGAACCTTGGCGGCTTGTTGAATTATTACGTTTTATTGCAAACCTTATAACTTCATTCGAGGCACTCCGAAAATATTGACACTAGCCAGTATTTTAGTCCACATATTAATTAAAAATTCTGTGAAGTTTCCACTCCCTACGTTAAGATTGGGCACTTCCACAGCATACCAAACAGAGTCTCTTTCAATTTTCCTTTGTAATCCTTTGTAAATTTACAAGTTCCGACGTTTAGTTGGCCCCGATGAGACCCAAGACTTTAAATTTAAAAGTGCACTTATGCACGCAAATAATTTTTTAAATTTTTTTTTGTTCTTGTAGAACTTACTACAATGACGCTAGGAGTAGTAATATTATATTAGTTTATGATCGATTTTTTCTCCGGAATGTCGCTTTAATACTGTGTGTCGGTGGGTTATTGATAATGATATGAGGTTGAATGTCTCTAAGTGCTGTGTAGTTGTGTTTAGTAGGAAAAGGCGTAAGAGAGATGTGCAGTATTTACTTCATGATGAGTTATTGAAGCAGGATGAAAAGTATAAATATTTGGGTGTAGTCATTCATAGTAAATTAATGTGGAATGAACATATTAAATATGTTACATCGAAGGGAAGGAGGTGTTTGGAGTTTGTCATGAGAAATCTTAAGGGTACCAGTAGGGTAGTTAAAGATAATGCGTACAGAGCTTTGGTGAGACCAGTGCTTGAGTATGGTTGCTGTGTTTGGGACCCATATAGATGTGTGGGGGTGAAGGAGTTGGAGAAGGTTCAGCGGAGAGCAGCTAGAAGGGTTACAGGTCGTGTGGGAAGGTTCCAGTTTGTGGGTGAAGGCGGATTTCCATGGAAAGTGGAAAGCGAGAAAATCGCGTGCCATAACCAATCAAAGGCTCGGAATTTCCTCGCCTTGCGGGGGGCGTTTTTTTGCCAACATGGCCGCCATACGAGATTGAAGCAAGTGCGCTTTTCTCGCCCCGCCAAGCCTCGCTCGACATCGCTCCATGGAAATGAGCCTTAATGGTGCTGATGTTAGAAAGGAGTATGTTAGTGTGTCTGCTTTAATTGAGAATTTGGGGTGGGAGTCGTTGGAGTTAAGAAGAAAAAATTGTAGACTTGGTGTTATGTATAAGATAACAAGAAATTGTGAGGGGTGGGAAGAGTTGAGTGGTCGTGTGATGAGAGCAAGTTATATTGGAAGAAATGATCATGGATGGAAGTTGGAGTATGTTAGATGTAGAAGTGATGTGGGAAAGTTTTCTTTTTTAAACAGGACGGTGAGGGAGTGGAATGCGTTGACAGCAGATGTTGCTGAGGCGGAGAGTTTTGATTTGTTTAAGAAATATTATTTATTTAATAATAAATAATATTTAATATTATTAATATAATAATATTAATATTATTATATTATTAATATAATATTAATATTAATATTATAATAATAATAATATTGTTAATATTATTATTATTATTTTATGCATATACATGCATACAGTATGCCTATGATATTAAAGCTAGCTAGGCCATAGTCATGACTACTGTCGTCGCCAAAAGTCGGGACACCTGGACTTTGCAATTTTACTGTGCACTACAGAAAAATCGCAAAATTTAGAAAAAAATATTGCATTAAACCGGCAAGCCTCCTCTATAACTTAAAAAATATAACGGGCCGATTAATTGCAAGGCTAATTTGTTATAATTAAGGAAGTGACGCAACCTACCCAAAAAAATGACTTTTTCACGAGATGCCCGTCTTTGCGCTCTTGTATAAAATAGAGTTATGCAGGTAGCGCTTTCATTTATTTTTTTCCTAATAGCCAAATACTTCAAGATGTGAAATCAATTTTTAATTTAAAAAAATTAATTATTCCCTAATTACAATTAAACCAAACGCAAAATTAAACTCTAGTTTTGCAATTTTGAAGCTACACGCTCGAAAAAAATATCATTATACACAGAAAAAAAATTAAAAATTTTTGGTGGTCGTCGATTTTTTATAAATTTTTAATTTTTTTTTACATAAATTAATGATGAAATTACCATCTTTCAGGAATCTGCTGGGTTGCCATATCCTAACTTTTGCTCGGAGTGGCCTTATTCAGTAGAAAAATAGCAAAGTTGATTGACAGGCCATAAAAGATAATAACAATGGGGATCGTTCTCTCTTCAAAGGCGGTGTTCTACTGTATTGTGTCTTGCAGCAAGCAGCAGGAAGGAAGGGTTGTTATTTTAACATTCCATGTAGAATTGAAATTGCATCATGGTTCGATGATCTCGATTGTTTATTGAAACTCTCTTTAATGTGCATGATGATGAAGTGGTTGAATTTAAAATTAAATATGAATAATATGTCTTTTTTAATCAAAATTCTAGCTGCATTTTTGAGCTTATTAAGAGATTTTTGTAAGTAATTAAAAGTTCATTATAATCACTAATAATTAAGCTAGAAATATGATTAAAACACTCAAATAGATGCTGAATTCATTTTAAACACAATCATGTCAATTTTAGTTGCGTGTTTCTCCATCTTAATGATATGTAACTGGCTTAGCTGAAACAATAGTGATCAGCCTCGGGCAAAGAGACCCTCATATAAAAAGCTTTTTGTACACAGCAAAGCTACTGTCACGGCCGGGCATTATACTTCCGTATTCAGCAGCTGAAACCTGGCAACGCTGCTCTTAATTAAAATGTAAACATTGATTAATATACAAATTATAAAAAATCGGCAACCACCAAAAATTTTTGATTTTTTTTCTGTGTATAATGATATTTTTTTCGAGTGTGTAGCTTCAAAATTGCAAAACTAGAGTTTAATTTTGCGTTTGGTTTAATTGTAATTAGGGAATAATTAATTTTTTTAAATTAAAAATTGATTTCACATCTTGAAGTATTTGGCTATTAGGAAAAAAATAAATGAAAGCGCTACCTGCATAACTCTATTTTATACAAGAGCGCAAAGACGGGCATCTCGTGAAAAAGTCATTTTTTTGGGTAGGTTGCGTCACTTCCTTAATTATAACAAATTAGCCTTGCAATTAATCGGCCTGTTATATTTTTTAAGTTATAGAGGAGGCTTGCCGGTTTAATGCAATATTTTTTTCTAAATTTTGCGATTTTTCTGTAGTGCACAGTAAAATTGCAAAGTCCAGGTGTCCCGACTTTTGGCGACGACAGTAAAATTAATGTACTGTAGATCAAATCTATAGAATAGTATATTGTCTTTTTGATGTTTTATATTTAGTTTTTAATTTGTTACAAAGATTGTGTAAAATAATTTAAAGATGTCAAGCTTGTAATATGGAAACTCATTTCCTTGAATTTATATATTATAATTAATGAATATAGTCCTCTAAGTATGCATAATACTGCATGAGGGACAAGACAGGGTAGTTAAAATGGAATTCAAGGGTAGGATGTTGGTGGTAGAGGAAACCAGACTAAACAAAAACTGTGGGGGTTGAAACGGTGATTGTCTGTTGTAGTGGATATCCGGCCAGAAGAGGTAAGAAGTACAGTGCAGCTGGGAGCTTTGATCAGCCACAGCAGCCTGGTGAGGCAGCGACAGCACATCCCGGAGTAGTCGAGGTTCAGCTTGACGCAGCCTGGACGGCAACACGGCAACCTGTGAGCTAGCTTCGAGGAGACCCAACGGGCCTCCACAATTGGTGCTCCTCCCCAGAGCAACCCGGTGTCACATAATAAAAATATATAATACTTGAAAAATAGCAATAACTGAATGTTGTTTTTTTCTGTCCACCATGCCATGCCATGTGCGCTGGTCAAATATATTGATGGCTTTGTATTGTTCGCAACACACGTACCTTTCCCTCTTTCCGATTTCGGGAGAAATGGAACTCCCATGTTAAATTAGTCAACTTTAAAAATTCATAACTCAAAAATTAGATTGAATTTGTATACCTGATATTTTAGCTACTGATAGGGGGTGTAGAGGAGAACATTTTAAACTTTTTTCAGAATTTTTTTGTTAGGGACTTTTTTTTAACATTGGTGGCGTTACCTTACCCTTAAAATTTTGAAAATAATAATAACATATTCAATAGAATGTAGTAATTTAGTTAATTATAATTTCAGCTCCATATCAGAGCATCTCTTTGAGTAAAAAAAAAATTTGTGTGGAGGGACATGAAAAAAAAAAAAAAAAAACGTTTTTGGTCCGGGCCTGCTTTTGGACTCCTTGGAGCCAAAAAAAATTAAAAAAAAAAAATTGTAACCCGTTAACCAAATCAGCCTTTTCATAAAATTAACAACTGCAATTCAGTGATACTTTCTTTTACTAGTTAAGAAAAAATAAAAATGAATTATTTGTTAAACCCCTGTTAATTTTTATTTGTTTTTGATTTTTTTTTTTTTTAACCAGTTAAAAAATTATCAAGGTATAATTGCAGTTGTTGTTTTCATGGAAGGGAGGGTTTGGTTACGGGTAAGATAACACGAGAACAATCAATTGTTGTAGTCCCATTTGATTAACATGTAACATGTAAACCTTAGCAACCTCATAATAATTCTAAATTTTTTTTGAGAGGCACCAAAAAAATATGGAAAAATTTCAAAACAATCGGACGATCCAATTTTTTTAAATTAATTTTTTAGTTTAGGTCTCCATGGGAAAGCCCTATACTGAAAATTTAAAAAAAAAAATCATTTAAAGGAACTGTGGTTGCTGTTACGTTGGTTCCGTATGTAAACCATGACTGTCTCATCAGATTGATTGGTAGTATAAATAGTCCATGAGGGTACCATGTAAAAGGTGAGCGATTATGTAGGCTCTGTATCAATGTTATCACACTGATCTGGGACACCTAATTGGAAGTGACGTTTGACACTATCATTTAGCATGTAGTTAATTATTTACTAGCAGACTTGTTGAGACTCTTATGAACTTGTAGTTTTTCGTGTTTCAGATCGCAGTAATGGAGAGAAACTATGGACCCGGTCGCCAAGCCAAGCCAATACAGACAGGTGAGACTTTTACCAAATGTCATCGCACATGCCAGGATTGACAGTTGTGTGATGTGACAGCATGAGTTAACACTGCAAGTAAGTTGTCGATTCTTCAGATAAAGAGAATTATTGGCGTCATAAAGTTAGTGCGAACCTAGTAGTAATTGCTGGAACTACGTGCGTCTGGTGAGGATTGCTGTATATGATTAACATTGTAAAATCATGTAAATGCTCTGTCAGCAGCCACAGCATAATTTTACAGAAATAACAACACCATAATTAGTTTTCTAATATTTTCGGATAAATATAAAAAATAATATTTCAAATTCGTAAGTGATTTCTTTCCTAAAAATTTGATAATTTTTGTAATTTTCCCCAATCTCCCCTTACTAAAAGTATTGCCGTATCCTCGATGCAAAGAGCAAAAATTTCAGACGTCAGCGCAATCTCTTGTTCTTTTATGTACTCTTATGTTAATGGCGGAGTTGCATTTGTTTCATGATTGAAACAAATTGACACCTTATATTATATTAATATAAGGTGTCAGTCTGGTGAATGTGCAGGACTGTTTGCACAGGCTTCTCTGGCTACTACCTGCTCTCCAGCCCTCTAAATTAAATTCTTACGCCAAAAAAAAAAAAAAAAAAAAAAAAAAAAAAAAAAAAAAAAAAAAAAACGTTTTTGCAAGGAGAGAAACATTTTTTCTTTTTGGATTTATTGTCTGTTTTATGTTATTTCACTAAACAAGTTTAATTCAGGCACTAGTAAGAAATTTAATATAACAGGTATGGGGTTGACATCAAAGTTCCCAGAAGCTAGCAGGGGACTACCAATTTAAGGTATAATAGGGGGCAAGTTTATGGGAAGGGTTATCAAAAAGTGGAGCCAAGAAAGTCCTTCGATTTATAATCTCAGACTTCATTTTAAATCCGCCTGTTTCAAAATTTAGTATTAACACAAAAATTCTCTCTCGCGAAAATGCAACTTTGTCTTTTAAAAGAAAACAAGTCACGCCCCCTTTCTAAAAAGGTTTAGAACCTAGCGAGCGCATATATTGAGATTTAAATTTATTTAAAATAAATTAAAATAAAATTTTATAATTTTAATTAAAAAATGTTTATTCATTAATAAATTATAAATTGCAACGCTCAAATGCATCTCTAATTGTTAACAGACTTCGACATTAAAAAAAAATATTTTTAATTTTTAGAAATTTTGTATACTCGTACACTTCTACAACTTGTTTTTGTTTTATTGTTTTATTTTTATGTTTGAATTTTCACATTAATGGTATAAAATGCTGTAGTGAATAATTAATAAATAAATAGCTCCCATATGTATATCGACTTGTTCCTGGTAAACTTATAATTTATAATAAAATACATGGGCGCGATTCACGAACGAATTAAGTTATCCAGATTTCTCTTTTAATTAATTCGATCGACGTTTAGTGCCATTGAGTTAGACTGGCGCTAACTGCGTGGTTAGTAAGAAACCTGTTGTTGTCGTTGTTCGAACGTGAGATATCTCACGATTGTTTACATGCATGCACCACTTAATTTTCAAAATAAGACAAGTGTTGGTTCTTTTGGGACAGTCATATTTTTATTAAAGTAAAATAAAAGTGCTGGTCTTCATTCCTCAGATGTTTCAATATATTTAGTCAATCTTTGTTAGTATATTCACTGATGAATGTAATCAAAATTTTGTTAATCTAGCTGCTCAATGAAACCATATTACAGGAAATGTCTTCGAAGTGTTGTCCAAATTATTCCTGCATGTCAAATACCACAAGCTCATTGGTTCTGTTGAACCAATGAGCTTGCGGGTACTGCCGATCGCACAGTCCCCGATCGCTCCAAAATCACACGGCTTGAGTGGGAGTTGAAGAAGAGGAGAATGAGGGTGGGAACACTGCTTTGGGCTACTGCTAGTAGTGGCAGTACCTTCCGCTGGGCAGCGCTGAGGGAATAAATTTACGCGGCAGCGGCAAAAATTTCATGATTTTAAATGTTAGAACTGATAAAAATTTGCTGGAAAGTTCAGAAAAATTATAGAATTATTTGATATTTCTAATTGTGTGTTTGTTCCCAAAATTTCTGGGGGGGCTGCAGTACCGCAGTACTATAGTACGAGCCGCCCCTGATATATATATATATATATATATATACTGTATAATATTTATATAATTCTATATTAAATAAAAAATATTAAATTTACATAATAACAGATTAAATACACGATGTTTCGTTGCTCTTTGTGATAAATATAATAATTAGCAGAACATTGCTCCAAGTTGCATACAAATTATATTATACAAAAAGAGAAAAATTTTAATGTAAATCTGTCAAACCTGCACTTTAATAAAAACTGTACGACTCTGACTCGCCCCCTCAAAGATAGAATTTTACCATATATATATGCATATAATAATATATAGAAAATACTTGTCCTCAACTTTCTAGGGATGGACTTCAAAAAACATGGTCTGTATCGAGCTTGCATTTTGTAAACATTGAAGTTCAGTTGTCACGGCTTTTCATAATGCCATCGTGCATTTTGTGCCGCGTATATATTGCTGCGCAAACAGAAAACCATTAAAATTTATAAAGTTTTGAATTTTATTTTCTTAAAAAATATATTTTAACAGTAATTTAATTTGACTGATTTTTTTCGTAACAATTAATATAATTTTATTATTTTTTTTTAATTCGGTCTTCAAGTAAATTGTAATATTCTTTGCTAGTATATATTGAATTACAGAGTATTTATTGTTTTATAACTATAAGGCTAAATTATGAATTGTTTTACTTACGTAAAAAAATATCTATTATATGGGTCAAACTTTATACATTCGATATCTTGTAAATATGACTTATATTAAACGATAAAAAAATACGTTCAATTGTTCTCAATATACATGGAAGAACTATATATATCTATAATAATACTATATATTCATCATTCGATTAGAAGTTAAATTTATATTATCTATGTAGAACTTTCAAGTTTTACAAGTAGAAATTTATAATAGAAATGTCTTTAAGGCTCAAATTGTTGCAGTTGTTTATTTAAAAGAAACGTTATTCTGCTATCCGTCTTTTTCTTTAGTCCTCCTTACAGCATTGTTACCTCCCGATTTTTTTTTAATTGTAAAGTCCAGGCAAAAACTACCCTCGCCGCCTCGCCACGTGTGGCACCCCGCTCTTCCGCCTCCTCCGCCTTCTCTTGCGAGCAAGAGGGAGGTTGTAGTGGGGGAACCTTGGCGGCTTGTTGAATTATTACGTTTTATTGCAAACCTTATAACTTCATTCGAGGCACTCCGAAAATATTGACACTAGCCAGTATTTTAGTCCACATATTAATTAAAAATTCTGTGAAGTTTCCACTCCCTACGTTAAGATTGGGCACTTCCACAGCATACCAAACAGAGTCTCTTTCAATTTTCCTTTGTAATCCTTTGTAAATTTACAAGTTCCGACGTTTAGTTGGCCCCGATGAGACCCAAGACTTTAAATTTAAAAGTGCACTTATGCACGCAAATAATTTTTTAATTTTTTTTTTGTTCTTGTAGAACTTACTACAATGACGCTAGGAGTAGTAATATTATATTAGTTTATGATCGATTTTTTCTCCGGAATGTCGCTTTAATACTGTGTGTCGGTGGGTTATTGATAATGATATGAGGTTGAATGTCTCTAAGTGCTGTGTAGTTGTGTTTAGTAGGAAAAGGCGTAAGAGAGATGTGCAGTATTTACTTCATGATGAGTTATTGAAGCAGGATGAAAAGTATAAATATTTGGGTGTAGTCATTCATAGTAAATTAATGTGGAATGAACATATTAAATATGTTACATCGAAGGGAAGGAGGTGTTTGGAGTTTGTCATGAGAAATCTTAAGGGTACCAGTAGGGTAGTTAAAGATAATGCGTACAGAGCTTTGGTGAGACCAGTGCTTGAGTATGGTTGCTGTGTTTGGGACCCATATAGATGTGTGGGGGTGAAGGAGTTGGAGAAGGTTCAGCGGAGAGCAGCTAGAAGGGTTACAGGTCGTGTGGGAAGGTTCCAGTTTGTGGGTGAAGGCGGATTTCCATGGAAAGTGGAAAGCGAGAAAATCGCGTGCCATAACCAATCAAAGGCTCGGAATTTCCTCGCCTTGCGGGGGGCGTTTTTTTGCCAACATGGCCGCCATACGAGATTGAAGCATGTGCGCTTTTCTCGCCCCGCCAAGCCTCGCTCGACATCGCTCCATGGAAATGAGCCTTAATGGTGCTGATGTTAGAAAGGAGTATGTTAGTGTGTCTGCTTTAATTGAGAATTTGGGGTGGGAGTCGTTGGAGTTAAGAAGAAAAAATTGTAGACTTGGTGTTATGTATAAGATAACAAGAAATTGTGAGGGGTGGGAAGAGTTGAGTGGTCGTGTGATGAGAGCAAGTTATATTGGAAGAAATGATCATGGATGGAAGTTGGAGTATGTTAGATGTAGAAGTGATGTGGGAAAGTTTTCTTTTTTAAACAGGACGGTGAGGGAGTGGAATGCGTTGACAGCAGATGTTGCTGAGGCGGAGAGTTTTGATTTGTTTAAGAAATATTATTTATTTAATAATAAATAATATTTAATATTATTAATATAATAATATTAATATTATTATATTATTAATATAATATTAATATTAATATTATAATAATAATAATATTGTTAATATTATTATTATTATTTTATGCATATACATGCATACAGTATGCCTATGATATTAAAGCTAGCTAGGCCATAGTCATGACTAAAATTAATGTACTGTAGATCAAATCTATAGAATAGTATATTGTCTTTTTGATGTTTTATATTTAGTTTTTAATTTGTTACAAAGATTGTGTAAAATAATTTAAAGATGTCAAGCTTGTAATATGGAAACTCATTTCCTTGAATTTATATATTATAATTAATGAATATAGTCCTCTAAGTATGCATAATACTGCATGAGGGACAAGACAGGGTAGTTAAAATGGAATTCAAGGGTAGGATGTTGGTGGTAGAGGAAACCAGACTAAACAAAAACTGTGGGGGTTGAAACGGTGATTGTCTGTTGTAGTGGATATCCGGCCAGAAGAGGTAAGAAGTACAGTGCAGCTGGGAGCTTTGATCAGCCACAGCAGCCTGGTGAGGCAGCGACAGCACATCCCGGAGTAGTCGAGGTTCAGCTTGACGCAGCCTGGACGGCAACACGGCAACCTGTGAGCTAGCTTCGAGGAGACCCAACGGGCCTCCACAATTGGTGCTCCTCCCCAGAGCAACCCGGTGTCACATAATAAAAATATATAATACTTGAAAAATAGCAATAACTGAATGTTGTTTTTTTCTGTCCACCATGCCATGCCATGTGCGCTGGTCAAATATATTGATGGCTTTGTATTGTTCGCAACACACGTACCTTTCCCTCTTTCCGATTTCGGGAGAAATGGAACTCCCATGTTAAATTAGTCAACTTTAAAAATTCATAACTCAAAAATTAGATTGAATTTGTATACCTGATATTTTAGCTACTGATAGGGGGTGTAGAGGAGAACATTTTAAACTTTTTTCAGAATTTTTTTGTTAGGGACTTTTTTTTAACATTGGTGGCGTTACCTTACCCTTAAAATTTTGAAAATAATAATAACATATTCAATAGAATGTAGTAATTTAGTTAATTATAATTTCAGCTCCATATCAGAGCATCTCTTTGAGTAAAAAAAAAATTTGTGTGGAGGGACATGAAAAAAAAAAAAAAAAAACGTTTTTGGTCCGGGCCTGCTTTTGGACTCCTTGGAGCCAAAAAAAATTAAAAAAAAAAAATTGTAACCCGTTAACCAAATCAGCCTTTTCATAAAATTAACAACTGCAATTCAGTGATACTTTCTTTTACTAGTTAAGAAAAAATAAAAATGAATTATTTGTTAAACCCCTGTTAATTTTTATTTGTTTTTGATTTTTTTTTTTTTAACCAGTTAAAAAATTATCAAGGTATAATTGCAGTTGTTGTTTTCATGGAAGGGAGGGTTTGGTTACGGGTAAGATAACACGAGAACAATCAATTGTTGTAGTCCCATTTGATTAACATGTAACATGTAAACCTTAGCAACCTCATAATAATTCTAAATTTTTTTTGAGAGGCACCAAAAAAATATGGAAAAATTTCAAAACAATCGGACGATCCAATTTTTTTAAATTAATTTTTTAGTTTAGGTCTCCATGGGAAAGCCCTATACTGAAAATTTAAAAAAAAAAATCATTTAAAGGAACTGTGGTTGCTGTTACGTTGGTTCCGTATGTAAACCATGACTGTCTCATCAGATTGATTGGTAGTATAAATAGTCCATGAGGGTACCATGTAAAAGGTGAGCGATTATGTAGGCTCTGTATCAATGTTATCACACTGATCTGGGACACCTAATTGGAAGTGACGTTTGACACTATCATTTAGCATGTAGTTAATTATTTACTAGCAGACTTGTTGAGACTCTTATGAACTTGTAGTTTTTCGTGTTTCAGATCGCAGTAATGGAGAGAAACTATGGACCCGGTCGCCAAGCCAAGCCAATACAGACAGGTGAGACTTTTACCAAATGTCATCGCACATGCCAGGATTGACAGTTGTGTGATGTGACAGCATGAGTTAACACTGCAAGTAAGTTGTCGATTCTTCAGATAAAGAGAATTATTGGCGTCATAAAGTTAGTGCGAACCTAGTAGTAATTGCTGGAACTACGTGCGTCTGGTGAGGATTGCTGTATATGATTAACATTGTAAAATCATGTAAATGCTCTGTCAGCAGCCACAGCATAATTTTACAGAAATAACAACACCATAATTAGTTTTCTAATATTTTCGGATAAATATAAAAAATAATATTTCAAATTCGTAAGTGATTTCTTTCCTAAAAATTTGATAATTTTTGTAATTTTCCCCAATCTCCCCTTACTAAAAGTATTGCCGTATCCTCGATGCAAAGAGCAAAAATTTCAGACGTCAGCGCAATCTCTTGTTCTTTTATGTACTCTTATGTTAATGGCGGAGTTGCATTTGTTTCATGATTGAAACAAATTGACACCTTATATTATATTAATATAAGGTGTCAGTCTGGTGAATGTGCAGGACTGTTTGCACAGGCTTCTCTGGCTACTACCTGCTCTCCAGCCCTCTAAATTAAATTCTTACGCCAAAAAAAAAAAAAAAAAAAAAAAAAAAAAAAAAAAAAAAACGTTTTTGCAAGGAGAGAAACATTTTTTCTTTTTGGATTTATTGTCTGTTTTATGTTATTTCACTAAACAAGTTTAATTCAGGCACTAGTAAGAAATTTAATATAACAGGTATGGGGTTGACATCAAAGTTCCCAGAAGCTAGCAGGGGACTACCAATTTAAGGTATAATAGGGGGCAAGTTTATGGGAAGGGTTATCAAAAAGTGGAGCCAAGAAAGTCCTTCGATTTATAATCTCAGACTTCATTTTAAATCCGCCTGTTTCAAAATTTAGTATTAACACAAAAATTCTCTCTCGCGAAAATGCAACTTTGTCTTTTAAAAGAAAACAAGTCACGCCCCCTTTCTAAAAAGGTTTAGAACCTAGCGAGCGCATATATTGAGATTTAAATTTATTTAAAATAAATTAAAATAAAATTTTATAATTTTAATTAAAAAATGTTTATTCATTAATAAATTATAAATTGCAACGCTCAAATGCATCTCTAATTGTTAACAGACTTCGACATTAAAAAAAAATATTTTTAATTTTTTAGAAATTTTGTATACTCGTACACTTCTACAACTTGTTTTTGTTTTATTGTTTTATTTTTATGTTTGAATTTTCACATTAATGGTATAAAATGCTGTAGTGAATAATTAATAAATAAATAGCTCCCATATGTATATCGACTTGTTCCTGGTAAACTTATAATTTATAATAAAATACATGGGCGCGATTCACGAACGAATTAAGTTATCCAGATTTCTCTTTTAATTAATTCGATCGACGTTTAGTGCCATTGAGTTAGACTGGCGCTAACTGCGTGGTTAGTAAGAAACCTGTTGTTGTCGTTGTTCGAACGTGAGATATCTCACGATTGTTTACATGCATGCACCACTTAATTTTCAAAATAAGACAAGTGTTGGTTCTTTTGGGACAGTCATATTTTTATTAAAGTAAAATAAAAGTGCTGGTCTTCATTCCTCAGATGTTTCAATATATTTAGTCAATCTTTGTTAGTATATTCACTGATGAATGTAATCAAAATTTTGTTAATCTAGCTGCTCAATGAAACCATATTACAGGAAATGTCTTCGAAGTGTTGTCCAAATTATTCCTGCATGTCAAATACCACAAGCTCATTGGTTCTGTTGAACCAATGAGCTTGCGGGTACTGCCGATCGCACAGTCCCCGATCGCTCCAAAATCACACGGCTTGAGTGGGAGTTGAAGAAGAGGAGAATGAGGGTGGGAACACTGCTTTGGGCTACTGCTAGTAGTGGCAGTACCTTCCGCTGGGCAGCGCTGAGGGAATAAATTTACGCGGCAGCGGCAAAAATTTCATGATTTTAAATGTTAGAACTGATAAAAATTTGCTGGAAAGTTCAGAAAAATTATAGAATTATTTGATATTTCTAATTGTGTGTTTGTTCCCAAAATTTCTGGGGGGGCTGCAGTACCGCAGTACTATAGTACGAGCCGCCCCTGATATATATATATATATACTGTATAATATTTATATAATTCTATATTAAATAAAAAATATTAAATTTACATAATAACAGATTAAATACACGATGTTTCGTTGCTCTTTGTGATAAATATAATAATTAGCAGAACATTGCTCCAAGTTGCATACAAATTATATTATACAAAAAGAGAAAAATTTTAATGTAAATCTGTCAAACCTGCACTTTAATAAAAACTGTACGACTCTGACTCGCCCCCTCAAAGATAGAATTTTACCATATATATATGCATATAATAATATATAGAAAATACTTGTCCTCAACTTTCTAGGGATGGACTTCAAAAAACATGGTCTGTATCGAGCTTGCATTTTGTAAACATTGAAGTTCAGTTGTCACGGCTTTTCATAATGCCATCGTGCATTTTGTGCCGCGTATATATTGCTGCGCAAACAGAAAACCATTAAAATTTATAAAGTTTTGAATTTTATTTTCTTAAAAAATATATTTTAACAGTAATTTAATTTGACTGATTTTTTTCGTAACAATTAATATAATTTTATTATTTTTTTTTAATTCGGTCTTCAAGTAAATTGTAATATTCTTTGCTAGTATATATTGAATTACAGAGTATTTATTGTTTTATAACTATAAGGCTAAATTATGAATTGTTTTACTTACGTAAAAAAATATCTATTATATGGGTCAAACTTTATACATTCGATATCTTGTAAATATGACTTATATTAAACGATAAAAAAATACGTTCAATTGTTCTCAATATACATGGAAGAACTATATATATCTATAATAATACTATATATTCATCATTCGATTAGAAGTTAAATTTATATTATCTATGTAGAACTTTCAAGTTTTACAAGTAGAAATTTATAATAGAAATGTCTTTAAGGCTCAAATTGTTGCAGTTGTTTATTTAAAAGAAACGTTATTCTGCTATCCGTCTTTTTCTTTAGTCCTCCTTACAGCATTGTTACCTCCCGATTTTTTTTTTTTTTGTAAAGTCCAGGCAAAAACTACCCTCGCCGCCTCGCCACGTGTGGCACCCCGCTCTTCCGCCTCCTCCGCCTTCTCTTGCGAGCAAGAGGGAGGTTGTAGTGGGGGAACCTTGGCGGCTTGTTGAATTATTACGTTTTATTGCAAACCTTATAACTTCATTCGAGGCACTCCGAAAATATTGACACTAGCCAGTATTTTAGTCCACATATTAATTAAAAATTCTGTGAAGTTTCCACTCCCTACGTTAAGATTGGGCACTTCCACAGCATACCAAACAGAGTCTCTTTCAATTTTCCTTTGTAATCCTTTGTAAATTTACAAGTTCCGACGTTTAGTTGGCCCCGATGAGACCCAAGACTTTAAATTTAAAAGTGCACTTATGCACGCAAATAATTTTTTAAATTTTTTTTTGTTCTTGTAGAACTTACTACAATGACGCTAGGAGTAGTAATATTATATTAGTTTATGATCGATTTTTTCTCCGGAATGTCGCTTTAATACTGTGTGTCGGTGGGTTATTGATAATGATATGAGGTTGAATGTCTCTAAGTGCTGTGTAGTTGTGTTTAGTAGGAAAAGGCGTAAGAGAGATGTGCAGTATTTACTTCATGATGAGTTATTGAAGCAGGATGAAAAGTATAAATATTTGGGTGTAGTCATTCATAGTAAATTAATGTGGAATGAACATATTAAATATGTTACATCGAAGGGAAGGAGGTGTTTGGAGTTTGTCATGAGAAATCTTAAGGGTACCAGTAGGGTAGTTAAAGATAATGCGTACAGAGCTTTGGTGAGACCAGTGCTTGAGTATGGTTGCTGTGTTTGGGACCCATATAGATGTGTGGGGGTGAAGGAGTTGGAGAAGGTTCAGCGGAGAGCAGCTAGAAGGGTTACAGGTCGTGTGGGAAGGTTCCAGTTTGTGGGTGAAGGCGGATTTCCATGGAAAGTGGAAAGCGAGAAAATCGCGTGCCATAACCAATCAAAGGCTCGGAATTTCCTCGCCTTGCGGGGGGCGTTTTTTTGCCAACATGGCCGCCATACGAGATTGAAGCAAGTGCGCTTTTCTCGCCCCGCCAAGCCTCGCTCGACATCGCTCCATGGAAATGAGCCTTAATGGTGCTGATGTTAGAAAGGAGTATGTTAGTGTGTCTGCTTTAATTGAGAATTTGGGGTGGGAGTCGTTGGAGTTAAGAAGAAAAAATTGTAGACTTGGTGTTATGTATAAGATAACAAGAAATTGTGAGGGGTGGGAAGAGTTGAGTGGTCGTGTGATGAGAGCAAGTTATATTGGAAGAAATGATCATGGATGGAAGTTGGAGTATGTTAGATGTAGAAGTGATGTGGGAAAGTTTTCTTTTTTAAACAGGACGGTGAGGGAGTGGAATGCGTTGACAGCAGATGTTGCTGAGGCGGAGAGTTTTGATTTGTTTAAGAAATATTATTTATTTAATAATAAATAATATTTAATATTATTAATATAATAATATTAATATTATTATATTATTAATATAATATTAATATTAATATTATAATAATAATAATATTGTTAATATTATTATTATTATTTTATGCATATACATGCATACAGTATGCCTATGATATTAAAGCTAGCTAGGCCATAGTCATGACTAAAATTAATGTACTGTAGATCAAATCTATAGAATAGTATATTGTCTTTTTGATGTTTTATATTTAGTTTTTAATTTGATACAAAGATTGTGTAAAATAATTTAAAGATGTCAAGCTTGTAATATGGAAACTCATTTCCTTGAATTTATATATTATAATTAATGAATATAGTCCTCTAAGTATGCATAATACTGCATGAGGGACAAGACAGGGTAGTTAAAATGGAATTCAAGGGTAGGATGTTGGTGGTAGAGGAAACCAGACTAAACAAAAACTGTGGGGGTTGAAACGGTGATTGTCTGTTGTAGTGGATACCCGGCCAGAAGAGGTAAGAAGTACAGTGCAGCTGGGAGCTTTGATCAGCCACAGCAGCCTGGTGAGGCAGCGACAGCACATCCCGGAGTAGTCGAGGTTCAGCTTGACGCAGCCTGGACGGCAACACGGCAACCTGTGAGCTAGCTTCGAGGAGACCCAACGGGCCTCCACAATTGGTGCTCCTCCCCAGAGCAACCCGGTGTCACATAATAAAAATATATAATACTTGAAAAATAGCAATAACTGAATGTTGTTTTTTTCTGTCCACCATGCCATGCCATGTGCGCTGGTCAAATATATTGATGGCTTTGTATTGTTCGCAACACACGTACCTTTCCCTCTTTCCGATTTCGGGAGAAATGGAACTCCCATGTTAAATTAGTCAACTTTAAAAATTCATAACTCAAAAATTAGATTGAATTTGTATACCTGATATTTTAGCTACTGATAGGGGGTGTAGAGGAGAACATTTTAAACTTTTTTCAGAATTTTTTTGTTAGGGACTTTTTTTTAACATTGGTGGCGTTACCTTACCCTTAAAATTTTGAAAATAATAATAACATATTCAATAGAATGTAGTAATTTAGTTAATTATAATTTCAGCTCCATATCAGAGCATCTCTTTGAGTAAAAAAAAAATTTGTGTGGAGGGACATGAAAAAAAAAAAAAAAAAACGTTTTTGGTCCGGGCCTGCTTTTGGACTCCTTGGAGCCAAAAAAAATTAAAAAAAAAAAATTGTAACCCGTTAACCAAATCAGCCTTTTCATAAAATTAACAACTGCAATTCAGTGATACTTTCTTTTACTAGTTAAGAAAAAATAAAAATGAATTATTTGTTAAACCCCTGTTAATTTTTATTTGTTTTTGATTTTTTTTTTTTTAACCAGTTAAAAAATTATCAAGGTATAATTGCAGTTGTTGTTTTCATGGAAGGGAGGGTTTGGTTACGGGTAAGATAACACGAGAACAATCAATTGTTGTAGTCCCATTTGATTAACATGTAACATGTAAACCTTAGCAACCTCATAATAATTCTAAATTTTTTTTGAGAGGCACCAAAGAAATATGGAAAAATTTCAAAACAATCGGACGATCCAATTTTTTTAAATTAATTTTTTAGTTTAGGTCTCCATGGGAAAGCCCTATACTGAAAATTTAAAAAAAAAAATCATTTAAAGGAACTGTGGTTGCTGTTACGTTGGTTCCGTATGTAAACCATGACTGTCTCATCAGATTGATTGGTAGTATAAATAGTCCATGAGGGTACCATGTAAAAGGTGAGCGATTATGTAGGCTCTGTATCAATGTTATCACACTGATCTGGGACACCTAATTGGAAGTGACGTTTGACACTATCATTTAGCATGTAGTTAATTATTTACTAGCAGACTTGTTGAGACTCTTATGAACTTGTAGTTTTTCGTGTTTCAGATCGCAGTAATGGAGAGAAACTATGGACCCGGTCGCCAAGCCAAGCCAATACAGACAGGTGAGACTTTTACCAAATGTCATCGCACATGCCAGGATTGACAGTTGTGTGATGTGACAGCATGAGTTAACACTGCAAGTAAGTTGTCGATTCTTCAGATAAAGAGAATTATTGGCGTCATAAAGTTAGTGCGAACCTAGTAGTAATTGCTGGAACTACGTGCGTCTGGTGAGGATTGCTGTATATGATTAACATTGTAAAATCATGTAAATGCTCTGTCAGCAGCCACAGCATAATTTTACAGAAATAACAACACCATAATTAGTTTTCTAATATTTTCGGATAAATATAAAAAATAATATTTCAAATTCGTAAGTGATTTCTTTCCTAAAAATTTGATAATTTTTGTAATTTTCCCCAATCTCCCCTTATTGCCGTATCCTCGATGCAAAGAGCAAAAATTTCAGACGTCAGCGCAATCTCTTGTTCTTTTATGTACTCTTATGTTAATGGCGGAGTTGCATTTGTTTCATGATTGAAACAAATTGACACCTTATATTATATTAATATAAGGTGTCAGTCTGGTGAATGTGCAGGACTGTTTGCACAGGCTTCTCTGGCTACTACCTGCTCTCCAGCCCTCTAAATTAAATTCTTACGCCAAAAAAAAAAAAAAAAAAAAAAAAAAAAAAAAAAAAAACGTTTTTGCAAGGAGAGAAACATTTTTTCTTTTTGGATTTATTGTCTGTTTTATGTTATTTCACTAAACAAGTTTAATTCAGGCACTAGTAAGAAATTTAATATAACAGGTATGGGGTTGACATCAAAGTTCCCAGAAGCTAGCAGGGGACTACCAATTTAAGGTATAATAGGGGGCAAGTTTATGGGAAGGGTTATCAAAAAGTGGAGCCAAGAAAGTCCTTCGATTTATAATCTCAGACTTCATTTTAAATCCGCCTGTTTCAAAATTTAGTATTAACACAAAAATTCTCTCTCGCGAAAATGCAACTTTGTCTTTTAAAAGAAAACAAGTCACGCCCCCTTTCTAAAAAGGTTTAGAACCTAGCGAGCGCATATATTGAGATTTAAATTTATTTAAAATAAATTAAAATAAAATTTTATAATTTTAATTAAAAAATGTTTATTCATTAATAAATTATAAATTGCAACGCTCAAATGCATCTCTAATTGTTAACAGACTTCGACATTAAAAAAAAATATTTTTAATTTTTTAGAAATTTTTAAAGGTCCCTCCGAGGACATTTGTGGGACGTTCAAGCGTCCCTCTAAAATCCCCGGGGGACTTTGATGGGACCTTGTTTATTTTTCATAGATATTTTTTTCTACGAGTATATTTTATTAAAAAAAATTATTTTTCTGTGCAAATTACGCACTTAAATATTAAGTAAAATTTCACGTCTTATTTTAAATATTAATATTTTCATATAATATTTTAAATAATATTAACTATATTCGTATATTTTTAAAATCAGTACATAATAATGAACAGCACATATTATGATTTTAATGAAAACATTGACTAAAAGGTCCATTCAAAGTCCCCCGGGGATGTTCAAGGGACAGCCGTGTTGCATCCCCAGGGGATGTTCTGACAGACTTTCATAAAAATATTAAAAAACCTAGAAAATTATTTTCGAAGTGTAGCTAAAACCGTTTTTAGAACACGGAAAACATGTTTAAAGTTAAAGGGTTTTGAAAACTAGCACGTAAAACGTTCAGGGATGTTGGGGGATCTCGCGGGGATGTTCGCAAGGTCCCCGGGATGTCCATGTGGTCACTGGGAATTAAGGCCTCAAAATCCGGCTCTTTTGTTTGTGATCGAATCTTCAAAATTCCTTCATATTCAAACTCCCAGGGTACAATTTCATGACGTCAGGTGTTTCAAGCATGATCGAGCAAAAATTAGAAATTTCAGTTTTGTCAAGTTTTGCCATTTTCACTGTTTTTTAAAGTTAAAGGCTTATAAATCCAGCTTTATTTTTTGTGATCGAATCTTCAAAATTCCTTCATATTCAAACTCCTAGGGTCCAATTACATGGCGTAAGATGTTTTCAGTATGATGGATTTAAAATTTGAAGTTGTGGTTCTGTCAAGTTTTGCCGTTATCACTGTTTTGATGTTCAAGGCTTAAACATCCGGCTTTTTTGTTTGTGATTGAATCTTCTAAATTCCTTCATATTCTAACTCGTAGGGTCCAATTTCAAGACGTCAGATGTTTTCAGCATGATTGAGCTAAAATTAAAAGTTTTGGTTTTGTCAAGTTTTGCCGTTTTCACTGTTTTGAAGTAAAATCCTCAAAATCCGGCGTTTTTGTTTGTGATTGAATCTATAAAATTCTTTCATAATCAAACTCCTAGGGTCCAATTACATGACGTCAGGTGTTTTCAGCTTGATTGAGCTAAAATTAGAACATTTGGTTTTGTCATATTTTGCCGTTTTCACTGTTTTGAAGTTTAACCAGGCCTACCAGACCAACCAAGCCAACCAGACCAACCAGGCCAACCAGCCAAACAGGCTAAAAAGGTTAACCAGGCCAACCAAAGCAACCAGGCCAACCAGCCAACCAGGCAAACCAGGCCACCAGGGTTACCAGGCCTACCAGACCAACCACGTTAACCAGACCAAACAGACCAACCAGGCCAACCAGGCCAACCAGCCAACCAGGCAACCAGGCTTACCAGGTTAACCAGGCCAACCAGGCCATTCAGCCAACGAGGACATCCAGGCTAACCAGCCCAACCAGGCCAACCAGCTCAACCAGGCAAACAAGGCCAACCAGACCAACCTGGCCACCAAGCCAACCAGTCTAATATGGTCAACCAGGCCAACCAGGCAAACCAGCCAACCAGACCAACCAGGCCACCAGGTTAACCAGGCCTACCATACCAACCAGACCAACCAGCCAACCAGGCTAACAAGGTCAACCAGGACAACCAGGCAAACCAGGCCACCAGGTTAACCAGCTTAACCAGGATAACAAGCCATCCAGAACAAAAAGGCCAACCAGCTAGCTAGGCCAGCCAGACTAACCCGGCCAACCAGGACCACCAGGCCTACCAGACCAACCAGGCCAACAAGGCCAACCAGGCTAACTCGGCCAACCAGGCCAACAAGGGGAACCAGACCACCCAGGCCAACCAGACCAACCAGGTCATCCAGGCATCCAGGCCAACTGGGCCAACCAGCTAACTAGGCCAATCAGGCTAACTCGGCCAACCAGGACCGCCAGGCCTACCAGACCAAACAGACCAACCAGGGCAACCAGGCCAACCAGCCAACAAGGCTAAACAGGTCAACAAGAGCAACCAGACCACCCAGGCTAACCAGGTCAACAAGGTTATCCAGGCCAACCAGCTCAACCAGGCCAACAAGGCCAACCAGACCAACCAGGCCACCCAGCCAACCAGTCTAATAAGGTCAACCAGGCCAATCAGGTTAACCAGGTTAACCAGGAAAACAAGCCATCCAGAACAAACAGGCCAACCAGCTAACTAGGCCAGCCAGACTAACCCGGCCAACCAGGACCACCAGGCCTACCAGACCAACCAGGCCAACCAGGCCATCCAGCCAACCAGCTCTACCAACCCAACCATTCCAACCAGGCCAACCAGACCAACCAGGCCAACCAGCCAACCAGGCTAACCAGGTTAACCAGGCCAACCAGCCAACCAGGCCATTCAGCCAACGAGGCCATCCAGGATTAACCAGCCCAACCAGGCCAACCACACCAACCAGGCAAACCAGCGAACCAGGCTTACCAGGTCACCCAGGGCAACCAGGCCAACCAGACAAACTAGGCCAACCAGCCAACCAGGCTAACCAGGTTAACCAGGCCAACCAGCCAACCAGGCCAACCAGGCCATTCAGCCAACGAGGCCATCCAGGCTAATTAGCCAAACAGGCCAACCAGGTAAACCAGCCAACCAGGCTATCCAGGCCAACAAGAGCAACCAGACCACACAGGTAAACCAGGCCAACCAGACAAACCAGGCCATCCAACCAACCAGCTTTACCAGGCTAACCAGGCCAACGAGACAAACCAGGCCAACCAGCCAACCAGGCTAATTAGGTCAAAAAGCCAACCAGGCCACCAGGTTAACCAGGCCTACCAGACCAACCAGGTTAACCAGGCCTACCAGGCCAACCAGGATAACCAGCCATCCAGGCCAACCAGGCGAACCAGCTAACTAGGCCAACCAGTTAACTAGGCCAACCAGGCTAACCCGGCCAACCAGGCCAACCATGCCAAGCATGCCTTCCAGCCAACCAGCTCTACCAACCCAACCATTCCAACCAGGCCAACCAGACCAACCAGGCCAACCAGCCAACCAGGTTAACCAGGCCAACCAGGCCATTCAGCCAACGAGGCCATCCAGGCTAACCAGCCCAACCAGGCCAACCACACCAACCAGGCAAACCAGCCAACCAGGCTTACCAGTTCAACCAGGGCAACCAGGCCAACCAGCCAACCAGGCCATCCAGGCCAACCAGCTCAACCAGGCCAACAAGGCCAACCAGACCAACCAGGCCACCCGGCCAACCAGGCTAACTCAGCCAACAAGGTAAACAAGGGGAACCAGAACTCCGAGGCCAACCAGGCCAGCCAGGCCAACCAGGCCATCCAGCCATCTAAGTCAACTGGGCCAATCAGGCTAACTCGGCCAACCAGGACCGCCAGGCCTACCAGACCAAACAGACTAACCAGGCCAACCAGGGCAACCAGACTAACCAGGCCAACCAGCCAACAAGGCTAAACAGGTCAACCAGGCCTACCAGACCAAACAGACCAACCAGGCCAACCAGGGCAACCAGGCACACCAGCCAACAAGGCTAAACAGGTCAACAAGAGCAACCAGACCACCCAGGCTAACCAGGTTAACAAGGTTATCTAGGCCAACCAGCTCAACCAGGCCAACCAGACCAACCAGGCCACCCAGCCAACCAGTCTTATAAGGTCAACCAGGCCAATCAGGTTAACCAGGTTAACCAGGAAAACAAGCCATCCAGAACAAACAGGCCAACCAGCTAACTAGGCCAGCCAGACTAACCCGGCCTACCAGGACCACCAGGCCTACCAGACCAACCAGGCCAACCAGGCCATCCAGCCAACCAGCTCTACCAACCCAACCATTCCAACCAGGCCAACCAGACCAACCAGCCAACCAGGCTAACCAGGTTAACCAGGCCAACCAGCCAACCAGGCCATTCAGCCAACGAGGCCATCCAGGAATAACCAGGCCAACCACACCAACCAGGCAAACCAGCCAACCAGGCTTACCAGGTCACCCAGGGCAACCAGGCCAACCAGACAAACTAGGCCAACCAGCCAACCAGGCTATCCAGGTCAACCAGGCCATCCAGGCCAAACAGCTCAACCAGGCCAACAAGGCCAACCAGGCCATCCAGCCAACCAGGCTAACTCAGCCAACAAGGTAAACAAGGGGAACCAGACCTCCCAGGCCAACCAGGCCAGCCAGGCCAACCAGACCAACCAGGCCATCCAGCCATCTAGGTCAACTGGGCCAATCAGGCTAACTCGGCCAACCAGGACCGCCAGGCCTACCAGACCAAACAGACCAACCAGGGCAACCAGACTAACCAGGCCAACCAGCCAACAAGGCTAAACAGGTCAAACAGGCCCACCAGGGCAACCAGACCAACCAGGCTAACCAGGTCAACCAGGACAACTAGGGCAACCAGGCTAACAGGGCCAAACAGACCAACCAGGCCATCCAGCCAATCAGGCCATCCAGCCAATCAGGCCATCCAGCCAATCAGGCCATCCAGGTCTACCAGACCACATAGGCAAACCAGGCTAACAAGACCAACCAGGCCATCCCGGCCAACCAGCTCTACCAGGCCAACTAGGCCAACCAGACCAAGCAGGCAAACCAGCCAACCAGGCTAACCAGGCCAACCAGGGCAACCAGTTTAACCAGCCAACCAGACCAACCAGGCCACCAGGTAACCCAGGCTTACCAGACCAACCAGGTTAAGCAGCCCTACCAGACCAACCAGGATAACCAACCATCCAGGCCAACCAGCTAACTAGGCCAATCAGGCCTACCAGACCAAACAGACAAACCAGGCCAACCAGAATAACCAGGCCAACCAGCCTACCAGGCTAAACAGGTTAACCTGGCCAACCAGGGCAACCAGGCCATTCAGGCCAACCAGGCCATCCAGCCAACCAGGCCATCCGGGCCAACCAGCTGAACCAGGCAACCAGGCCAACCAGCCAACCAGGCAAACCAGGCCACCAGGGTTACCAGGCCTACCAGACCAACCACGTTAACCAGACCAAACAGACCAACCAGGCCAACCAGGCCAACCAGCCAACCAGGCAACCAGGCTTACCAGGTTAACCAGGCCAACCAGGCCATTCAGCCAACGAGGACATCCAGGCTAACCAGCCCAACCAGGCCAACCAGCTCAACCAGGCAAACAAGGCCAACCAGACCAACCTGGCCACCAAGCCAACCAGTCTAATATGGTCAACCAGGCCAACCAGGCAAACCAGCCAACCAGACCAACCAGGCCACCAGGTTAACCAGGCCTACCATACCAACCAGACCAACCAGCCAACCAGGCTAACAAGGTCAACCAGGACAACCAGGCAAACCAGGCCACCAGGTTAACCAGCTTAACCAGGATAACAAGCCATCCAGAACAAAAAGGCCAACCAGCTAGCTAGGCCAGCCAGACTAACCCGGCCAACCAGGACCACCAGGCCTACCAGACCAACCAGGCCAACAAGGCCAACCAGGCTAACTCGGCCAACCAGGCCAACAAGGGGAACCAGACCACCCAGGCCAACCAGACCAACCAGGTCATCCAGGCATCCAGGCCAACTGGGCCAACCAGCTAACTAGGCCAATCAGGCTAACTCGGCCAACCAGGACCGCCAGGCCTACCAGACCAAACAGACCAACCAGGGCAACCAGGCCAACCAGCCAACAAGGCTAAACAGGTCAACAAGAGCAACCAGACCACCCAGGCTAACCAGGTCAACAAGGTTATCCAGGCCAACCAGCTCAACCAGGCCAACAAGGCCAACCAGACCAACCAGGCCACCCAGCCAACCAGTCTAATAAGGTCAACCAGGCCAATCAGGTTAACCAGGTTAACCAGGAAAACAAGCCATCCAGAACAAACAGGCCAACCAGCTAACTAGGCCAGCCAGACTAACCCGGCCAACCAGGACCACCAGGCCTACCAGATCAACCAGGCCAACCAGGCCATCCAGCCAACCAGCTCTACCAACCCAACCATTCCAACCAGGCCAACCAGACCAACCAGGCCAACCAGCCAACCAGGCTAACCAGGTTAACCAGGCCAACCAGCCAACCAGGCCATTCAGCCAACGAGGCCATCCAGGATTAACCAGCCCAACCAGGCCAACCACACCAACCAGGCAAACCAGCGAACCAGGCTTACCAGGTCACCCAGGGCAACCAGGCCAACCAGACAAACTAAGCCAACCAGCCAACCAGGCTAACCAGGCCAACCAGCCAACCAGGCCAACCAGGCCATTCAGCCAACGAGGCCATCCAGGCTAATTAGCCAAACAGGCCAACCAGGTAAACCAGCCAACCAGGCTATCCAGGCACAAAGAGCAACCAGACCACACAGGCAAACCAGGCCAACCAGACAAACCAGGCCATCCAACCAACCAGCTTTACCAGGCTAACCAGGCCAACGAGACAAACCAGGCCAACCAGCCAACCAGGCTAATTAGGTCAAAAAGCCAACCAGGCCACCAGGTTAACCAGGCCTACCAGACCAACCAGGTTAACCAGGCCTACCAGGCCAACCAGGATAACCAGCCATCCAGGCCAACCAGGCGAACCAGCTAACTAGGCCAACCAGTTAACTAGGCCAACCAGGCTAACCCGGCCAACCAGGCCAACCATGCCAAGCATGCCTTCCAGCCAACCAGCTCTACCAACCCAACCATTCCAACCAGGCCAACCAGACCAACCAGGCCAACCAGCCAACCAGGTTAACCAGGCCAACCAGGCCATTCAGCCAACGAGGCCATCCAGGCTAACCAGCCCAACCAGGCCAACCACACCAACCAGGCAAACCAGCCAACCAGGCTTACCAGTTCAACCAGGGCAACCAGGCCAACCAGCCAACCAGGCCATCCAGGCCAACCAGCTCAACCAGGCCAACAAGGCCAACCAGACCAACCAGGCCACCCGGCCAACCAGGCTAACTCAGCCAACAAGGTAAACAAGGGGAACCAGAACTCCCAGGCCAACCAGGCCAGCCAGGCCAACCAGGCCAGCCAGGCCATCCAGCCATCTAAGTCAACTGGGCCAATCAGGCTAACTCGGCCAACCAGGACCGCCAGGCCTACCAGACCAAACAGACTAACCAGGCCAACCAGGGCAACCAGACTAACCAGGCCAACCAGCCAACAAGGCTAAACAGGTCAACCAGGCCTACCAGACCAAACAGACCAACCAGGCCAACCAGGGCAACAAGGCACACCAGCCAACAAGGCTAAACAGGTCAACAAGAGCAACCAGACCACCCAGGCTAACCAGGTCAACAAGGTTATCTAGGCCAACCAGGCCAACCAGACCAACCAGGCCACCCAGCCAACCAGTCTTATAAGGTCAACCAGGCCAATCAGGTTAACCAGGTTAACCAGGAAAACAAGCCATCCAGAACAAACAGGCCAACCAGCTAACTAGGCCAGCCAGACTAACCCGGCCTACCAGGACCACCAGGCCTACCAGACCAACCAGGCCAACCAGGCCATCCAGCCAACCAGCTCTACCAACCCAACCATTCCAACCAGGCCAACCAGACCAACCAGCCAACCAGGCTAACCAGGTTAACCAGGCCAACCAGCCAACCAGGCCATTCAGCCAACGAGGCCATCCAGGAATAACCAGGCCAACCACACCAACCAGGCAAACCAGCCAACCAGGCTTACCAGGTCACCCAGGGCAACCAGGCCAACCAGACAAACTAGGCCAACCAGCCAACCAGGCTATCCAGGTCAACCAGGCCATCCAGGCCAAACAGCTCAACCAGGCCAACAAGGCCAACCAGGCCATCCAGCCAACCAGGCTAACTCAGCCAACAAGGTAAACAAGGGGAACCAGACCTCCCAGGCCAACCAGGCCAGCCAGGCCAACCAGACCAACCAGGCCATCCAGCCATCTAGGTCAACTGGGCCAATCAGGCTAACTCGGCCAACCAGGACCGCCAGGCCTACCAGACCAAACAGACCAACCAGGGCAACCAGACTAACCAGGCCAACCAGCCAACAAGGCTAAACAGGTCAAACAGGCCCACCAGGGCAACCAGACCAACCAGGCTAACCAGGTCAACCAGGACAACTAGGGCAACCAGGCTAACAGGGCCAAACAGACCAACCAGGCCATCCAGCCAATCAGGCCATCCAGCCAATCAGGCCATCCAGCCAATCAGGCCATCCAGGTCTACCAGACCACATAGGCAAACCAGGCTAACAAGACCAACCAGGCCATCCCGGCCAACCAGCTCTACCAGGCCAACTAGGCCAACCAGACCAAGCAGGCAAACCAGCCAACCAGGCTAACCAGGCCAACCAGGGCAACCAGTTTAACCAGCCAACCAGACCAACCAGGCCACCAGGTAACCCAGGCTTACCAGACCAACCAGGTTAAGCAGCCCTACCAGACCAACCAGGATAACCAACCATCCAGGCCAACCAGCTAACTAGGCCAATCAGGCCTACCAGACCAAACAGACAAACCAGGCCAACCAGAATAACCAGGCCAACCAGCCTACCAGGCTAAACAGGTTAACCTGGCCAACCAGGGCAACCAGGCCATTCAGGCCAACCAGGCCATCCAGCCAACCAGGCCATCCGGGCCAACCAGCTGAACCAGGCAACCAGGCCAACCAGACCACCCAGGCCAACCAGGATAACCAGCTCATCCAGCCAACCAGGCCAACCAGCCAACCAGGCTAACCAGGTCAACCAGGACAACTAGGGCAACCAGGCTAACCAGGCCAAACAGACCAACCAGGCCATCCAGGCCTACCATACCAAACAGACCAACCAGGCCAACCAGGCCAACCAGCCAACCAGGCAAACCAGGTCAACCAGACCAACAAGGGCAAGCAGATCAACCAGGCCAACCAGACCAACCAGGCCATTCAGCCAAGCAGGCCATACAGGCCAACCAGCTAACAAGGACAAACAGGCTAACCTGGCTAACCAGCTAACTAGGCCAACCAGTTAACTAGGCCAACCAGGCTAACCCGGCCAACCAGGCCAACCATGCCAAGCATGCCTTCCAGCCAACCAGCTCTACCAACCCAACCATTCCAACCAGGCCAACCAGACCAACCAGGCCAACCAGCCAACCAGGTTAACCAGGCCAACCAGGCCATTCAGCCAACGAGGCCATCCAGGCTAACCAGCCCAACCAGGCCAACCACACCAACCAGGCAAACCAGCCAACCAGGCTTACCAGTTCAACCAGGGCAACCAGGCCAACCAGCCAACCAGGCCATCCAGGCCAACCAGCTCAACCAGGCCAACAAGGCCAACCAGACCAACCAGGCCACCCGGCCAACCAGGCTAACTCAGCCAACAAGGTAAACAAGGGGAACCAGAACTCCCAGGCCAACCAGGCCAGCCAGGCCAACCAGGCCAGCCAGGCCATCCAGCCATCTAAGTCAACTGGGCCAATCAGGCTAACTCGGCCAACCAGGACCGCCAGGCCTACCAGACCAAACAGACTAACCAGGCCAACCAGGGCAACCAGACTAACCAGGCCAACCAGCCAACAAGGCTAAACAGGTCAACCAGGCCTACCAGACCAAACAGACCAACCAGGCCAACCAGGGCAACAAGGCACACCAGCCAACAAGGCTAAACAGGTCAACAAGAGCAACCAGACCACCCAGGCTAACCAGGTCAACAAGGTTATCTAGGCCAACCAGGCCAACCAGACCAACCAGGCCACCCAGCCAACCAGTCTTATAAGGTCAACCAGGCCAATCAGGTTAACCAGGTTAACCAGGAAAACAAGCCATCCAGAACAAACAGGCCAACCAGCTAACTAGGCCAGCCAGACTAACCCGGCCTACCAGGACCACCAGGCCTACCAGACCAACCAGGCCAACCAGGCCATCCAGCCAACCAGCTCTACCAACCCAACCATTCCAACCAGGCCAACCAGACCAACCAGCCAACCAGGCTAACCAGGTTAACCAGGCCAACCAGCCAACCAGGCCATTCAGCCAACGAGGCCATCCAGGAATAACCAGGCCAACCACACCAACCAGGCAAACCAGCCAACCAGGCTTACCAGGTCACCCAGGGCAACCAGGCAACCAGACAAACTAGGCCAACCAGCCAACCAGGCTATCCAGGTCAACCAGGCCATCCAGGCCAAACAGCTCAACCAGGCCAACAAGGCCAACCAGGCCATCCAGCCAACCAGGCTAACTCAGCCAACAAGGTAAACAAGGGGAACCAGACCTCCCAGGCCAACCAGGCCAGCCAGGCCAACCAGACCAACCAGGCCATCCAGCCATCTAGGTCAACTGGGCCAATCAGGCTAACTCGGCCAACCAGGACCGCCAGGCCTACCAGACCAAACAGACCAACCAGGGCAACCAGACTAACCAGGCCAACCAGCCAACAAGGCTAAACAGGTCAAACAGGCCCACCAGGGCAACCAGACCAACCAGGCTAACCAGGTCAACCAGGACAACTAGGGCAACCAGGCTAACAGGGCCAAACAGACCAACCAGGCCATCCAGCCAATCAGGCCATCCAGCCAATCAGGCCATCCAGCCAATCAGGCCATCCAGGTCTACCAGACCACATAGGCAAACCAGGCTAACAAGACCAACCAGGCCATCCCGGCCAACCAGCTCTACCAGGCCAACTAGGCCAACCAGACCAAGCAGGCAAACCAGCCAACCAGGCTAACCAGGCCAACCAGGGCAACCAGTTTAACCAGCCAACCAGACCAACCAGGCCACCAGGTAACCCAGGCTTACCAGACCAACCAGGTTAAGCAGCCCTACCAGACCAACCAGGATAACCAACCATCCAGGCCAACCAGCTAACTAGGCCAATCAGGCCTACCAGACCAAACAGACAAACCAGGCCAACCAGAATAACCAGGCCAACCAGCCTACCAGGCTAAACAGGTTAACCTGGCCAACCAGGGCAACCAGGCCATTCAGGCCAACCAGGCCATCCAGCCAACCAGGCCATCCGGGCCAACCAGCTGAACCAGGCAACCAGGCCAACCAGACCACCCAGGCCAACCAGGATAACCAGCTCATCCAGCCAACCAGGCCAACCAGCCAACCAGGCTAACCAGGTCAACCAGGACAACTAGGGCAACCAGGCTAACCAGGCCAAACAGACCAACCAGGCCATCCAGGCCTACCATACCAAACAGACCAACCAGGCCAACCAGGCCAACCAGCCAACCAGGCAAACCAGGTCAACCAGACCAACAAGGGCAAGCAGATCAACCAGGCCAACCAGACCAACCAGGCCATTCAGCCAAGCAGGCCATACAGGCCAACCAGCTAACAAGGACAAACAGGCTAACCTGGCTAACCAGGACCACCAGGCCTACCAGACCAAACAGACCAACCAGGCCAACCAGACCAACCAGGCTAACCATGCCAACCATGCCATCCAGCCAACCAGCTCTACCAACCCAACCATTCCAACCAGGCCAACCAGACCAACCAGCCAACCAGGCTAACCAGGTTAACCAGCCAACCAGGCCATTCAGCCAACGAGGCCATCCAGGCTAACCAGCCAAACAGGCCAACCACACCAACCAGGCAAACCAGCCAACCAGGCTATCCAGGCCAACAAAAGCAACCAGACCACACAGGCAAACCAGGCCAACCAGACAAACCAGGCCATCCAACCAACCAGCTTTACCAGGCTAACCAGGCCAACGAGACAAACCAGGCCAACCAGCCTACCAGGCTAAACAGGTTAACCTGGCCAACCAGGGCAACCAGGCCTACCAGACCAACCAGGTTAACCAGGCCTACCAGGCCAAACAGCTCAACAAGGCCATCCAGGCCATCCAGCCAACCAGGCTAACTCGGCCAACAAGGTAAACAAGGAAAACCAGACCTCCCAGGCCAACCAGGCCAGCCAAGCCAACCAGACCAACCAGGCCATCCAGCCATCTAGGTCAACTGGGCCAATCAGGTTAACTCGGCCAACCAGGACTGCCAGGCCTACCAGACCAAACAGGCCAACCAGGGCAACCAGACTAACCAGGCCAACCAGCCAACAAGGCTAAACAGGTCAAACAGGCGCCAACCAGAGCAACCAGGCCAACTAGATTAACCAGGCCTACCACACCACTGAGGCAAACCAGACCAACCAGGCCATCCAGCCAACCAGGCCATCCAGGCCTACCATACCAAACAGACCAACCAGGCCAACCAGCCAACCAGGCAAACCAGGTCAACCAGACCAACAAGGGCAGGCAGATCAACCAGGCCAACCAGACCAACCAGGCCATTCAGCCAAGCAGGCCATACAGGCCAACCAGCTAACAAGGACAAACAGGCTAACCTGGCCAACCAGGACCACCAGGCCTACCAGACCAAACAGACCAACCAGGCCAACCAGGCCACCAGGTTAACCAGGCCTACCAGACCAACCAGGTTAACCAGGCCTACCAGGCCAACCAGGATAACCAGCCATCCAGGCCAACCAGGCGAACCAGGTAACTAGGCCAACCAGTTAACTAGGCCAACCAGGCTAACCCGGCCAACCAGGACAACCATGCCAACCATGCCTTCCAGCCAACCAGCTCTACCAACCCAACCATTCCAACCAGGCCAACCAGACCAACCAGGCCAACCAGCTAACCAGGCTTACCAGGTTAACCAGGCCAACCAGGCCATTCAGCCAACGAGGCCATCCAGGCTAACCAGCCCAACCAGGCCAACCAGCTCAACCAGGCAAACAAGGCCAACCAGACCAACCTGGCCACCAAGCCAACCAGTCTAATAAGGTCAACCAGGCCAACCAGGCAAACCAGCCAACCAGACCAACCAGGCCACCAGGTTAACCAGGCCTACCATACCAACCAGACCAACCAGCCAACCAGGCTAACAAGGTCTACCAGGACAACCAGGCCAACCAGGCAAACCAGGCAACCAGGTTAACCAGGTTAACCAGGATAACAAGCCATCCAGAACTAAAAGGCCAACCAGCTAGCTAGGCCAGCCAGACTAACCCGGCCAACCAGGACCACCAGGCCTACCAGACCAACCAGGCCAACAAGGCCAACCAGGCTAACTCGGCCAACCAGGCCAACAAGGGGAACCAGACCACCCAGGCCAACCAGGCCAACCAGACCAACCAGGTCATCCAGGCATCCAGGCCAACTGGGCCAACCAGCTAACTAGGCTTATCAGGCTAACTCGGCCAACCAGGACCGCCAGGCCTACCAGACCAAACAGACCAACCAGGCCAACCAGGGCAACCAGGCCAACCAGCCAACAAGGCTAAACAGGTCAACAAGAGCAACCAGACCACCCAGGCTAACCAGGTCAACAAGGTTATCTAGGCCAACCAGCTCAACCAGGCCAACAAGGCCAACCAGACCAACCAGGCCACCCAGCCAACCAGTCTTATAAGGTCAACCAGGCCAACCAGGCAAACCAGCCAACCAGACCAACCAGGCCACCAGGTTAACCAGGCCTACTATACCAACCAGCCAACCAGGCTAACAAGGTCAACCAGGACAACCAGGCCAACCAGGCAAACCAGGCAACCAGGTTAACCAGGTTAACCAGGAAAACAAGCAATCCAGAACAAACAGGCCAACCAGCTAACTAGGCCAGCCAGACTAACCCGGCCAACCAGGACCACCAGGCCTACCAGACCAACCAGGCCAACCAGGCCATCCAGCCAACCAGCTCTACCAACCCAACCATTCCAACCAGGCCAACCAGACCAACCAGGCCTACCAGCCAACCAGGTTAACCAGGCCAACCAACCAACCAGGCCATTCAGCCAACGAGGCCATCCAGGATTAACCAGCCCAACCAGCCCAACCACACCAACCAGGCAAACCAGCCAACCAGGCTTACCAGGTCACCCAGGGCAACCAGGCCAACCAGACAAACTAGGCCAACCAGCCAACCAGGCTAACCAGGTCAACCAGGCCATCCAGGCCAAACATCTCAACCAGGCCAAAAAGGCCAACCAGGCCATCCAGCCAACCAGGCTAACTCGGCCAACAAGGTAAACAAGGGGAACCAGACCTCCCAGGCCAACCAGGCCAGCCAGGCCAACCAGACCAACCAGGCCATCCAGCCATCTAGGTAAACTGGGCCAATCAGGCTAACTCGGCCAACCAGGACCGCCAGGCCTACCAGACCAAACAAACCAACCAGGGCAACCAGACTAACCAGGCCAACCAGCCAACAAGGCTAAACAGGTCAAACAGGCCAACCAGGGCAACCAGACCAACCAGGCCAACTAGATTAACCAGGCCTACCACACCACTGAGGCCAACCAGGCCAACCAGACCAACCAGGCCATCCAGCCAACCAGGCCATCCAGGCCTACCATACCAAACAGACCAACCAGGCCAACCAGGCCAACCAGCCAACCAGGCAAACCAGGTCAACCAGAGCAACAAGGGCAAGCAGATCAACCAGGCCAACCAGACCAACCAGGCCATTCAGCCAAGCAGGCTATACAGGCCAACCAGCTAACAAGGACAAACAGGCTAACCTGGCCAACCAGGACCACCAGGCCTTCCAGACCAAACAGACCAACCAGACCAACCAGCCAACCAAGCTAAACAGGTTAACCAGGCCAACCAGGCCATTCAGCCAACGAGGCCATCCAGGCTAACCAGCCCAACCAGGCCAAACACACCAACCAGGCAAACCAGCCAACTAGTCTTACCAGGGCAACCAGGGCAACCAGACCAACCAGACCAACTAGGCCAACCAGGCCAAACAGACCAACCAGGCCATCCAGCCAATCAGGCCATCCAGGTCTACCAGACCACCCAGGCAAACCAGGCTAACAAGATCAACCAGGCCATCCCGGCCAACCAGCTCTACCAGGCCAACTAGGCCAACCAGACCAAGCAGGCAAACCAGCCAACCAGGCTTACCAGGCCAACCAGGGCAACCAGTTTAACCAGCCAACCAGGCCAACCAGGCTAACCAGGCCAACCAGGCTTACCAGACCAACCAGGTTAAGCAGCCCTACCAGACCAACCAGGATAACCAACCATCCAGGCCAACCAGCTAACTAGGCCAATCAGGCCTACCAGACCAAACAGACAAACCAGGCCAACCAGATTAACCAGGCCAACCAGCCTACCAGGCTAAACAGGTTAACCTGGCCAACCAGGGCAACCAGGCCATTCAGGCCAACCAGACCAACCAGGCCATCCAGCCAACCAGGCCATCCAGGCCAACCAGCTGAACCAGGCAACCAGGCCAACCAGACCACACATGCCAACCAGGCCAACCAGCTCATCCAGCCAACCAGGCCAACCAGCCAACCAGGCTAACCAGGTCAACCAGGACAACTAGGGCAACCAGGCTAACCAGGCCAAACAGACCAACCAGGCCATCCAGCCAATCAGGCCATCCAGGTCTACCAGACCACCCAGGCAAACCAGGCTAACAAGACCAACCAGGCCATCCAGCCAGGCCATCCAGGCCAACCAGCTCTACCAGGCCAACCAGGCCAACCAGACCAAGCAGGCAAACCAGCCAACCAGGCTAACCAGGGCAACCAGGCCAACCAGGGCAACCAGTTTAACCAGCCAACCAGGACCAGGCCACCAGGTAACCCAGGCTTACCAGACCAACCAGGTTAAGCAGCCCTACCAGACCAACCAGGCCAACTAGGATAACCAACCATCCAGGCCAACCTGGCCAACCAGCTAACTAGGCCAACCAGGACCACCAGGCCTACCAGACCAAAAAGACAAACCAGGCCAACCAGGCAAACCAGATTAACCAGGCGTACCAGGCTAAACAGGTTAACCAGGCCAACCAGGCCAACCAGACCAACCAGCCAAGCAGGCCATACAGGCCAACCAGCTAACAAGGACAACCAGGCTAACCCGGCCAACCAGGACCAACAGGCCTACCAGACCAAACAGACCAACCAGGCCAACCAGGACAACCAGACCAACCAGGCTAACCAACCAACCAGGCTATCCAGGCCAACAAGAGCAACACACCAGCCAGGCAAACCAGGCCAACCAGACCAACCAGGCCATCCAACCAACCAGCTTTTCCAGGCTAACCAGGACAACGAGACAAACCAGGCCAACCAGCCAACCAGGCTAATTAGGTCAAAATGCCAACCAGGCCACCAGGTTAACCAGGCCTACCAGACCAACCAGGTTTACCAGGCCAACCAGGAAAACCAGCCATCCAGGCCAACCAGGCGAACCAGCTAACTAGGCCAACCAGCTAACTAGGCCAACCAGGCTAACCCGGCCAACCAAGCCAACCATGCCAACCATGCCTTCAAGCCAACCAGCTCTACCAACCCAACCATTCCAACCAGGCCAACCAGACCAACCAGGCCAACCAGCCAACCAGGCTTACCAGGTTAACCAGGCCAACCAGGCCATTCAGCCAACAAGGCCATCCAGGCTAACCAGCCCAACCAGGCCAACCACACCAACCAGGCAAACCAGCCAACCAGGCTTACCAGTTCAACCAGGGCAACCAGGCCATCCAGGCCAACCAGCTCAACCAGGCCAACAAGGCCAACCAGACCAACCAGGCCACCCGGCCAACCAGGCTAACTCAGCCAACAAGGTAAACAAGGGGAACCAGAACTCCCAGGCCAACCAGGCCAGCCAGGCCAACCAGGCCATCCAGCCATCTAGGTCAACTGGGCCAATCAGGCTTACTCGGCCAACCAGGACCGCCAGGCCTACCAGACCAAACAGACTAACCAGGCCAACCAGGGCAACCAGACTAACCAGGCCAACCAGCCAACAAGGCTAAACAGGTCAACCCGGCCAACCAGGGCAACTAGACCAACCAGGCCAACCAGGACAACTAGACCAACCAGGCCATCCAGGTCTACCACACCACCCAGGCCAACCAGGCCAACCAGGCCATCCAGACAACCAAGCCATCCAGGCCTACCATATCAAACAGGCCAACCCGGCCAACCAGCCAACCAGGCAAACCAGGTCAACCAGGCCAACAAGGGCAAGCAGATCAACCAGGCCAACCAGGCCAACCAGACCAACCAGGCCATCCAGCCAAGCAGGCTATACAGGCCAACCAGCTAACAAGGACAACCAGGCTAACCCGGCCAACCAGGACCACCAGGCCTACCAGACCAAACAGACCAACCAGGCCAACCAGACCAACCAGGCTAACCAACCAACCAGGCTATCCAGGCCAACAAGAGCAACCAGACCACCCAGGCAAACCAGGCCAACCAGACCAACCAGGCCTACCAACCAACCAGCTTTACCAGGCTAACCATGCCAACGAGACAAACCAGGCCAACCAGCCAACCAGGCTAACCAGGTCAAAAAGACAACCAGGCCTGGTTACCTGGTGCACCAGGTTAACCAGGCCTACCAGACCAACCAGGTTAACCAGGCCAACCAGGAAAACCAGCCATCCAGGCCAACCAGGCCAACCAGCCAACTAGGCCAACCAGGCTAATTCGGCCAACCAGGCCAACATGCCAACCATGCCATCCAGCCAACCAGCTCTACCAACCCAACCATTCCAACCAGGCCAGCCAGCCAACCAGGCTAACCAGGTAAACCAGGCCAACCAGCCAATCAGGCCAACCAGGCCATTCATCCAACGAGGCCATCCAGGCTAACCAGCCCAACCAGGCCAACCACACCAACCAGGCAAACCAGCCAACCAGGCTTACCAGGTCAACCAGGACAACCAGGCCAACCAGACCAACTAGGCCAACCAGGCCAAACAGACCAACCAGGCCATCCAGCCAATCAGGCCATTCAGGTCTACCAGACCACCCAGGCAAACCAGGCTAACAAGACCAACCAGGCCATCCAGCCAGGCCATCCAGGCCAACCAGCTCTACCAGGCCAGCCAGGCCTACCAGACCAAGCAGGCAAACCAGCCAACCAGGTCAACCAGGTAAACCAGGGCAACCAGTTTAACCAGCCAACCAGGCCAACCAGGCTAACCAGGCCACCAGGTAACCCAGGCTTACCAGACCAACCAGGTTAAGCAGCCCTACCAGACCAACCAGGCCAACCAGGATAACCAACCATCCAGGCCAACCATGCCAACCAGCTAACTAGGCCAACCAGGACCACCAGGCCTACCAGACCAAACAGACAAACCAGGCCAACCAGGCAAACCAAATTAACCAGGCCAACCAGCCTACCAGGCTAAACAGGTTAACCAGGCCAAACAGACCAACCAAGCCATTCAGGCCAACCAGACCAACCAGGCCATCCAGCTAACCAGGCCAACCAGCTGAACCAGGCAACCAGGCCAACCAGACCACCCAGGCAAACCAGGTCATCCAGCCAACCAGAACAACCAGGCTAACCAGGTCAACCAGGACCACCAGGCCTACCAGACCAACCAGGCCAACAAGGCCAACCAGGCTAACTCGGCCAACCAGGCCAACAAGGGGAATAAGACCACCCAGGCCAACCAGGCCAACCAGACCAACCAGGTAATCCAGGCATCCAGGCCAACTGGGCCAACCAGCTAACTAGGCCAATCAGGCTAACTCGGCCAACCAGGACCGCCAGGCCTACCAGACCAAACAGACCAACCAGGCCAACCAGGGCAACCAGGCCAACCAGCCAACAAGGCTAAACAGGTCAACAAGAGCAACCAGACCACCCAGGCTAACCAGGTCAACAAGGTTATCTAGGCCAACCAGCTCAACAAGGCCAACCAGACCAACCAGGCCACCCAGCCAACCAGTCTTATAAGGTCAACCAGGCCAACCAGGCAAACCAGCCAACCAGACCAACCAGGCCACCAGGTTAACCAGGCCTACCATACCAATCAGCGAACCAGGCTAACAAGGTCAACCAGGACAACCAGGCCAACCAGGCAAACCAGGCAACCAGGTTAACCAGGTTAACCAGGAAAACAAGCAATCCAGAACAAACAGGCCAACCAGCTAACTAGGCCAGCCAGACTAACCCGGCCAACCAGGACCACCAGGCCTACCAGACCAACCAGGCCATCCAGCCAACCAGCTCTACCAACCCAACCATTCCAACCAGGCCAACCAGACCAACCAGGCCTACCAGCCAACCAGGCTAACCAGGTTAACCAGGCCAACCAACCAACCAGGCCATTCAGCCAACGAGGTCATCCAGGATTAACCAGCCCAACCAGGCCAACCACACCAACCAGGCAAACCAGCCAACCAGGCTTACCAGGTCACCCAGGGCAACCAGGCCAACCAGACAAACTAGGCCAACCAGCCAACCAGGCTATCCAGGTAAACCAGGCCATCCAGGCCAAACAGCTCAACCAGGCCAACAAGGCCAACCAGGCCATCCAGCCAACCAGGCTAACTCGGCCAACAAGGTAAACAAGGGGAACCAGACCTCCCAGGCCAACCAGGCCAGCCAGGCCAACCAGACCAACCAGGCCATCCAGCCATCTAGGTAAACTGGGCCAATCAGGCTAACTCGGCCAACCAGGACCGCCAGGCCTACCAGACCAAACAGACCAACCAGGGCAACCAGACTAACCAGGCCAACCAGCCAACAAGGCTAAACAGGTCAAACAGGCCAACCAGGGCAACCAGACCAACCAGGCCAACTAGATTAACCAGGCCTACCACACCACTGAGGCCAACCAGGACAACCAGACCAACCAGGTCATCCAGCCAACCAGGCCATCCAGGCCTACCATACCAAACAGACCAACCAGGCCAACCAGGCCAACCAGCCAACCAGGCAAACCAGGTCAACCAGAGCAACAAGGGCAAGCAGATCAACCAGGCCAACCAGACCAACCAGGCCATTCAGCCAAGCAGGCTATACAGGCCAACCAGCTAACAAGGACAAACAGGCTAACCTGGCCAACCAGGACCACCAGGCCTACCAGACCAAACAGACCAACCAGACCAACCAGCCAACTAGGCTAAACAGGTTAACCAGGCCAACCAGGCCATTCAGCCAACGAGGCCATCCAGGCTAACCAGCCCAACCAGGCCAAACACACCAACCAGGCAAACCAGCCAACTAGTCTTACCAGGTCAACCAGGGCAACCAGACCAACCAGACCAACTAGGCCAACCAGGCCAAACAGACCAACATGGCCATCCAGCCAATCAGGCCATCCAGGTCTACCAGACCACCCAGGCAAACCAGGCTAACAAGACCAACCAGGCCATCCCGGCCAACCAGCTCTACCAGGCCAACTAGGCCAACCAGACCAAGCAGGCAAACCAGCCAACCAGGCTTACCAGGCCAACCAGGGCAACCAGTTTAACCAGCCAACCAGGCCAACCAGGCTAACCAGGCCAACCAGGCCACCAGGTAACCCAGGCTTACCAGACCAACCAGGTAAAGCAGCCCTACCAGACCAACCAGGATAACCAACCATCCAGGCCAACCAGCTAACTAGGCCAATCAGGCCTACCAGACCAAACAGACAAACCAGGCCAACCAGATTAACCAGGCCAACCAGCCTACCAGGCTAAACAGGTTAACCTGGCCAACCAGGGCAACCAGGCCATTCAGGCCAACCAGACCAACCAGGCCATCCAGCCAACCAGGCCATCCAGGCCAACCAGCTGAACCAGGCAACCAGGTTAACCAGACCACACATGCCAACCAGGCCAACCAGCTCATCCAGCCAACCAGGCCAACCAGCCAACCAGGCTAACCAGGTCAACCAGGACAACTAGGGCAACCAGGCTAACCAGGCCAAACAGACCAACCAGGCCATCCAGCCAATCAGGCCATCCAGGTCTACCAGACCACAAGGCAAACCAGGCTAACAAGACCAACCAGGCCATCCAGCCAGGCCATCCAGGCCAACCAGCTCTACCAGGCCAACCAGGCCAACCAGACCAAGCAGGCAAACCAGCCAACCAGGCTAACCAGGGCAACCAGGCCAACCAGGGCAACCAGTTTAACCAGCCAACCAGGACCAGGCCAACCAGGCCACCAGGTAACCCAGGCTTACCAGACCAACCAGGTTAAGCAGCCCTACCAGACCAACCAGGCCATTTAGGATAACCAACCATCCATGCCAACCTGGCCAACCAGCTAACTAGGCCAACCAGGACCACCAGGCCTACCAGACCAAAAAGAAAAACCAGGCCAACCAGGCAAACCAGATTAACCAGGCGTACCATGCTAAACAGGTTAACCAGGCCAACCAGGCCAACCAGACCAACCAGCCAAGCAGGCCATACAGGCCAACCAGCTAACAAGGACAACCAGGCTAACCCGGCCAACCAGGACCAACAGGCCTACCAGACCAAACAGACCAACCAGGCCAACCAGGACAACCAGACTAACCAGGCTAACCAACCAACCAGGCTATCCAGGCCAACAAGAGCAACAAACCAGCCAGGCAAACCAGGCCAACCAGACCAACCAGGCCATCCAACCAACCAGCTTTTCCAGGCTAACCAGGACAACGAGACAAACCAGGCCAACCAGCCAACCAGGCTAATTAGGTCAAAATGCCAACCAGGCCACCAGGTTAACCAGGCCTACCAGACCAACCAGGTTTACCAGGCCAACCAGGAAAACCAGCCATCCAGGCCAACCAGGCGAACCAGCTAACTAGGCCAACCAGCTAACTAGGCCAACCAGGCTAACCCGGCCAACCAAGCCAACCATGCCAACCATGCCTTCCAGCCAACCAGCTCTACCAACCCAACCATTCCAACCAGGCCAACCAGACCAACCAGGCCAACCAGCCAACCAGGCTTACCAGGTTAACCAGGCCAACCAGGCCATTCAGCCAACAAGGCCATCCAGGCTAACCAGCCCAACCAGGCCAACCACACCAACCAGGCAAACCAGCCAACCAGGCAAACCAGGTCAACCAGAGCAACAAGGGCAAGCAGATCAACCAGGCCAACCAGACCAACCAGGCCATTCAGCCAAGCAGGCTATACAGGCCAACCAGCTAACAAGGACAAACAGGCTAACCTGGCCAACCAGGACCACCAGGCCTACCAGACCAAACAGACCAACCAGACCAACCAGCCAACTAGGCTAAACAGGTTAACCAGGCCAACCAGGCCATTCAGCCAACGAGGCCATCCAGGCTAACCAGCCCAACCAGGCCAAACACACCAACCAGGCAAACCAGCCAACTAGTCTTACCAGGTCAACCAGGGCAACCAGACCAACCAGACCAACTAGGCCAACCAGGCCAAACAGACCAACCAGGCCATCCAGCCAATCAGGCCATCCAGGTCTACCAGACCACCCAGGCAAACCAGGCTAACAAGACCAACCAGGCCATCCCGGCCAACCAGCTCTACCAGGCCAACTAGGCCAACCAGACCAAGCAGGCAAACCAGCCAACCAGGCTTACCAGGCCAACCAGGGCAACCAGTTTAACCAGCCAACCAGGCCAACCAGGCTAACCAGGCCAACCAGGCCACCAGGTAACCCAGGCTTACCAGACCAACCAGGTAAAGCAGCCCTACCAGACCAACCAGGATAACCAACCATCCAGGCCAACCAGCTAACTAGGCCAATCAGGCCTACCAGACCAAACAGACAAACCAGGCCAACCAGATTAACCAGGCCAACCAGCCTACCAGGCTAAACAGGTTAACCTGGCCAACCAGGGCAACCAGGCCATTCAGGCCAACCAGACCAACCAGGCCATCCAGCCAACCAGGCCATCCAGGCCAACCAGCTGAACCAGGCAACCAGGTTAACCAGACCACACATGCCAACCAGGCCAACCAGCTCATCCAGCCAACCAGGCCAACCAGCCAACCAGGCTAACCAGGTCAACCAGGACAACTAGGGCAACCAGGCTAACCAGGCCAAACAGACCAACCAGGCCATCCAGCCAATCAGGCCATCCAGGTCTACCAGACCACCAGGCAAACCAGGCTAACAAGACCAACCAGGCCATCCAGCCAGGCCATCCAGGCAACCAGCTCTACCAGGCCAACCAGGCCAACCAGACCAAGCAGGCAAACCAGCCAACCAGGCTAACCAGGGCAACCAGGCCAACCAGGGCAACCAGTTTAACCAGCCAACCAGGACCAGGCCAACCAGGCCACCAGGTAACCCAGGCTTACCAGACCAACCAGGTTAAGCAGCCCTACCAGACCAACCAGGCCATTTAGGATAACCAACCATCCAGGCCAACCTGGCCAACCAGCTAACTAGGCCAACCAGGACCACCAGGCCTACCAGACCAAAAAGACAAACCAGGCCAACCAGGCAAACCAGATTAACCAGGCGTACCATGCTAAACAGGTTAACCAGGCCAACCAGGCCAACCAGACCAACCAGCCAAGCAGGCCATACAGGCCAACCAGCTAACAAGGACAACCAGGCTAACCCGGCCAACCAGGACCAACAGGCCTACCAGACCAAACAGACCAACCAGGCCAACCAGGACAACCAGACTAACCAGGCTAACCAACCAACCAGGCTATCCAGGCCAACAAGAGCAACAAACCAGCCAGGCAAACCAGGCCAACCAGACCAACCAGGCCATCCAACCAACCAGCTTTTCCAGGCTAACCAGGACAACGAGACAAACCAGGCCAACCAGCCAACCAGGCTAATTAGGTCAAAATGCCAACCAGGCCACCAGGTTAACCAGGCCTACCAGACCAACCAGGTTTACCAGGCCAACCAGGAAAACCAGCCATCCAGGCCAACCAGGCGAACCAGCTAACTAGGCCAACCAGCTAACTAGGCCAACCAGCTAACTAGGCCAACCAGGCTAACCCGGCCAACCAAGCCAACCTTGCCAACCATGCCTTCCAGCCAACCAGCTCTACCAACCCAACCATTCCAACCAGGCCAACCAGACCAACCAGGCCAACCAGCCAACCAGGCTTACCAGGTTAACCAGGCCAACCAGGCCATTCAGCCAACAAGGCCATCCAGGCTAACCAGCCCAACCAGGCCAACCACACCAACCAGGCAAACCAGCCAACCAGGCAAACCAGGTCAACCAGAGCAACAAGGGCAAGCAGATCAACCAGGCCAACCAGACCAACCAGGCCATTCAGCCAAGCAGGCTATACAGGCCAACCAGCTAACAAGGACAAACAGGCTAACCTGGCCAACCAGGACCACCAGGCCTACCAGACCAAACAGACCAACCAGACCAACCAGCCAACTAGGCTAAACAGGTTAACCAGGCCAACCAGGCCATTCAGCCAACGAGGCCATCCAGGCTAACCAGCCCAACCAGGCCAAACACACCAACCAGGCAAACCAGCCAACTAGTCTTACCAGGTCAACCAGGGCAACCAGACCAACCAGACCAACTAGGCCAACCAGGCCAAACAGACCAACCAGGCCATCCAGCCAATCAGGCCATCCAGGTCTACCAGACCACCCAGGCAAACCAGGCTAACAAGACCAACCAGGCCATCCCGGCCAACCAGCTCTACCAGGCCAACTAGGCCAACCAGACCAAGCAGGCAAACCAGCCAACCAGGCTTACCAGGCCAACCAGGGCAACCAGTTTAACCAGCCAACCAGGCCAACCAGGCTAACCAGGCCAACCAGCCTACCAGGCTAAACAGGTTAACCTGGCCAACCAGGGCAACCAGGCCATTCAGGCCAACCAGACCAACCAGGCCATCCAGCCAACCAGGCCATCCAGGCCAACCAGCTGAACCAGGCAACCAGGTTAACCAGACCACACATGCCAACCAGGCCAACCAGCTCATCCAGCCAACCAGGCCAACCAGCCAACCAGGCTAACCAGGTCAACCAGGACAACTAGGGCAACCAGGCTAACCAGGCCAAACAGACCAACCAGGCCATCCAGCCAATCAGGCCATCCAGGTCTACCAGACCACCAGGCAAACCAGGCTAACAAGACCAACCAGGCCATCCAGCCAGGCCATCCAGGCCAACCAGCTCTACCAGGCCAACCAGGCCAACCAGACCAAGCAGGCAAACCAGCCAACCAGGCTAACCAGGGCAACCAGGCCAACCAGGGCAACCAGTTTAACCAGCCAACCAGGACCAGGCCAACCAGGCCACCAGGTAACCCAGGCTTACCAGACCAACCAGGTTAAGCAGCCCTACCAGACCAACCAGGCCATTTAGGATAACCAACCATCCAGGCCAACCTGGCCAACCAGCTAACTAGGCCAACCAGGACCACCAGGCCTACCAGACCAAAAAGACAAACCAGGCCAACCAGGCAAACCAGATTAACCAGGCGTACCATGCTAAACAGGTTAACCAGGCCAACCAGGCCAACCAGACCAACCAGGCAAACCAGCCAACCAGGCAAACCAGGTCAACCAGAGCAACAAGGGCAAGCAGATCAACCAGGCCAACCAGACCAACCAGGCCATTCAGCCAAGCAGGCTATACAGGCCAACCAGCTAACAAGGACAAACAGGCTAACCTGGCCAACCAGGACCACCAGGCCTACCAGACCAAACAGACCAACCAGACCAACCAGCCAACTAGGCTAAACAGGTTAACCAGGCCAACCAGGCCATTCAGCCAACGAGGCCATCCAGGCTAACCAGCCCAACCAGGCCAAACACACCAACCAGGCAAACCAGCCAACTAGTCTTACCAGGTCAACCAGGGCAACCAGACCAACCAGACCAACTAGGCCAACCAGGCCAAACAGACCAACCAGGCCATCCAGCCAATCAGGCCATCCAGGTCTACCAGACCACCCAGGCAAACCAGGCTAACAAGACCAACCAGGCCATCCCGGCCAACCAGCTCTACCAGGCCAACTAGGCCAACCAGACCAAGCAGGCAAACCAGCCAACCAGGCTTACCAGGCCAACCAGGGCAACCAGTTTAACCAGCCAACCAGGCCAACCAGGCTAACCAGGCCAACCAGGCCACCAGGTAACCCAGGCTTACCAGACCAACCAGGTAAAGCAGCCCTACCAGACCAACCAGGATAACCAACCATCCAGGCCAACCAGCTAACTAGGCCAATCAGGCCTACCAGACCAAACAGACAAACCAGGCCAACCAGATTAACCAGGCCAACCAGCCTACCAGGCTAAACAGGTTAACCTGGCCAACCAGGGCAACCAGGCCATTCAGGCCAACCAGACCAACCAGGCCATCCAGCCAACCAGGCCATCCAGGCCAACCAGCTGAACCAGGCAACCAGGTTAACCAGACCACACATGCCAACCAGGCCAACCAGCTCATCCAGCCAACCAGGCCAACCAGCCAACCAGGCTAACCAGGTCAACCAGGACAACTAGGGCAACCAGGCTAACCAGGCCAAACAGACCAACCAGGCCATCCAGCCAATCAGGCCATCCAGGTCTACCAGACCACCAGGCAAACCAGGCTAACAAGACCAACCAGGCCATCCAGCCAGGCCATCCAGGCCAACCAGCTCTACCAGGCCAACCAGGCCAACCAGACCAAGCAGGCAAACCAGCCAACCAGGCTAACCAGGGCAACCAGGCCAACCAGGGCAACCAGTTTAACCAGCCAACCAGGACCAGGCCAACCAGGCCACCAGGTAACCCAGGCTTACCAGACCAACCAGGTTAAGCAGCCCTACCAGACCAACCAGGCCATTTAGGATAACCAACCATCCAGGCCAACCTGGCCAACCAGCTAACTAGGCCAACCAGGACCACCAGGCCTACCAGACCAAAAAGACAAACCAGGCCAACCAGGCAAACCAGATTAACCAGGCGTACCATGCTAAACAGGTTAACCAGGCCAACCAGGCCAACCAGACCAACCAGCCAAGCAGGCCATACAGGCCAACCAGCTAACAAGGACAACCAGGCTAACCCGGCCAACCAGGACCAACAGGCCTACCAGACCAAACAGACCAACCAGGCCAACCAGGACAACCAGACTAACCAGGCTAACCAACCAACCAGGCTATCCAGGCCAACAAGAGCAACAAACCAGCCAGGCAAACCAGGCCAACCAGACCAACCAGGCCATCCAACCAACCAGCTTTTCCAGGCTAACCAGGACAACGAGACAAACCAGGCCAACCAGCCAACCAGGCTAATTAGGTCAAAATGCCAACCAGGCCACCAGGTTAACCAGGCCTACCAGACCAACCAGGTTTACCAGGCCAACCAGGAAAACCAGCCATCCAGGCCAACCAGGCGAACCAGCTAACTAGGCCAACCAGCTAACTAGGCCAACCAGGCTAACCCGGCCAACCAAGCCAACCATGCCAACCATGCCTTCCAGCCAACCAGCTCTACCAACCCAACCATTCCAACCAGGCCAACCAGACCAACCAGGCCAACCAGCCAACCAGGCTTACCAGGTTAACCAGGCCAACCAGGCCATTCAGCCAACAAGGCCATCCAGGCTAACCAGCCCAACCAGGCCAACCACACCAACCAGGCAAACCAGCCAACCAGGCAAACCAGGTCAACCAGAGCAACAAGGGCAAGCAGATCAACCAGGCCAACCAGACCAACCAGGCCATTCAGCCAAGCAGGCTATACAGGCCAACCAGCTAACAAGGACAAACAGGCTAACCTGGCCAACCAGGACCACCAGGCCTACCAGACCAAACAGACCAACCAGACCAACCAGCCAACTAGGCTAAACAGGTTAACCAGGCCAACCAGGCCATTCAGCCAACGAGGCCATCCAGGCTAACCAGCCCAACCAGGCCAAACACACCAACCAGGCAAACCAGCCAACTAGTCTTACCAGGTCAACCAGGGCAACCAGACCAACCAGACCAACTAGGCCAACCAGGCCAAACAGACCAACCAGGCCATCCAGCCAATCAGGCCATCCAGGTCTACCAGACCACCCAGGCAAACCAGGCTAACAAGACCAACCAGGCCATCCCGGCCAACCAGCTCTACCAGGCCAACTAGGCCAACCAGACCAAGCAGGCAAACCAGCCAACCAGGCTTACCAGGCCAACCAGGGCAACCAGTTTAACCAGCCAACCAGGCCAACCAGGCTAACCAGGCCAACCAGGCCACCAGGTAACCCAGGCTTACCAGACCAACCAGGTAAAGCAGCCCTACCAGACCAACCAGGATAACCAACCATCCAGGCCAACCAGCTAACTAGGCCAATCAGGCCTACCAGACCAAACAGACAAACCAGGCCAACCAGATTAACCAGGCCAACCAGCCTACCAGGCTAAACAGGTTAACCTGGCCAACCAGGGCAACCAGGCCATTCAGGCCAACCAGACCAACCAGGCCATCCAGCCAACCAGGCCATCCAGGCCAACCAGCTGAACCAGGCAACCAGGTTAACCAGACCACACATGCCAACCAGGCCAACCAGCTCATCCAGCCAACCAGGCCAACCAGCCAACCAGGCTAACCAGGTCAACCAGGACAACTAGGGCAACCAGGCTAACCAGGCCAAACAGACCAACCAGGCCATCCAGCCAATCAGGCCATCCAGGTCTACCAGACCACCAGGCAAACCAGGCTAACAAGACCAACCAGGCCATCCAGCCAGGCCATCCAGGCCAACCAGCTCTACCAGGCCAACCAGGCCAACCAGACCAAGCAGGCAAACCAGCCAACCAGGCTAACCAGGGCAACCAGGCCAACCAGGGCAACCAGTTTAACCAGCCAACCAGGACCAGGCCAACCAGGCCACCAGGTAACCCAGGCTTACCAGACCAACCAGGTTAAGCAGCCCTACCAGACCAACCAGGCCATTTAGGATAACCAACCATCCAGGCCAACCTGGCCAACCAGCTAACTAGGCCAACCAGGACCACCAGGCCTACCAGACCAAAAAGACAAACCAGGCCAACCAGGCAAACCAGATTAACCAGGCGTACCATGCTAAACAGGTTAACCAGGCCAACCAGGCCAACCAGACCAACCAGCCAAGCAGGCCATACAGGCCAACCAGCTAACAAGGACAACCAGGCTAACCCGGCCAACCAGGACCAACAGGCCTACCAGACCAAACAGACCAACCAGGCCAACCAGGACAACCAGACTAACCAGGCTAACCAACCAACCAGGCTATCCAGGCCAACAAGAGCAACAAACCAGCCAGGCAAACCAGGCCAACCAGACCAACCAGGCCATCCAACCAACCAGCTTTTCCAGGCTAACCAGGACAACGAGACAAACCAGGCCAACCAGCCAACCAGGCTAATTAGGTCAAAATGCCAACCAGGCCACCAGGTTAACCAGGCCTACCAGACCAACCAGGTTTACCAGGCCAACCAGGAAAACCAGCCATCCAGGCCAACCAGGCGAACCAGCTAACTAGGCCAACCAGCTAACTAGGCCAACCAGGCTAACCCGGCCAACCAAGCCAACCATGCCAACCATGCCTTCCAGCCAACCAGCTCTACCAACCCAACCATTCCAACCAGGCCAACCAGACCAACCAGGCCAACCAGCCAACCAGGCTTACCAGGTTAACCAGGCCAACCAGGCCATTCAGCCAACAAGGCCATCCAGGCTAACCAGCCCAACCAGGCCAACCACACCAACCAGGCAAACCAGCCAACCAGGCTTACCAGTTCAACCAGGGCAACCAGGCCAACCAGCCAACCAGGCCATCCAGGCCAACCAGCTCAACCAGGCCAACAAGGCCAACCAGACCAACCAGGCCACCCGGCCAACCAGGCTAACTCAGCCAACAAGGTAAACAAGGGGAACCAGAACTCCCAGGCCAACCAGGCCAGCCAGGCCAACCAGACCAACCAGGCCATCCAGCCATCTAGGTCAACTGGGCCAATCAGGCTAACTCGGCCAACCAGGACCGCCAGGCCTACCAGACCAAACAGACTAACCAGCCCAACCAGGGCAACCAGACTAACCAGGCCAACCAGCCAACAAGGCTAAACAGGTCAACCCGGCCAACAAGGGCAACTAGACCAACCAGGCCAACCAGGACAACTAGACCAACCAGGCCATCCAGGTCTACCACACCACCCAGGCCAACCAGGCCAACCAGACCAACCAGGCCATTCAGCCAAGCAGGCCATACAGGCCAACCAGCTAACAAGGACAACCAGGCTAACCCGGCCAACCAGGACCACCAGGTCTACCAGACCAAACAGACCAACCAGGCCAACCAGGCCAACCAGACCAACCAGGCTAACCAACCAACCAGGCTATCCAGGCTAACCAGGCCAACCAGGCCACCAGGTAACCCAGGCTTACCAGACCAACCAGGTTAAGCAGCCCTACCAGACCAACCAGGGCAACCAACCATCCAGGTTAACCAGGCCAACCAGCTAACTAGGCCAACCAGGACCACCAGGCCTACCAGACCAAACAGACAAACCAGGCCAACCAGGCAAACCAGATTAACCAGGCCAACCAGCCTACTAGGCTAAACAGGTTAATCAGGCCAACCAGGGCAACCAGACCAACCAGGCCATTCAGGCCAACCAGACCAACCAGGCCATCAAGCCAACCAGGCCATCCAGGCCAACCAGCTGAACCAGGCAACCAGACCACCCAGGCCAACCAGGCCAACCAGGTCATCCAGCCAACCAGGCCAACCAGCCAACCAGGCTAACCAGGTCAACCAGGACAACTAGGGCAACCAGGCAAACCAGGGCAACCAGGCCAACCAGACTAACCAGGCCAACCAGGCCACCCAGACCAGCCAGGCCATCCAGCCAACCAGGCCATCAAGGCCTACCACACCACCCAGGCCAAGCAGGCCAAACAGACCATCCAGCCCACCAGGCCATCCAGGTCAACCAGCCAACCAGGCCAAGCAGGCCAACAAGACCAACCAGGTCAACTAGGCTAACTCGGCCTACCAGACCAACCAGGCCAGCAACACCAACCAGACCATTGAGCCAACCAGGTCATCCAGGACAAACAGCCCAACTAGGGCAACCAGACCAACCAGGCCAACCAGCCAGCCAGGCTAACCAGGTCAATTAGGCCAACCAGGCCACCAGGTTAACCAGGCCTACCAGACCACACAGGCCAACCAGACCAACCAGGCCATCCAGCAAATCAGGCCATCAAGGCCAACCAGCTCTACCAGGCCAACCTGGCCAGCCAGCCAACCAGGCTAACCAGGTCAACCAGCCCAACCTGGCCAACCAGGCCAACCAAACCAACCATGCCAACTCTACGGAGTTGGCTCCATAGAGGATAGACGTGTTCTCTGCTCGCTCCTGCCAGCGACGCCGTATACGAGTTTACTTTGTCATATAAGTTAAATTGTCAAAGCTCTGCGAGTCAAAGTGAAAATATTTTCACTGTCTTTACTGTTAATTACTCAAGAAGTGCTTTATAAATTCTGTGGAAATGGTGTGTGATGTATGTAAAAGAACATTACAAGAGGCAGAAGACACGATCAAATGCACAACTTGCAAGACAGTGGGTGTTCACGCAAACTGCATACAAAGAGCGTCGCATAACAAGCCAAGACAGGACTTAAAATGGAAGTGCAGCTTATGTTACAATAAAGCTGGTGAAAATGCTGATAATTCTGGTGAGAACGATAACTCTAATATCTCAAATAAAGACTTATTGAAACATTTTATGAGTATTGAAAATAAATTAAGTGACATTCCTGACCTAAAAAATTCTGTTGAATTTATATCAGCTCAGTACAAGGATATAAAAATGAAACAGGAGGAACAAAATAAATTAGTGCATGAATTATTGAATAAAGTGGATATTCTGACGACCAAAGACAAAGAGAAAGATGAAGTGATACTCAATCTAACGGACAGGGTGCATGAGTTGGAACAGGCTAATCTTGCTAAGTTTGTAGAAGTGCACGGACTAGAGGCTCCGTCAAACGAGAATGTGAAGCACACCGTGCAGTTACTGGCAGAAAAGATCGGTGCACCGCCTGCAGCAGACTCAGTGGAGGACGCATACCGCATGCCTGTAAACAGGCGCAACGCTAGACAACGAGACCAACCGCCAGTGCTTGTTGTGAAGTTCAAGGCTGCAGCGGCTCGAGCAACCTGGCTCGACTTTCAACAGACCAGGAATTTGACGGCGGGTGCTGTGCTGGGGACGGTGAGTATGAACAGAGTAAAGGTATTTGAGCAGTTGACGCCCTACTACCGTAAACTGTTGTGGATGACTCGTGAGGCAGCTCGCGAGAGGGACTATCATTTTACATGGGCTAAAAATGGAAAGATTTTTGCTAAAAAGAGACAAGATGAGGGCACTGTACGAATTTTCAATGAATGAGATATAATAAAAAAAATAAATCCAAAAAGAACTTAATGTTGCTGACTTAATTATATGTTTCTAACTATTTATGTTAGATAACTTTGAAAATTTAGAATTAATTAAATGTGAAAAAACTGAATATTTAAATGATTTTTTGAACTTAAATGATCAGACAAATAAGAATAAAATTAATATAATTCATCAAAATATAAGATCTCTAAGAAAAAATTTGCTCAAAAAAATTTTTTGCTCAAATTAAAAATAATTTACAAAACATCGATGTAATTGTACCAACTGAAATTTACATTTATGAATTAGAGGGAACAAAGTATAATATTCCTGGATACTCAAAGATTTTCAAGCCTAGAAATATAAATAGAGCGGGAGGAATAATAATATTCATTAAACATAACATAAAATATACAGAAATTGACATTTTATTAGACTCAGTAGAATGTGTGGGGGTTGATATAAATAATAACATTACCTTGTTTGCATTATACAGACCCCCATCAGAAAATAAAAAATTATTTATTACTGTAATTAAAAATAAAATTCTCATAAAATCATGGCGGAAAAATATAATGTTGATTGGGGATATTAATATTAACCTGTTTGCTGTAGAGGATGATAATAAAAACAAATAATATGAAAATAACATGGCCAAATATGGATTTTTAAAAGGAATTTATCATCCGACACGAGAAGAAATTCGTAGTAATAATAAATCATCCACGTGCATTGACCATATTTTTGTAAAACTTTATAAAATGGATTGTATTACATCTGTAATCCAAACAAAAGTAACTGATCATTATATGATTGCTGCTAGTTTATCGGTAATAAACAACTCAAATTTTGATGTTATAAAAAAAAATGTAAACAGACTTAACCATAAAAAATACTTAAATAGAATTTCTAGTTTTGACTGGCAACAATATTCAGATGAAAAAAGTGATGATGTATTGTATAATAATATTGTAAATGTGTTCAATGATATTAAAACAAATTGTACTATTTTAAATGATGTAAAAGAATTAGATTATGAGAAAAAAAATGTAATTGTTGATAAATGCTGGGTGACGGATGAACTTAAGAGTCATTTTATTACACGAGATTATTGGTTTAAAGGATCAAATAATAATCCTACTAACAAAAATTACCAAAATTTGTATAAAAAATATAGAAATATTGCAAATGAAAAAGTTAAATATGCTAAAATTAACTATTTCAGAAATAAATTCCTAATATCACAAGGCAATATAAAAATTACTTGGTCAATTATAAATGATATTCTTGGAAGAAAACTGAGCAATATCGATGAAATCATATTGCGTCATATGGGAAATTAATACTGCATAAAAAATATTGTGAACGGGTTTGCGAATTTTTTTGTGGAGGGAGTAGAAAACATAATACATAATTGGGATGTAAAATTAAGTGAATTCAATAATAACTGCAGCCAACCTCAATCTATTTATATTCCTCCAATTTCATATGAGGTCACCAAAAATATTATTAACAATTTGAACATAAATAAAGGACCTGGGTATGATAAAATAACAGTTAAAGATATTCTTGCAGGAGGAGAAAATTTAATTAAATGTATAACAAATCTTATAAATTTATGTTTAAAAACATCAAAGTATCCGATGAAACTTTAACTTGCTATAATTCGTGCTATTTATAAATCTGGTAAATTTAATGAGTTTTCTAATTATCGTCCTATTGCTATTCTTCCTATTGTTGATAAAATTATACAGAAATATATTGATATGCATTTGGCGACATACTTATCTAATTTTAATATTATTCATAAAAATCAGTATGCCTTTCAAAAAAACAAAAATACAACTCCGTTAATTGGTGAGATTTTTAACCATGTAAACAATGAACTGAGTCAAAATAAGCATGTAATTTGTTTATTTGTTGATTTTTCGAAGGCTTTCGATACTGTTAACCATGAAATCTTGATGAAAGATTTAGAAGAAATCGGAATACGAGGTCCTCTATTAAAATTATTGTCCTCACTAATAAGGGAGAGAAAAATTACTGTTAAAGTTAATGATGAAACTAGTAATATTAAAAATATATACATATATTGGCTTAGCACAAGGATCAATATTGGCACCTAAATTTTTCCTAATTTATGTAAATAAAAATTTTTCTTTGTTAAAAAACTGTAAAGTTTATATTTTTGCAGATGATTTACTTGTTTTTGCTCTCACCTTAATTTTGAAGAAGCACAGAACATAATGCAATGCAATATAGACTTACTTTCTGAATTTACACATGATAGAGGATTAGTGCTTAATCTACAAAAGACTAAAGCTATGCATATATTTAAAAAAATTTTAAGGGCTGGAGAATTATTAACTTTGAAAGCTCACACTAATGAATGTTTGTATAACTTTCAGCTGGGTTGTATGTGTAATGTTCTCCAAGAAGTATACCAACATAAATATTTGGGGGTCTTTATAGATCAAGATTTTAAATAGGATGCTCATGTAAAAAATCTAATTAAAAAACTAAGATCGGCACTCTCTCAAATTATTGCAATTAAAAAATATGTTGATGAAAAGACCTTAAGATCTGTTTATTTTTCATTAGTTCATTCTCATTTAATTTATGGTTTAACATCATGGGGTTTTGTTCCTTCTGGGGCATTTACTGCACTCGCTAAAATGCAAAAAAGAATACTAAAAAATATGAAAATGGGGGTAAAATTTAACTCAAATGATAACATATTTAAATATTGGGGTGTATTGCCTTTATAGAAAAATTCTGAGTACTTACTATTAGTAGAAAGATATTTTGATGAGTCACATGGCCTCCCCAGAGTTCATATATATATGAGACTAGAATGGGTTGGCTGCACGGCCGATTTTAAGTGGCGGAAACGAAAGAGGAGGTGCTGAAATGCAGGTGTGAATTTTATGCGAATTTTTTGAGCACTGTAACTTTGTATAAATGCAGTTTTAAAAGATGCATTTCACCTGGAAGCCATCGCCTACCGCCTTTGACGTCATCGAAATGTCAGGTTCGGTTCACTATAGATATGCATACCTGTACGCACCTGCATAACAGGTAGCCAATCAAAAACAATCTAGCCAAAATTAAAAATTTTAATTGCCTAGCCTATCGAAGCGGATGAGTTTTAAAACTTAAAAAATGCACATTATTCCATGTACGCGTACTGTAAAAACACACTGGGAGATAAGTAATCCCTATCACAAATCTCCAATTGGAATCCTCGTGCATCCAATTGGAATTCTCGTGAATCCAATTGGAATTGTCGTAAATCCGATCGGAAAACACTGCATCCGATCGGAAAACACTTCATCCAATCGGAAAACACTGCATTCGATTGGAATGATCGTGCATCCGATTGGAATGATCGTGCATCCGATTGAAATGATCGTGCATCCGATTGTAATGATCGTGCATCCGATTGGGAAATTTTATTCTTTCAATTGGAATGATCGTACAATTGGTTGAGTTCACGTGTATCCAATTGGAATTAACGCCAATCCAATAGAATGTAACATAATTACCTCCAAACCATCCAAATGTTTTCAACCAATTGGATTCACACTATATTTTTATATTATTTTATAATTATATTGTCTGCCATGGCCCTTAATTGCAAGTAAAGAAATATCAAATTGGATAATACTGAATCGTATTGAATGAAGATAAATGCAAATTAGATTATAATATTAAAATATTATTTATTATATTAGTTTTAATATGGATATATACATTTGGAAAAATGTAAGTCTATAACGCTCTAAAAAATATCTCTCCTTTGCGGCGGCGTTATTTTATATTTATATGTAATACTTACTAAATAAAAATTCCTATAACCATGCATATATATTAATTTTTTTTACATAACTTGCTCATGCAATGACGTTAAAAAATTACCAGTTCAAATATAATTTTAATTTGTTTTTCAATAACAAACACATTTTTTTTATAATTTTTATTTTTAGAAACCATTCATCTCTTTAACTTATAATACAGACCTGTGTGTGACAAAAACATTGAATTACATTAATTAAATAAACATTGCTTTTATTAAATATATATTAAAAACGTACCAAAAAGTTACAAAATATTTGTTTACATCGTATTTTAAAATTTCATATCAAAGTACATATTTATACAGACACATATTATACGCCCTATAAAAAATTTATTTTAATATCAAAGAACAATAGCATTCCAGTGAGTTAAATATTTACAACAAAAATGCACTCAAACAAAAGCGTTTTTAATTATAAAATAATTATTAATATAGCTGTAATTAAGTGAAAAATGATTAAAAATGTTATTATAAAACTTACAATCAAGACATTCAAAATATATACATAATAATATGTGTAATTAATTATTTAATTATAAGAATATATCTAATTAATATAATATTAAAAATTATTATCATTTATTAATTAATATTGTTATGTCAAAAATTAAAACAAACAAACTTTACAAGGTGCTTTCACATATTCAAAAACTGCTACGGAGTCCGTAGAACTGCCATGAATCCTTTCAAATATTTTGGTTCGTCTATAACGGATAAGTTCTACGGCATAATCAACATTTGCTACGGCGTGTTTGTGTAGCAAATTTCGATTATATGTGAAAGCTTCTTCACAGGTTCAAAGCAAAATGCTTCATTGGTATTGATGAAATATATTCATTATTTTCGTCAACATATACATGTACTGCAACACATTTCAGTTGATTGATATTACAGCTCAAGGTGTGCCCTCTACCACTGACTATTTTTGTATGATGAAGAATGTCATCATCATCACAAACTAATTTTTCAATAATAACATATGAAGTCCCACCATCCTTTGAGGAGCACAAGAAATTTTGAATTTGTCCGAAACTGCCATCATGCAGCTCAACGTAAGAATTATCTGTTATTTTATTGGCATCGGCAACAAGCTTTGATGAGAATGATACTCCATTCTTCACATATCTAGAATATGAAGTGAAAGTATCCTCATCTGTAGTAGGCAGGCCTAACATGTTATCAGAATATTTGGAACCGGTGCCCAAAAATGTACCGCTGCAGGTGTCGCTTCGTGAAATTTTTTTGGCTTGGTTCTTGTAGATTTTATTACATACATCAAATACTGTGTTGCTAATTGTGGTATAATTTATAATTATGTGGCAAGCCTGGTTCAATTCTATATTCCTAAATATTTGATGTGGTACACCTGTAGTTGCTTTAACAACAGATTTTAAATTTCCTAACCCACCCTCGAATGGATAAGCAGTATTGGCCCAAAGAGGACCCCATCTACGTACGATTTCTGCAAGATGCAATAACTGGTGCATATTATATGTCATTTCATATTGCCCATAGTAATCCTGAATTTTGTATACGAATTCAAATAACATAGTTTCTGTTTGATCAATTTCTTGAAAACTAATTTCATCTTGCAGAAGAATACGCACAGCCTCAACGAAAAGTTTTCAGTGCCGGTAAAACTTGCGAGGCAACAAACCCTTTACGCAGGGAACACTATAGAACAATAGCCAATTTTCTAATTCCCTAGACTTCATAACTCGCCTCAAAGTAATTTTCACTGGCAATCTTTTTAAATATTTTGGTACTTTAATTGAACCAATGATTTTATCAATAGCTTTAATGAGTGTGGGAGTACCAATGTAACCTTCAAATTTACTGTCAGAAAACCAAATTTCCATGAATCTAAATGTAATGCCTAAAAATCCCAGATGCATAATATCAAGACAAAATCCCCAAATCATTGAAAAGAACTTAAGTTCTACCAGAGGGCTGACAGCATTTACGCCTTTCAGTGTGTCAATGTCCGTTTCACCTTCCGCAAACCTTTCACAACTTTTAGAAAATTTCACCTCAGTTCGCACGTCAGGTTCTGGATCCTCACTTGGATATTTGATTTGGGTATCAATAATATTCTTTCCTTTAATTTGACACCACGAACAACAATAGTAACCATTAACAGCTTTTAAACCTTGTATTTGAGCCCTCGCGACTGTATCAACACAACAGCATAGGGGAATTAATTTAAGTAACTAGGGCAGGGGGGCCTTTACGAAAAGGCCCCAAATCAATAGCCAGTCACTGTTTACCTTGCCAGTCGTCATTTTTCAAAAAAAGTTTCAACGGGTTCGAAAAAAGTCAAGTGATATTTATAGGGGGCATGGATTTGATAATAATCGGATGGGGAAAATATCTGCATCAATAAATGTACAGAAATAAAAAATAAATAAAACTAATAACAAAAAATAATAAATAAAGCGAAGATATACAGCACCTCTAAGTCGAGAGTCGAGCAGGTCCACTTTCTTTTGTCATGATTCGTCATAAAGTCGTCAGCAACAGAAAAGCGAAACGTAGAAGGTGGGGCTCTTTAATCGGATGAAACCGGGAAAGCGGGATTCGGAAGGGGGACTTTTTAATCGGATGAAACCGGGAAACCGAAAAGCGGAAGGGGGCTTATCAGAAGGAACCTGGTAGCGGAAAGCGATTTAAAATAAATTCAGTAACCATTCACATTTTACCTTGCAAGTCTTGGTATCTGTGTCAACCTCGCTGGTCGGCAGTCAGAGAATGAATGACTGTTGAGAACGTCAACGACATTCTCAGAAATTTTGAAATCACGTCCTCTCGCCGTTCCCAACAATGCTTGTTTACCCGTTGCCATGGCAACGACGATCCACAAGCTGTGACGTCATGCACATTACGGGGCCTCCCGAATGTTGGCGGGAAACCGTTCAAACCGCGGTGCACGCGCGATATAATATGCATGGCATGAAACGTGTTTCCTACCTCATCGCCGGCAGCATTAAATATTGCCACCCGTTTTATTTTTTTGAATTTTCTGCCTTCCCCGCTCATTTCCGGTTCTCGAAAGTACTAAATTCGAGTTTCTGGCATAATTTTACATGGTACTGGACTGTAGAGGCAAGTTTTATATGGCTCGCAACGCGTAAGAATAAAAAACATGCGTTCGCGGATCGTCACGGGTCCGCCATTCATACACATGCAGCTCGGCTCCTTCGGAGACCTCGCCTAACCATACAATGGTATTAGATAGTGTTGGCCTGCTCAAATACAGCTCGGCTCGTTCCTCGCCTCGCTTAAAATTCTTGGATACATGCGTGCGGGCAATGAATAACATTGCCAACTCATGCGCAGCTCGGCTCGTTCCTCGCCTCGCTTAAAATTGAATATCAATTAAAGTATTGTTCTTATCGTTAAATAATGGTCATTTTCGATTTCCAGGGATGTTTTTACCTATAGAAAGTCAATTTATTATTTTAATTACCCATAAATAACACCTGTACATTGAAAAAATGCATGAAATTCGAGCATAATATTGGGCATATACGAAAAATAGGTATTTCGCCCGCCGCCATCTTGTTTTTCAAGATAGGCGAAATCCGAGGCCAGATTCGTGATCAGCGTGGTCGATATAGTCAGAAACCGTCGAAAACTCAATTTCGATTTTTCCCCCAATCTTCCCCATGTATAAGCGGTGAGAGAAGGGGTACCCCTTCTGAAATTTTTGTCAAAAATATAAAAGTCCAAAAATCTCGAGAACTATGGGTCGCAGCTTAAATCTGAAGACTGCATCTTGTCCGGCTCAAAAAACTGGTCTAGAAAAGTTGAATAAATAATTTTTCGGGACAAACACTTTCCCGAAATCGGGATTTTGGATATCGAAAAATTCAAATCTTCGATCGGGCCGCGTGGGCCCCCTATGTACCGGAAAATTCCCAAATTTGGTTTTTGGGCATTGTTTTGGGTCCCCTACAACCTCCCGTCGAGAGTTTGCTCGAAAAAAAATTCCTTGTCCTAGTTTGGCGCAACCCGTAAAAAACGGGTATTTTGGCCGGCAGATCCGCCCGCAATGCTGATCAAATGGCCCCATGATATTCTTATGGGGATTTGAGACCCAACTTTCGTTTTCAAAAAAAACGCACTTTCGGTGATCGCAGGGGGTCGAATTGGGTATCAAATTAAAGGGCGCATGGTGTAGAGTCCATAAAATGTCACAACAAAGTTGTGGAACGTTGCGCTCGGCCGCCATATTGGATCCAAAACGCGTACTTTCGAGGGAGGGCCCTGCAAGCCCCGTGGGACCCACATTCTTGAAACACATATTTTTAGGCGTGAGAAGCTTAGTTTTAACAGGATTCGACGAAAAAACACCATGTCAATTACGTAAAAAAAAAGTTATTCGGGAAAAGGATGCGTTTCCTATGTTATCCTTATGGGAGGAGGTTGTTTTGCATTTCCCGCTTGCCTGGGCTAATTCTCATAGTTGGCATCGATTTGAAAAAAGTTTCTGAAAGAAGAAAGTGTGGACAACTTTCATACTGCGCGGAATTTTCGATTTCAGGTGTGTTCAAAAGTTATTCGAGGGGAAAAGTGGTCGATTTTTAGCATGCGTAAACCCTATGTTCCCATGCGATTTTTTGAGTTTTTTCAAAATCGAAAAATCGAGCCGAGGAAAAATTAGGACTTGTTAAGAGCTTTCAGAAAAGATCTCAAACTTGTTCCTAGCCGAAAAATTGCCGAAACTGTTGGGAGGGTTCACCAGATTGAAGCAAGCGAAAGAGCTTTTAAAAACTACCCCTCTGGAGGAAGCCCAAGAAATCTCAGGGGCCCAAATTGATATTCGTCAGATAGCCCGTTAAATTTGAATCTTGATGGGTCCCAATACAAAAACCGGGGGCCCCTTCGGGACCCCTTTTATGGGGCCCGAAAATAAAAGTTGCACCCCTAGGGGTTTTTGGTGCCATACTGTACGAATCCGGCCATAGCACGGTAAGTATGCTATGGAGGTGCCATGTTTGTATTTGGCGAAGCTGCGTCGTCTGTCGAGACACACTTTTGCCGTGGAAACCTCCGCCGTAGCTCTTCAATCTAATGATTTAAGGCAAGGGCCGTAAAACACCTTTTTTTCGAGGTCCCAAACTTCCGGGGCCCGCAGCCGCGGAACCAAAACAGATAGGAGGGAGCTCACATGAAGCTAAAAGATGCCTGACACAGTCTTCTAAACGATTCGACCGAAAAAAGTTTCAGTTTTCAACTTTAAATGATTTTTATGGCAAAAACCGCAAAAACGGCAATTTTTTTCGAAAAAAACACTAAAACAGCGATAAAAAATTTTTGGGGCAAAAATTCAAAAATAATACCTCCCATATAAAAGTTTACGTCCCGGGCTACATTTCGCCCATCGGGACCTAAGCTCTAACTCTCAAAACCGCTTACCGGTGGTATTTTAAAAAAATTAACATTATCGCTTATGGCGGGCGAACGGTGCGCCGGACGCCATCTTTGAAGGCAAAAAGTAGGGGTAGCGCATGTTACCTAAAGCTGTTTTTGGGGTCAAAACGTCACTTTTCGGAAATTTTTGAAATTTCGGGAATTTTGGAAATCCCCCCCGGGAATTTTTGGGAATTTTTGGATTTTGAAAATGACGGGTGGGGCCCTTCGGGCCCCGCCCGGGACGCGCCCTGTGGGCGCGGCGGGGCCCCGCGGGCCCCGCGGAGGGCCCTCCGGGCCCTTCAAAGATTCTTGACCATGCATTTCAAATCATAGATTTAGTGCTTTTAATATAATATAATATTTTCTCATTTTTATAAATTACTGGAATACCATTTTCTCCCAGTTTATTCATTTGTTTCGTAAATTCATAAAGAAAAATATCCATGCGAGGCTTTTCCTTTCCATACCAGAGACCAGCTAGAATTAGGTTTTTGCTACGCACATTGTAATCAAGCTCATTAATCATTAAGAATATTGGCGTTATTGAAGTTTTTCCGTCTTTGGAAATTAGTGACCCATCAATACTAAAAGTACACGATATGTACCTAGTATTTGAAGGACATGAGAAAGGTACTTTTCTTCTGTACATTAAGCCACTTGTAATATCACTCTAAATATTGATATCTGGATCAGGATTGTCGAAAAACGTCAAGTTACATTTTGGGTCTTTTAAAATATCGTTTATTTGACTGCCGATATCCAATGTAATAAAGGAATGGTCATACCTGTAGCCTTTAAATAAGTTAATTTTGCTACAGTTTGTACATGTCATACTATTAATTTTAACATCGTCCTCGACATTTGCATCATTTTTCTCTCCCAGATAATCACCGCATCTTTCACAAACATAATGGACAATCAATTTACGAGCAGGATTTAGGTACTTTTTGAACAAGTATGGAGTAGAGGGAAAGACGGAAGTGCAGCACAATACATTCAATAATTTCATTATGTCACATATACAAGCTAGTTTCATGTTGTGAATTAATGAGAGCGTTAGAACCATCAATAATATTTCTCCAACGTTGAAGTGCACAGTAAAATCTCTGGTTTTATTATTTACATCCAAATATTCAAGCAAATACTCGAAAGAATGTCTTACGCCCTCATCAGTCTCATTATTTACATTCGGGTCTTCAGTATTGGTTTCTGTACTCTCATCGTCATCTACATCATAGTCACCAAACTGAAGTGTTGCTTCACCAGCGGCAGCATCGTCATCCCCTGTGCTCGGTTCTGCTACGTTGTCTATCGTTGGCATCGGACCAGGGGGTTCTGCAAGTATCATGGGTTGCTGGTTCTCAACCACGCCGTCAAAATCCCTAGTCGCTGCTTCGTCGATAACGTTTTGGGCATTCTGTAATGTCAGATAAAAAATATAAATAAACATTAGAAAATATGCATATATGATGTTGAATCATCATTCAATTCAACAATTTTTTTTAATACAATAATATATTTTAATATCAATATATTAATTAATTATAATATATATAAAATAAAAATATAATTCTTTTTTAGTTATCCAATGCCTCGGAAAAAACTTAAAATAATTAATGTATTTTAAAGTTGCATGATGTAAAAAAGTTCGGATTTGAAAATATATCTTCTTTTTAACGATAACAAAAAAGTCGCATGACCATGCAAAATGTGTTAATTACCTCAAAATATCAACCAATAATCAATGATCAACCAACAGGATGCATACAGTATGTATTATACTGCAGTATATAGTATGCATACAGTATGCATACAGTATATTATGCATACAGAATATTATGCATGGCATATGCATACAGTAATGCAAACATAATGCTGTGGGGTTGAATGGTTGAACCATTATAAATAATAATATACAGATTTTCAACAGACTTCTTTAATTTAAATTAAGTTAACATCATATAATGCATATAATTACTGTTTATATCTCTAAAAACCTACCGTGGGTTGTTCAGCAGCAGCATTTTTTTCCCCATTTAACTGAAGGCGTCTTTGTGCCTCTTCTCTGCGTCGTTTTGTATGAGGAGATATGATGGTGGCAGCTCCAGGATCAAGATATTTCTTGTAAGGTCCTCTCCGCCGCATCTTAGGGGCCCTTGAAATGTTATTATAAATTATTATAACCATTTTGAATATTATATGTCATCCAAATTGTTATATGACTTAAACATTTATTAATGAAAGCTAATATAATTGAAATCTGCAAATTAATTATAATTTTTACGAATTAAATGCGTACAAATTTTTCATTTCATTATTTTTTGTATTGTATTCAATAATTTAACTAGCATTTTTATAATAGTTAACAAATACTATAAATATAACATATTGTTTTTACATAATTTTTTTTTTTAAATCTTGTATGGAATTAAATTTTTTAAGACACAAATAGATTTAAGTACTGTTAAGCTACTTAAGCTCGGATGCAATTATTTATTATAATTTTTAAATCTAGAATTTTGTATGAAAATCCCGCATTAAAATTATAATCTTTTATAAGAATGCGGTAATATTAAAATTGGAATTAAAATTTATTAGTAGAAAAATTATATATAAAAATATATAATAAATATGTAATACACGAAAGACATTATAACTTAAATTTTTGTCAATACTTGGACTCTTATAATCGCATATTTAAAATAGTTTATTTCAGAAAAATAACTTGATCAAATTATGAATAATTTTGTTATTAGTTACTTGAATTGCATAACAATATGTTTTGCATTAAAAAGAGATATTAAAACATAATATATCTATTTTTTTTTAATATTTTTAATTGAAAATCATATGAATTAGATTTAGTAAACTTTATTTTCTTTATAAAAGAATTACAATGCAAATTGATTTTATTATGTTATTTCATGAATGATACTTAATATTGATCATTACTCTTTTAAACATACTTATATTTAAAATTAATTAATAGAAATATCTAAGGTTCATTTTTGTATTAAATTGTGTACGACTTTTGAAGCATACAACTTTTTTCAAGATTTTAAAAATGTTATTATTTTTATTCCTTTTATTTCGTATTGGATTATTATAAATAACGTTTTTGAATTAGACAAATGACAAAAATTTCTGTGTATCCAAGAATAGGCGTTATTCAGCTAAATTATTGATAGAACTTTTTTTTTTTTAATATTTTTTTTAAATTTGAAATTGAAATTATCAAATATTAATGTATATCTACTTTTTGTTTTGACAATGGATATATTTTTACTGATTAGTATTAATTTACAACCAAAATAAATATTTTGTTACATTGTTTTATATATGGTTTCAATTTTTTTCCGATGTATTTGACAAATTTTAATTTCTTACTGCTTAGGTAATTGGATCATAAATATTTTAAATCTTATTTGTTTAATTCATAATACAAAACTTTAAATCTTTGCAAGTCCTGAACGTTTTATAAAATATTCTTTTTTTAATGAAATATTTTTACGACTGTAAATTTATAAGTAGAATATTATTCAATATCTCTTAATCATTTTTTTTTATTTTTTTTTTCTCTTAACGTATTTATTTACTTTTCAGTTGATATTTTTTTTTCTTTTACTTTGAATTGCTATCAAATTTTGTTTTATTGAAATATAATACTTGTTACAATTTTTAACATTCTTTTTTTTTTTTATTTTTAAAACTTTTTGTTTAAATGTATTATTATCTTGAGTTTAATTTAATTAAACTGTTTTTACTATGATTAATTTAACACGCTTGAATAAAAAAAAAGGACAAAAACATTTTAATTTCCAATTTTATTATTGTGTTTTTTTTTTAATTTAAATGCGACCTGGCACAAAATTATTCTATGTAGTAAAATCAAAATTCTGTAAATATGAATCACACAATTATGTTATTTTTTTAAAAGACTCTTTTAAACTAATAGTATTTTTTTTTTTTATTTATTTATTTTTTCACATGTCGACACTGAGTTGTTATAATATGAAATAGTTCAATATTAGCTTATATTAAACAATTTTTTGTTTCTTTTGCATTATTTATTATTATTTTTTTTTGTAAGTATTTACATTTTTTTTTTTATAATTATTTTTTCTTATTTTATTAATTATATGAATTGTGTATTTAGTTCATTAACTTCTTACTTTAATGTGAAATTTTAATTCACGTTTTCTTTTATTATTTTTACGTTTATATATGATTATGAATACACGGAATAAACAAAAAATATGTTTAATTATATTCTTTATTTTGTTTAATATTTTACATTGCTCCATTTTGATTTCAATTAAATATTATTCACTGGCTCTCAGACACTTTTTAATTTATATGCAGTATATACTTTTCGCTATCGTTAGACAAAGATAATGTTTCAAACATTTTAAATGCTCAATACAACAATATTACTTTTGAATTCCATATTTTTAATTTACGTTCCTTTGATACCTGCATAACTGTTTTATTATTTATTTCATTTTTATGTCATTACAATTTCAATGTCTATTATTATTAAATCGTTTATACTCATTAATATTTCTGTTTCTTTTTCCGTATTGTTTTTAATTAAATTCATATAACTTGCCAAGTTTAACTGTATGAAAACAATCCTTTGGCCACAGAATTGAATTCAACAGTTAATTTGGACTTAAATATTACTCCCTGCGTCCAGATCAACGTAATATTTCATATGCTATAGCTTTTTAAATAACGTTATTCTATTACTTTAATACTCGATAGTTCTTTAATTTACTTTAATTGCAGTTATTACTTTAAATATTATTTTAGATTTTCCTTAATTTTTCATCATTATAATAAGCCTGTTTTTAACAACTTTATATCTATTTAGGGATAAATTTAACTTGGGAACAATATTTCTCTTTTATTATTATTTTTATTAATTCTTCTTTATTTCATGAGAATATGATAATTTTATCTTTAGGACCAATATTTCTCTTTTTATTATTATCTTTATTAATGCTGCTTTATTTCATTAGACTATTTTTCTGCGATTATTCTCTCTTAATGCAGGTTTAATTTATTTAATATTGTGTTGAATATTATTTTTAAACTTTTGAAAATACACTATTATTTTTCAATTACATCATGATGCTTCCTTCTTTTACCTTCGTATTATAAAACTTAGACCTTTATTAGGATTAATAGTTTAACATTATATTTTGTTGTTTATTCTCAAAACTTCATTATTCATTATTTCACTTTAAATGGTACCATTTTTGCTCTTAAATTAATAAAATATTTAATTAATCTTTAAATTCTTGATTATTTCATAAGCTTTCTCGATTTCTTATTTTATATATTATATTGTTTTACTTTTACAATAGTAACTCAGATAAGTGCACTGTAAGCGCCGACTTCCATGTGCATGATTCCTTATTCAAAGTTTACACAAATGTTTTAGCCTTCATTTGTTTCAATAAATTAATTCTTTATTTATTAAGTTTTAATTGTGTAAGATTTATTCAATATCAATTGTCTTTTTTTACTTTTATATTGTAACATTACTTTTTGCATATTTATGAAAATATTGTGTGTTTTTTTTTCTATTAATACTAGTTATACTAGTTTTAGAAAATTAAATATTCAGCAATTTATGAATGGAGCATAGTGTTTCATTTAATATTTTATCCATGTAGTAAATTCGCAACTTCTTTATGGAAAGGTATAAATCATTGTTCCTTTAACTTAAAAATGTTACGTTTTATTTTTCTCCGTGTAACGCAAATATTTTTTTATACTTAATTATACATTACCTTGTGATGTGATGCTGTGGTTGCATGATGTCACATTTTGCACCCTACTACAAACAAAAACATTTTATTATCAAGTTACAAATAGCACTGTACTTTTTTTTTTTTTTTTTTTTTTTTAAATAGGTTTAACAATTTACCATGTCAAACTTAATAACGACGTATTACTATAAAACTTAATTAACCTCAATTTAGCTTAAATTTTGAATTAACCCTTTCCTTTTTTTTTTCTCTTAGTAAAAAGATACGAAGTTCCACTCTCTCTGTTTGATAGCAATGATAACCAATATTATTATAATTATGTAATAATTTATTAAAATAAGTAAAATTCTATCTTTTTTTTTTTTCCAAGTGTTGGAAAATATTACATTTTATGTTGTATTGTACACTGGTTAGCACAATTTGACAAAAAATCATTTTTTTTTCCTTTTTCGGTGTGTTATACTCTTTTATGTTATAGTTTTTTCAACAAATTTTTTTTTAAAAATATTATTTAAAAAAAATTTATGATTAACATATATTTTTTTCTTGTATTTCTTCATGTACTTTGAAGTATGTTAACTTGATTGATTAAAACATTTCTATGATATTAACTCATACTTTTTTTTTTTTTTTTTTTTACTGTCAATTAATATTGATTAGTGTTAGTAATTTAAATTAATTACTAATAATTTTTATTTCACTGTCTCAAATTTTATTTTTGCTTTTCATGAATCTATCACAGTAAAACATTTTGGACCAAAAAAAGCAAACATATATTTAAAAAAAATAGAATACATTACTTATCATCAACCTAGTTATTTTTGTAGCGATGAAGGTTGCATTGGTTGATTACTTTAATTATTTACGTATTTTTATACTGCATGCGCTGCATGCTTTTGCAAAATACAGCTATTATTAATTTTAAAAGTGAATATCAGTTTCTTGAAATCTGTTTTCAGCAAGACTTTTAGGGAAATTTGAAACTGCCTTCAATAGGTGGCATAAAAATTTTGAAGTAAGGCTTTATTAATTTTGTGAAAATTGAGTTTGAAGTTTAACATTTGTTAGTTAGATGAAAAATGAAAATGGACTGCCGGATCGAATTTGCTCAAACCATAAGCGTTTTTAACATTTTTGATAATTTTATATTTATTTATATGTTGATTAATTACTTGATTTGTTTATATATTTACTCTGATTTGCTTTATTTAATTTAATTGAAAAAGAAATAGTTATTATTTCGCATCGAAATAACTGAAAACCATGATTACATGAAATATCTGTAGTTAAATACTAATTTTTCGAATTAATTAATAATCCGCATACTTGAGTTTAAAGTTTAAAAAAGGTATAACATAATATTTTTTTTTTTCAGTGTTTAGTTTAGAGTATGTTGTAGTTTAACTTATATTAAAATCATATTACACAGCCGATTTAAAAATTCTTTATACTATGATCTTGTTTTAAAATTTAGTTGATTATAATTTAAAACAAAGGATGTGTAATATAGTATATGCAAAATTACAAAAAAAAATAACTAATTTTTTTTAAGTCAATTTAGATATTTTTAACGAAGGGAGGGTGGGTGTTTTTTTTTTTACATTTTTTTTTATAGGTACATTTAATTTAACCATGACGATATGAAATAAGAATCGATTTTCTCCTTTTTTTTCATATTTTACTGCATGTTCTCTTATTAAAAATATGATTTTATTATTTATTCATTTACTTTTTTTTTTTTTTTTTTTTTTATTTGATAAGTAGGATTTTAATTTAAATTTTTGCATTAAAAGTGTGCGTCCAAGATTTATCACGCCTGCATTTTTTTTTTTTTTTTAATTTTACTTTAATTTAAATCCATGCTTTAATGTTTCAATAAAATAAATGCATTAAAATTTTATAATTTTAAATTCTGACATTTTTATTACTGAGCTGACTTTTTTTTTTTTTTTTTTTAAACTTTTTAGTTTTTTCCGTTTTCTTTTTATTACATTTCATTAATGTTTTCAATAAAATTTAAATATCCGCTTATATAAGTTTTTTTAAAAAAATTTATTGTTAATGAATTAATATAAATTTTATGAAAAAAAAATTTTTTTTTAAAGCGCCTATTTTATACAACAGACTTCATTGATATACATTTGATATTTTAACATCGGAGTATAACACACTTTGCAAGAAAAACTGAAATTTAAACAGGGTTTTTCTTCTTTTTGCTTATTTATTTTAGTTTGCTAGTTTTAAAATTTTAATACGATTTATAGATCGTTGATAAAAAGTAAAACGACTTGATCTCACTTGTAAATTTAGAATAAATACACAATTATTATATTAAAAATTTTTTTTAACAGTTTTGTAAAAACATAAGTGCATTGAAAATTTATTATTTTTTTTCGTGGAATTTATTTTTATTTAATTATTATTTTTTTTTTTTTTTTAATATATAATTCGAAAGACTTAATAATTTAAATTATATTTAGCATCAAGTTCACGGGTAAAAACGTTAGTCTAACCATATTGTCATAATAACGCAGCAAACGGCAATAAAAATTTTTGAATTAAAATCGAGTTGATCGCCTTAAAACACGTTTTTTTTTTAAGCACAATTTTTTTCTAAACACGGTTGATTTTAAACACGGTCGCCTTCAAACACGGTCGCCTCCACCAAATTGTCACGGGGATTTCTGTCTTTAACTAGGGCGTCTAATTATCATTCATATTTTTCTATGATCTTACCCCATGACACCAGGATCGTAAACCCAAGCCTACTTGCGTAATCCTATCTAGTGATTGTGAGATCTTTAAATTATAAAACTAGCATTGATCTTAACATAAATATTTATTAATAGAAATAATAGAAGTACAGTTGAAATAATACTTACATTGTAAATACAGAAGAATGAAGGATGCTCAGAGTGGAACAGTCAGTAAGAAAAACTAAGTACCGATAACTGCAAACACCATGATGGTGCGTATGTGAGTGTTCTGGAATCGAACAGCGTCTCTCTCCGTCTGTCTGCATGTTCCCTCTGTGCATTGCCTTTATATAGTACACAGTAATACATAGAAAATACCCCCGCTCTCGGGTAGACAGCTAATCGGGCAGAGGACCGACAGGGGTAGAGACTGGTAGGGGTTAATCCAGGATCTTCCTCCCGGGATGGGGTAAGTACACAAAACATCTGTATTTTCTCATATGATTCCTAGTAAACGAGTACTATTGATCCAGTATCTCCCAAATACTAAAAATACTAAGACGCAAGGCGGGTTGTAAAATAGAGGTAGTCTAATTTATATAAATATAAAATAGACTATCGTGAATTTTTAAATGTATTTTCAACCCCCTATTTGCTGCTGCTAAAACCATTAGTGGAATGATTGAAAAATAAATAGAGTTTTAATTTCAACTTTCCTAGCATGGGCATCTGTGGCCTAGTAGAAGTACACTTGTCAACCACGGAGAAGTTTTAGGTTCAAATCCCCTCTGGGTCATTTTATATTTTTAGTAGCACGAGGAAGTTTATTTCACATTTTTAATGCAGACGGGGTAAAATAATATTATTATTTCTTACAATATAATTATATTATACTATTATAAGTCACACTTTTTCATATAAATACGCACTTCAAAAACTTTGCAAAAAAAAAAAAAAAAAGCGTGTCATACAATGATAGAAAAATTAATAACAAATCATAAAAAACCAAACAATTTTACCCCGTCTGCATTAAAAATGTGAAATAAACTTCCTCGTGCTACTAAAAATATAAAATAACCTAGAGGGGATTTGAACCTAAAACTTCTCCGTGGTTGACAAGTGTACTTCTACTAGGCCACAGATGCCCATGCTAGGAAAGTTGAAATTAAAACTCTATTTATTTATCAATCATTCCACTAATGGTTTTAGCAGCAGCAAATAGGGGGTTGAAAAGACATTTAAAAATTATGATTCAAGGGTCTTAAGAAAGTTAAATATGAATCCTACGGCATCCTACTATCTTCGTAGATAAGAAAAAAGACTCAATTTTAGGTTTAATATAATAATTCAATAGATATTCAGCAGATACGGAAGGAGTCCAGTATGATAAATTTACACATTTTCATTGGCTGATTGCTGCTAACGGCGCCAATCATTTAAAAACTGACTAGTGGTGGAAGGACTTGATATTGCATCTTCTCTTCAATAAAATGAAACTATTTGAGAAACAATTTCTATTATTTAAATATGATGAAAGGTACGTTTGTAATATTACTTATCTCCCAGTTTTTACAGTACGCGTACATGGAATAATGTGCATTTTTTAAGTTTTAAAACTCATCCGCTTCGATAGGATAGGCATTTGAAATTTTGAATTTTGGCTAGATTGTTTTTGATTGGCTACCTGTTATGCAGGTGCGTACAGGTATGCATATCTATAGTGAGCCGAACCTGACATTTTGATGACGTCAAAGGCGGTAGGCGATGGCTTCCAGGTGAAATGCATCTTTTAAAACTGCATTTATACAAAGTTACAGTGCTCAAAAAATTCGCATAAAATTCACACCTGCATTTCAGCACCTCCTCTTTCGTTTCCGCCACTTAAAATCGGCCGTGCAGCCAACCCATTGCTGGTAATAATCCACTCATAGCCCCTAGAAGCTTAAATAGATTTGGACTTGGAGAGAGGACCAGTAATTATATTTTGCCAAGACTCTGGAATGCTCTACCGCCATCCCTTAAACATTTTGATACGAAAACTAAAGTTAAAATTGAATTAAAAAGATGGTTCCTGGATTATACATAATAAAACTCTTCTTTGCAGCTAATATATTTTTTTTTCTTCTTTTTCAGGTATTATGTTAAATTTACAATATAAATATTCACACATTACTCATTTTCTGTAATTTAAAAAGGGAAATAATAGTTAAATTGCAGTTAATTAATTCAAATAAATCTAACTGTTGTTTTTAATATAAAAATTCAACTGTTTAAAAATAATATTAATAACGCCCATGTAGCACATATTCATTGGCACAATATTGGCTGAACATTAATTGTACCATTGGTGGAACATTGATCATATATTTCAATGTACTATCTATATTGAATCAATATAGAAAATCTATGCCGATTCAATGATTTTTTATCAATGTTCATTCAATATTGGTCGTATATTGACTATCTAATTATTTAGAATTTAATATTGCATCAACGAAATATATCAATATTAAATTAATTTTAAAAACCAATATTGTCACAATATTTTTTACCAATTAAGATTCGAACTCTAAATTATTCAATATTGATACAATATAGACAGATATTATTGGTCGAATATAAATTTCCAAATTTTGATGCAATAATCACTTTACATAGATTTTCTACTAAATTGGAGGAAGATTGATTTCCAACATTGCATTCGTATTGAATTTCAATGCATACAATATTTATGTATACCAATGTAGTAACTATGTTGGCTCAATATTGGTAAAACAAACATGACACAATATATATTTGTAATATTGGTGGCATATTGGCACTATACATTATATCATATTTTATATTGATTCAAAGTTCACAGGTAATATTGAACCAATATTTAAATTCAATATTGCCTCAATACTTTTTACCAATTAAATTTCAAACTTAAAAATATTCGATATTAATACAATATAGATAGATACAAATAATTGAATATAAATTTTTAATATTGATGCAATGATCACAGCACATAGATTTTCTACTAAATTGGAGGAAGATTGATTTCCAACATTGCATTCGTATTGAATTTCAATGCTTACAATATTTATGTATACCAATGTAGTAACTATGTTGGCTCAATATTGGTAAAACAAACATGACACAATATATATTTGTAATATTGGTGGCATAATTGGCACTATACATTATTTATATATATTAAAAGGACTAAATTCGTGATTTGAAATGCATTGTCAAGAATCTTTTAAGGGCCCGGAGGGCCCTCCGCGGGGCCCGCAGGGCCCCACCGCGCCCGCAGGGCGCGTCCCGGGTGGGGCCCAAAGGGCCCCACCCGTTATTTTCAAAATCCAAAAATTCCCAAAAATTCCCGGGGGGGATTTCCAAAATTCCCGAAATTTCAAAAATTTCCGAAAAATGAAGTTTTGACCCCAAAAACGTCTTTAGCAGAGGTGCGCTTCCCCTACTTTTCGCCATCCAAGATGGCGTCCGGCGCACCGTTCGCCCGCCATAAGCGATAATGTTAAAAACTTTGCACTCGGTTCCAGGACACTGTGTGAGAGTTACATCTTAAGTCTCAATGGCCGAAATGTACCTCAAGGCAATGCGCAAAAGCAATTTTTTTTGTTTTTCGAATTTTTGCTTGGAAAATTTTTTATCGCCGTTTTAGTGTTTTTTTCGAAAAAAATCGCCATTTTTGCGGTTTTTGCCATAAAAGTCATTTAAAGTTGGAAACTGAAATTTTTTTCAGTCGAATCGTTTAGAAGACTGTGTCGGGCATCTTTTAGCTTCATGTGAGCTCCCTTCTATCTGTTTTGGTTCCGCGGCTGCGGGCCCCGGAAGTTTGGGACCTCGAAGAAAAGGTGTTTTACGGCCTTTGCTTTAAATTGTAAGACTCTTTTTTTACGTATTTAATTAATTTATCTGTTCCTAAAGGTGGAGGAAAATTCTTAACTGAGACTCGTAAATACTGCTAATACTTAGAGTTTATTGTCTATTTACTACAGGTGTATGCGGCGGCCTGCGTGGCCACCGCGCAAGACGCTCACGCGCCCGCGGCTAGCACCCGAGTGATCAAGTAACGTCATCCGGTTCTCTCGCCTTATGCACAAAGTGCTGACATGTGGTTCTCATGCCGTGTACAATACGGATCATGGAAATTATCAACCTGCACGTACTATCTGCTGGGAAGGGAACCTTACAGGCCCCCCCCTAAACTTCGTCACTCCTGGGACGACACAAGTTGAATATTTATTGAAGCAGATAGTTTGAATGGGGTGCATTTAAATTAAACCACAATTCATTGATGACTAAACAAAATTTAAATATTATTATGAAATTATTACTTGATCATTCAAGGCATATTTAAAAAAATCCCAATACAATATAAAAATTATTTCTTCGTTGCGTGTTGCGATGACGGTGTTCTTGGTCTCTTGATCCGACATCTCCTGAAACATGAAAACAAAAAGGCGGTATCTTGGCTTGACCCAATAACAAACAAAAATTACTGTATTTTACTTTCTGTGTGGCGATATAAAATATATGATATAATGATGTAATAAAACATGAGCAAAATGCTTGTAGGTTATTTTCCTTTTCCTTTTCATTTTTTTTTTTTTTTTTATATTACTTTTTGTATATTAGAATACAATATTTTGGCCATTAATTTGATTTTAAACCAACTGAATATTTTTATGTATTATAATATTAGAGCTGTTATTATTTCAAAACAATTTGCTTTTCATAAAATTTATCGATACATTAATTATTATGGTGTAAAAAATTATGCTATAATATATATATTGACTTTAACTTTACCAAAACAGTTCTGACTTTATCAATTAGTTAATTTAGTATTTTGCACTGGCCGTTGATATTACTCATTGCACAAATATTAAAAATTGAATAATATTGATTTAAAAAATTTTATTGACATCATCATAGATTAGTTTTTCCAGTGTTTCCTGTTGAAGGGCTTACTGTTTCTGTCTAAAACTTGTTCCTTTGACCTTATCATATTACTTACAAACTTGTCATGTTATACATTATATAAAATTGCGTGTTATGCAATATGAACATACTGATGATTCCAGTTTCCGTCTGGACTTTGGCTTAGAAATATAAGAACTCTAGCATTTTAATTACAGTATGTTGAACATTATTAATTTGGGTATATCATTTTATATGGGTATTACATGGCATGGCAAACTGAATATTGTTGCATAAAATTCACAACAAAAATATTACTTAACCACTGTGCAGACTTACTGTTGCTTGTATACAACAGATTTATTAATGTTATATCTGCTTGCATTATGGATTCTATGATCCTTTAGTTTACATTTCAATAACTGCGATCTTAAAAAAAATTCTTATATAATTTATGACATATTTTGCATATTAAGTATTGAATCTTTTTTTTGTAGAAAATTAAATTAATGCACATAAATTTAATTGACTCGATTTTACATTATTATGCAACATGATAGTAGATTGTATGTATAAAATTGTTTTGTAAAATACTTTCAATGTTATTTATTTTTTTTTAAATTTCTTTTTTTAATTTTTAAATAGTTCAGTGACTATCTTATGATAATATTGATTTTTAATTTTACAATACCTTAAAAAATTTATATGGCCATTGGAACTTTAGTATTTTGCATAAAATTATTTTTTATCGTTATGTATTTGAATCAGACAAAAAAAATTTCAAATTACTTAATTTATTTTGGTTATTTACAAATAAGATATGATTTTGTTGCAAAAATATTGAAACCATTTAATTTTTTACTATTTTTTTCCTCAGAAACATGATTTTGTAGCTTTATTTTATTTCATTGTGTTTCTTTACCACTGAAAATAGTATAATTTATTGATATTAAACTTACATGCCTTAAAATTACTTGTTTATTTTAAATAATAAATATGCATTTTCACAGTGTTTTTAAATTGCAGCAGACTCAATGTTTTACCATTTGTAAAATTTAATGATTGATTGATATAATTTATATTGTGCAGCATTGGTCGATATTTTGACGTAGACTATTCCACATTTAATTTGCTATTAGCTTAAGAAGAATAAGAAGATCATTTCAGTTATAGTATTTGACTTGATATTATTTTTAATTTATTTTTATTTATACATTTTTTAGGCACATGAAGACTTTGAAAGCCTCTATTTTTTAATTTAATATAATATTTTCCCACAAACACTTGATTTGAACCGAAAGACAATCAATTGATTTTAAAATTGCTTATGTTTTTAAAAATATTTGAACCTGTAATGGCTTAAAAATTGGATACACAGCTGAATTTTTATTCACTGTTAGTGATTTGATGCTATTTTTTTTTTTTTTAAATGAATGCAGTAAGCATTTAATAATTTTTTAATTTATATGAATGTAACTGTACACTTTTTCATAATATTCTATGATTAAATACCATATTCTGCGAATTTTACCTTTGCGATTAAATGCAAGTTAATTGATTATGTATTAATTATTTTATGTTGAAATTAATTTTTAGTAAAAGTACAGTGCTGTTAAAGAAAAGCTGAAAAATAGCGTTATTTATTTTATGTTATGCATCTAGCACTATAGTACTGCTTATACATGTTGAATGCTTGGCTTACTGGATGGCAAGTTACTCTTTTTTATCTATAGTATGTTGAAACCTGATCTACGCACGCTGCTTGCAGACAGTGAGTTAATGTTACACACTTTTTCCCAAGTTCAGTTACACTCTGCAACTTTTTTGTAGGTACAAATTATATTTAATATTTCTTTTAAATTCAGTATGTATTTTATAATTAGCCCATATCATCTTGAATTGTGATTGATTTTTGTAATATGATTTGATAATAATTGATTTATGCAGTAAGACTTTTATTGGCTGAATTGATTGATTGTAAATTTAATTTTGAACTGACTGATCGTTTACATGAATTGCTCTGAGTTTCGTTTAACAGATCTTTTTATTGTTGTGACATTATTTTTTTTATAGCTAGACATTTTCTTTATTTAATTGATTCATTTTATAAACAGACTGCAAGATGAAACTTATAAATTCATAATTGAACAAATTTGATTCGTTTTTGTGACTTTTCTTCTGCTTAAATAAGTCTATTATTCACTCTTGAGTAGCTTATTATATAGCGTGTGATTAGCTTACTTGTATTTATTTACTATTCATTACAGTCACTTTACTGAAAATTGGTGCACATAGAGGGAGTGAGGATTGGCTTTTACTTAAAGACTCAGGTATCTCACGAATTACAGCATCGCTTGTTGTACTATAAGAGCGACGGGCGTCCCCTTGTATAGCTGTGACTGCGACGTACTCATTATTGCATTTTTATTATTAATAATATATTTTATTTATTATTGCCTAACAACCTGCAACATAGACTCTGGCTAGTGCAGTGCGATACATCTTATAGGCTTGGAAGTACAGTCGCTATATACTACAAACAGATACACTTGCGAGAATATGACACTGGCTGCCCCTTAGAACATTCAATTTTAGGGTTGCTTCAGACGTAAGGTAGATTATGCAATTCTAGCAGCATCAGATGGGTTGGCCTTCCCACAATAAATGCGTTTACATGTTTCTGTACCTCGTGCTAACAGAGGCTGAGTACGGTTTTTATGCCATACTCAATACAATGCGCCACGACTATATAGCCCTAATTTTTTACCAATAAATCATTTCATAGCATACCGTCATGTAGTTTGTGGATTCCATTTCCACAAGGTGAGATTCAACATTAACTAGTTGTATTTTATATTTAATATGTATTTGATATACTTGTAAACTGAGTAGCCATTATTTATTATTTTCATTTGATTACCACCTCTGCTTTTTCACCAGCATGTTATTTAACGCTTGATCACTTGATGTTAGATATTACATTTTTTTTTCTGCAGTTAAAAGCATTTTGTGATTTTATTATAGTTTTGATGATATTTGATTACTGTTACGGCTTTCTATGTAAACCAATAAGTTTTAAAATAATTATTATTTTTTTTTTTTTACTGTGTAATTGATTAACTTTAAATTCATACAGTGTAAAGTTCTGGAATTTGTGAAAATTATGAAAATTAAATGAAATCCGACAAAGTTCCTTCGGTAGAATTGGAAATACTTAGATATCATGTTGCAATACATTGGTATTTTATTGCAATTATTTATTGCTTTTCCAAAATGTATTTTCTCAAGTAACTTATGCAATTATTTTATCAAGAAATATTGACAGTATAGCGATATATGCACTTCATTCTTAATCATTTCATTTTAAATCAAGCATTATTTATGATGATATATATTATGTGTCAAATTTCATTTTTTTTTTTTTTTAACAATATAGAACAGTACATTTTACATCAGAAATTGCAATTTACAATTTATTAATTGATTGAGTTCGACTGACAAGAGATGTATTTTCATTTACTGTACTTTTTTTTTTTTTTTTTTACAGTGTAATTTATTTTCACACGACTTTTAATTAACTTATATAAAAAGAATAATTTTAAATGCACATTGATTTTTTTTTTTTTTTTACAGAATAAAATGAATTTACTATTAAATTGTTAATTTTAAAAATTCCGAGGAAATATTGGCAATGCTGACATAATTTTTAAAAAAACGTTATGCAAGATATATTTATTTTTTAATTTATGAAACTGAAACAGTACTACGTTATATAGCAATTAATTTTTCTCTACCCTCGTATTCATTTTTATGTTAGATTCATTGTATGATTTGAAATCTCATTAAAATTGTTTATTGTTTACTTTTACTTTATTTCGATCTATTGTTGCGTGCGTATTTGTGCTTAATTCAATGTCTGTCGAAGATTTATATCAAATTTTACTTGAACTGTTCACAAGGAATGTGCTTTTCTATAGTATAGCCGTTTATATCGATAATAAAATCACTTTGCTTATATAAAATATTTACATACGATCGCGTCATTCAATATCTTACATCAGCCATTATCATAATAATGAAATATTTATAAATCTAAATAACAGGGAAACTTCTTTTTTACAATTATAATATGTTCGTTCAACTCGTTTATTGTCATTATATAGTTTTTTTTTTTTTTTTAGTTTGCACAAAAATATGTATTGCAATCTTATCACTTTTTTTTTTTTTTTTTAGTTGTTTATTGTTTCTCCCATTTTTGTTTGGAGAGAAAAAAAAATTAAGTATATTTTATTACTCATAAGAAAAATGTAAAATTCTAGCTGAAAAAATATAAAAAATTTTGTTAACTTTCTATTTGCGAAATATATTATTGATTTAAAACACTCATTGAATGAACATATTTGCCACATGCAATTACAAATTGACTTCAGTTAAACTTTGGGTCATAGCCTACCTCTTTTGCTTTCATCCGACGTGGATCAACATGGCGTTTAGCTGCTACGGCTGTCGCGCGATCTCTGCAAGGCTTTCTGCACGGCTCCTCTCAGCTGCAGACATCCCCAGGTTTCTCATCCGGGGGTCGAACATCCTTGGCTCGAAGACTCAGCAAGCCCTCTCGATGTGGGTTGTCTTCTGCGCAGGCTAATTTTGACTCTCGAAGTGATGAGCGTTGATGCAGCTACTTGATTTCTTGACCGTCGAATCTTTTTCTTTTATGTAACACGTCGTATTTTGTTCTAACACGCAGCAAATTATTACCTCTTAGTTAATAATAAAAAAAACTTCACTTTTACTCACGTGAAATTTATAAAACAGTTATTTAATTTAATCCTCCTTTTTAGGAACAGACTTGAGTTCGTTTCTGATTAATAGAAAATCAGTATCCCGTTTCTGACACCACTTGTAAGACTCTTTTCTTACGTATTTAATTAATTTATCTGTTCCTAAAGGTGGAGGAAAATTCTTAACTGAGACTCGTAAATACTGCTAATACTTAGAGTTTATTGTCTATTTACTACAGGTGTATGCGGCGGCCTGCGTGGCCACCGCGAAAGACGCTCACGCGCCCGCGGCTAGCACCCGAGTGATCATGTAACGTCATCCGGTTCTCTCGCCTTATGCACAAAGTGCTGACATATGGTTCTCATGCCGTGTACAATACGGATGATGGAAATTATCAACCTGCACGTACTATCTGCTGGGAAGGGAACCTTACAAAATCATTAGATTGAAGAGCTACGGTGGAGGTTCCTACGGCAAAAGTGTGTCCCGACAGACGACGCAGCTTCGCCAAATACAAAGATGGCACCTCCATAGCATACTTACCGTGCTATGGCCGGATCCGTACAGTATGGCACCAAAAACCCCTAGGGGTGCAACTTTTATTTTTGGGCCCCATAAAGGGGGCCCCGAAGGAGCCCCCGGTTCTTTTATTGGAACCCATCAAAACCCAAATTTAACAGACTATTTGATCAATATCAATTTGGGCCCCTGGGGCTGTTTGGGCCTCCTCCAGAGGGGTAGTTTTTAAAAGCTCTTTCGCTAGCTTCAATCTGGTGAACCCCCCCAACAGTTTTGGCAATTTTTCGGCTAGGAACAAGTTTGAGACTTTTTCTGAAAGCTCTTGACAAGTCCTAACTTTTCTACGGCTCGATTTTTCAATTTTCATAAAACATAAAAAATCGCATGGGAACATAGGGTTTACGCATGTTTAAAATCGACCACTTTTCCCCTCAAATAACTTTTGAGCACACCTGAATTCGAAAATTTCGCGCAGTATGAAAGTTGTCCACACTCTTCTTCTTTTAGAAACTTTTTTCAAATCGATGCCAACTATGAAAATTAGCCCAGGCAAGCGGGAAATGCAAAACAACCTCCTCCCATAAGGATAACATAGGAAACGCATCCTTTTCCCGAATAAATTTTTTTTTACGATATTGACATGGTGTTTTCTTGACAAATACGGTTAAAACTAAGCGTCTTACGCCTAAAAATATGCGTTTCAAGAATGTGGGTCCCACAGGGCCCGCAGGGCCACCCCTCAAATTTACGCGTTTTGGATCCAATATGGCGGCCGCGCGCAACGTCTCACAACTTTGTTGTGACACTTTATGGACTCTACACCATGTGCCCTTCAATTTGATACCCAACTCGACTCCCTGCGACTACCAGAAGTGCGTTTTTTTGGAAACGAACGCCTGGTCTCAAATCCCCATAAGAATAACATGGGGCCAATTGATTAGCATTGCGGGTGGATCTGCCGGCCAAATTACCCGTTTTTTACGGGTTGCGCCAAACTCGGGGAAGGAATTTTTTTTCGAGCAAACTCTCGACGGGAGGTTGTAGGGGACCCAAAACAATGCCCAAAAACCAAATTTGGGAATTTTCCGGCACATAGGGGGCCCACGCGGCCCGATCGAAAATACGAATTTTTCGATATCCAAAATTCGGATTTCGGGAAAGTGCGAGTCCCGAAAAATTATTTGTCCAACTTTTCGAGACCAGTTTTTTGAGCCGGACAAGATGCAGTCTTCAGATTTAAGCTGCGACCTATAGTTCTCGAGCTTTTTGGACTTTTATGTTTTTGACAAAAATTTCAGAATTTCCCTTCTCTCACCGCTTATACATGGGGAAGATAGGGGGAAAAATCGAAATTAAGTTTTCGACGGTTTCTGACTATATCGATCACGCTGATCACGAATCTGGCCTCGGATTTTGCTTATCTCTAAAAACAAGATGGCGGCGGGCGAAATACCTATTTTTCGTATATGCACTATATTATGCTGGGATTTCATGCATGATTTCGCTGTACAGGTGTTATTTAAGGGTAAATAAAATATTAAATTGTCTTTCTATAGGTAAAAACATCCCTGGAGTTTGAAAATAACCACTATTTATCGCTCAGATCAATATTTTATTTTATATTCAATTATAAGCGAGGCGAGGAACGAGCCGAGCTGCGTATGAGTTGGCAATGTTATTCGTTGCCCGCACGCATCTATCCAAGAATTTTAAGCGAGGCGAGGAACGAGCCGAGCTGTATTTCGAAAGGCCAACACTATCTTATTCCATTTTATGGTTAGGCGAGGTCTCCGAAGGAGCCGAGCTGCGTATGAATGGCGGACCCGTGACGAACGCATGTTTTTTATTCTTACGCGTTGCGAGCCATATCAATCTCCCCTCTACAGTCCAGTATCATGTAAAATTATGCCAGAAACTCGAATTTAGTACTGTCGGGAACCGGAAATGATCGAGGAAGGCGGGAAATTCAAAAAATAAAGTGGGCGGCAATATTATTTAAATCTGCTGGCGATCATTATTGGGTGGGAAACACGTTTCATGCATATTATATCGCGCGTGCACCACGGTTTGAACGGTTTCCCACCAACATTTGAGAGGCCCCGTAATGTGCATGACGTTACAGATTGTGGATCAACGTTGCCATAGCAACGGGTAAACAAGCATTGTTGGGAACGGCGAGAGGACGTGATTTCAAAATTTCTGAGAATGTCGTTGACGTTCTCAACAGTCATTCGTTCTCTGACCGCCGACTAGCGAGGTTGACTCAGATACCAAGACTTGCAAGGTAAAATGTGAATGGTTACTGAATTTATTTTAAATCTCTGTTTTCTACCAGGTTCCTTCTGATAAGCCCCCTTCCGCTTTTCGGTTTCCCGGTTTCATCCGATTAAAAAGTCCTTCCGAACTCCGCTTTCCCGGTTTCATCCGATTAAGGAGCCCCACCTTCTACGATTCGCTTTGCTGTTGCTGACGACTTTGTAATAAATGGTGACAAAAGAAAGTGGACCTACTCGACTCAGAGGTGCTGTATCTTCGCTTTATTTATTATTTTTTATTACTATTTTTATTTATTTTTTATTTCTGTATATTTTTTGATGCAAATATTTTTCACAACATGAATATTATCAAATCCAAGCCCCCTATTAAAACCCCTGCAATTTCTTCGAACCCGTTGAAACTTTTTTTGAAAAATTAAGACTGGCATTGCAAATAATCACTGCACACTGATTTGGGGCCTTTTCGTAAAGGCCCCCCAGCCCTATTTTATATATATTAAAAGGACTAAATTCGTGATTTAAAATGCATTGTCAAGAATCTTTTAAGGGCCCGAAGGGCCCTCCGCGGGGCCCACAGGGCCCCGCCGCGCCCGCAGGGCGCGTCCCGGGCGGGGCCCGAAGGGCCCCACCCGTCATTTTCAAAATCCAAAAATTCCCAAAAATTCCCGGGGGGATTTCCAAAATTCCCGAAATTTCAAAAATTTCCGAAAAATGAAGTTTTGACCCCAAAAACGGCCTTAAACGACATGCGTTACCCCTACTTTTTGCCTTCAAAGATGGCGTCCGGCGCACCGTTCGCCCGCCATAAGCGATAATGTTAAAAACTTTGCACTCGGTTCCAGGACACTGTGTGAGAGTTACAGCTTAAGTCCCAATGGCCGAAATGTACCTCAAGGCAATGCGCAAAAGTCATTTTTTTGTTTTTCGAATTTTTGCTTAGAAAATTTTTTATCGCTGTTTTAGTGTTTTTTTCGACAAGAATCACCGTTTTTGTGGTTTTCGCTGAAAAACGTTTTAAAGTTGGAAATTCAAATTTTGTTTGGTCGAATCGTTTAGAGGACTGTGTCAGGCATCTTTTAGCTTTATGTAAGCTCCCTTCTATCTGTTTTAGTTCCGCAGCTGCGGGCCCCGGAAGTTTAAGACCTCGAAAAAAAGGTGTTTTACGGCCTTTGCCTTAAATCATTAGATTGAAGAGCTACGGTGGAGATTTCTACGGCAAAAGTGTGTCCCGACAGACGACGCAGTTTCGTCAAATACAAACATGGCACCTCCATAGCATACTTACCGTGCTATGGCCGGATCCGTACAGTATGGCACCAAAAACCCCTGGGGGTGCAATTTTTATTTTTGGGCCCCATAAAGGGGGCCCCGAAGGAGCCCCCTCTTCTTTTATTGGAACCCATCAAGACCCAAATTTAACGGACTATTTGACCAATATCAATTTGGGCCACTGGGGCTCTTTGGGTCTCCTCCAGATGGGTAGTTTTAAAAGCTCTTTCGCTAGCTTCAATCTGGTGAACCCCCCCAACAGTTTTGGCAAGTTTTCGGCTAGGAACAAGTTTGAGACTTTTTCTGAAAGCTCTTGACAAGTCCTAACTTTTCTACGGCTCGATTTTTCAATTTTCATAAAACATAAAAAATCGCATGGGAACATAGGGTTTACGCATGTTTAAAATCGACCACTTTTCCCCTCAAATAACTTTTGAGCACACCTGAATTCGAAAATTTCGCGCAGTATGAAAGTTGTCCACACTCTTCTTCTTTTAGAAACTTTTTTCAAATCGATGCCAACTATGAGATTTAGCCCAGGCAAGCGGGAAATGCAAAACAACCTCCTCCCATAAGGATAACATAGGATACGCATCCTTTTCCCGAATAACTTTTTTTTTACGATATTGACATGGTGTTTTCTTGTCAAATACGGTTACAACTAAGCGTTTCACGCCTAAAAATATGCGTTTCAAGAATGTGGGTCCAACGGGGCCTGCAGGGCCCCCCCTCGAAATTACGCGTTTTGGATCCAATATGGCGGCCGCGAGCAACGTCTCACAACTTTGTTGTGACACTTTATGGACTCTACACCATGTGCCCTTCAATTTGATACCCAACTCGACCTCCTGCGACCACCAAAAGTGCGTTTTTCTGGAAACGAAAACCTGGTCTCAAATCCCCATAAGAATAACATGGGGCCATTTGATTAGCATTGCGGGCGGATCTGCCGGCCAAAATACCCGTTTTTTATGGGTTGCACCAAACTCGGGGAAGGAATTTTTTTTTCGAGCAATTTCTCGACGGGAGGTTGTAGGGGACCCAAAACAATGCCCAAAAACCAAATTTGGGAATTTTCCGGCACATAGGGGGCCCACGCGGCCCGATCGAAAATACGAATTTTTCGATATCCAAAATTCGGATTTCGGGAAAGTGCGAGTCCCGAAAAATTATTTGTCCAACTTTTCTAGACCAGTTTTTGGAGCCGGACAAGATGCAGTCTTCAGATTTAAGCTGCGACCTATAGTTCTCGAGATTTTTGGACTTTTATGTTTTTGACAAAAATCTTCTCTCACCGCTTATACATGGGGAAGATAGGGGGAAAAATCGAAATGGAGTTTTCGACGGTTTCTGACTATATCGACCACGCTGATCACGAATCTTGGCTCGGATTTTGCCTATCTCGAAAAACAAGATGGCGGCGGGCGAAATACCTATTTTTCGTATATGCACTATATATATTATGCTGTGGGATTTCATGCATGATTTCGCTGTACAGGTGTTATTTAAGGGTAAATAAAATATTAAATTGTCTTTCTATAGGTAAAAACATTCCTGGAGTTTGAAAATAACCACTATTTAACGCTCAGATCAATATTTTATTTTATATTTAACTTTAAGCGAGGCGAGGAACGAGCCGAGCTGCGTATGAGTTGGCAATGTTATTCGTTGCCCGCACGCATCCATCCAAGAATTTTAAGCGAGGCGAGGAACGAGCCGAGCTGTATTTCGAAAGGCCAACACTATCTTATTCCATTTTATGGTTAGGCGAGGTCTCCGAAGGAGCCGAGCTGCGTATGAATGGCGGACCCGTGACGAACGCATGTTTTTTATTCTTACGCGTTGCGAGCCATATCAATCTCCCCTCTACAGTCCAGTATCATGTAAAATTATGCCAGAAACTCGAATTTAGTACTGTCGGGAACCGGAAATGATCGAGGAAGGCGGGAAATTCGAAAAATAAAGCGGGCGGCAATATTTAAATCTGCTGGCGATCATTATTGGGTGGGAAACACGTTTCATGCATATTATATCGCGCGTGCACCGCGGTTTGAACGGTTCTCCGCCAACATTCGAGAGGCCCCGTAATGTGCATGACGTCACAGCTTGTGGATCGTCGTTTATGCCATGGCACCGGGTAAACAAGCATTGTTGGGAACGGCGAGAGGACGTGATTTCAAAATTTCTGAGAATGTCGTTGACGTTCTCAACAGTCATTCGTTCTCAGACCGCCGACTAGCGAGGTTGACTCAGATACCAAGACTTGCAAGGTAAAATGTGAATGGTTACTGAATTTATTTTAAATCTCTGTCCGCTACCAGGTTCCTTCTGATAAGCCCCCTTCCGCTTTTCGGTTTCCCGGTTTCATCCGATTAAAAAGTCCTACCGAATTCCGCTTTCCCGGTTTCATCCGATTAAGGAACCCCACCTTCTACGATTCGCTTTGCTGTTGCTGACGACTTTGTAATAAATGGTGACCAAAGAAAGTGGACCTACTCGACTCAGAGGTGCTCTATCTTCGCTTTATTTACTATTTTTATTTATTTTTTATTTCTGTATATTTTTTGATGCAAATATTTTTCACAACATGATTATTATCAAATCCAAGCCCCCTATTAAAACCCCTGCAATTTCTTCGAACCCGTTGAAACTTTTTTTGAAAAATTAAGACTGCATTGCAAATGATCACTGCACACTGATTTGGGGCCTTTTCGTAAAGGCCCCCCCGCCCTATTATCATATTTTATATTGATTCAAAGTTCACAGATAATATTGAACCAATATTTAAATTCAATATTGCCTCAATACTTGTTACCAATTAAATTTCAAACTTAAAAATATTCCATATTAATACAATATAGATAGATACAATTAATTGAATATAAAATTTCAATATTGATGCAATGATCACGTACAGCACATAGATTTTCTACTAAATTGGAGGAAGATTGATTTCCAACATTGCATTCGTGTTGAATTTCAATGCTTACAATATTTATGTATACCAATATAGTAACTATGTTGGCTCAATATTGGTAAAACAAACATGACACAATATATATTTGTAATATTGGTGGCATATTGGCACTATACATTATATCATATTTTATATTGATTCAAAATTCACAGGTAATATTGAACCAATATTTAAATTCAATATTGCCTCAATAATTTTTACCAATTAAATTTCAAACTTAAAAATATTCAATATTAATACAATATAGATAGATACAATTAATTGAATATAAATTTTTAATATTGATGCAATGATCACGTACAGCACATAGATTTTCTACTAAATTGGAGGAAGATTGATTTCCAACATTGCATTCGTATTGAATTTCTATGCTTACAATATTTATGTATACCAATGTAGTAACTATGTTGGCTCAATATTGGTAAAACAAACATGACACAATATATATTTGTAATATTGGTGGCATATTGGCACTATACATTATATCATATTTTATATTGATTCAAAGTTCACAGGTAATATTGAACCAATATTTAAATTCAATATTGCCTCAATACTTTTTACCAATTAAATTTCAAACTTAAAAATATTCAATATTAATACAATATAGATCGATACAATTAATTGAATATAAATTTTTAATATTGATGCAATGATCACAGCACATAGATTTTCTACTAAATTGGAGGAAGATTGATTTCCAACATTGCATTCATATTGAATTCCAATGCTTACAATATTTATGTATACCAATGTAGTAACTATGTTGGCTCAATATTGGTAAAACAATTATGACACAATTAATGTTTATTTGCAATTTTGTAACTTTTGTAAGGTACCGATATGGTACGTGCATGACATATTGACACTATATAATTAACTATATATAATAATATGATATGTGTATATCTTATATATATATATATATATATATATATATTGTGCTAATCCGTTGTTATTATACTTAACTGCATGGTCCTTTAATTCCGAATTACGTCCCTTATTAACTTTTTAAATAATTTTTCGAAGATCGGGTTGATTAGCTACTTGATTTCTAAGGTAGTATTTCGAAACGTTTTAAAAAAACAAAACAAAACTAATTTTTAATTTTAATTAAATAATCAAGGAAATTAAGACGTCATCACATTAGTAGTTAAGCCTGTGTGCCATGCCAAGAGACTTTGGCCCCACTGTTGTGGCTGCGCCTCTTTTTCGAACGGGCCCCTATTGCCTCGATAGGCTTCCGGGACCGAGGGCAGTGCCCCCTCTGCCCCCCTGGTAGATACGCACCTCTGCGCATCAGGCTTGGCTCATGAGCTGGTTCAATCAACTTCGCTGCAGGTTTACGTTCTGCGGGAATTTTTACAGAATTTTGCATGCTTCCTTATGCGTTTCTTACCTACTTTATGAATACTATGAAATTCGTCGCCTCTATATAGATATAAATGTGTCGTATAAACCACGAGGTTTTGAGGGGACTGTAGACTTTATGTCATTTATGTGCTAGTAAAATAAGGTCTATAATTACAACAAAACATTTACTACGTTCACATGGCAGTGTTTAAGGTAGAAGTAACGTCAATCAGTTGTTCCCTACATAGTCCCTTTTGATTAACATGTAAACCTTAGCAAATTAACAAAAAGTCTTGAAATTTTTTGAGAGGCGGACATTAGTGCCTAAAAAAACAAATAAAAGTTTAAAAACCATTTAACGAGCCGATTCTTTTAAAATTATATTTTTAGTTTTTCTTTCCATGCGAAAACCATATATTTATATGCTGAAAAATAAAAAGATGATAATAATTCAAAAAATTCAACTCGTTAAATTAATTTGAATTTTTTCTATGGCTTTTAGGCACTGATATCTGCCTTTCAAATAAAAATTCGGAATTTTTGTGAATTTGCTAAGGTTTACATGTTAATCAAAAAAACCTACGTCGAACATCTGATTGGCGCTATCTCTACCTTAATATATGGGTGTATCCGTTGACGACGCCTCATAAGATGAATAACATTATCCGTCGTCAATGAATACGTATTAAACATCATCATGTGTACGTAGTGATTGAGGTTATATGAGATTTTTCATATTCTGATGAGGCGACGGAGTTACGAAGTAAAGAAGAAAAAATATTTTTATTGGCATCTTTCTTTAGTTCTCGAATTTTCTGTATAAATAAGTATTGATAAATAACATTAAAGCATTTATACTATTCATTATATTTATTACCACCTGTAAAAACCTTTTTAAAAAGGTAAAATTTTATAATAAAATACAATTTAAAAACGGTTTACTTGAAAGATGTCCATGCATAAGTTGGTGGCCGGGTGTCACAGGCGCCAGAAAGAACTTAGAACCATAAATGTGATTATCTGCCTTTTTGCGGCGGCATATCGGACAATAGCAAAGGGACCACCCTTCATGGTCTTTTTCCTCTCTCATTTATGATTTTATGATTTTACTCCCCTCAGATATTTACCGCTCAAATGTTTCATATTCTCTATGTACGTAAACGTATACATTATGTACATTTTTAAAAAAAATATATTTAAATTTTGATGTGATTGATTTGAAGAACTTTCAAAAAATAAATGATAATTGAGTTTCATTTATTTGTGAATGGATCAAATCGTGTGATTGATACAGCATAATAAATTTGAGAAAATGTTATAGTATGCAAATTCTTAACTCTTATAATTTATTATATAGTGATCAATATTTTTCATAATATAAATTTTGAGAATATTAATACTTAAAAATATTGTTTTTTCTGGTGCTGTGTTGTAAAATTAATAAAAGCACTATCACAAAAAAAATGCTTTATTAATATTCAAGGATAGAGATATTCACAATATATTGCTTATCTTTTATAGTGTCAAGTGTCATGCCATATATCATATAAAACCGTAAATAAATATACTACTGTGGTTTATATACCGTATAAACGTCATAATACTAACTATAATTAGTTAATAATTAATTAATTGCTCGAATTATTTAGGAACCTTAATTTGATTGAAGAATGCGGTATTTTCAATTATATCCCACGAATTTTAACTACTATGCGTCCATGCAATGTTGGTTGCTCTCTCTAGCTTGCAGCATTCGAAATGTAAATTTATTTATTATTTTTAATTTATTTATTTTCTCTTGTGGCTGCCTGCGTAATACAACCTAGAGACATGCAAAAAACATAAAAAATTCCTTAAATCCTAAAAATAAAAATATTGCATAATTTTATAAGTATATAAGTAAAAATTAAGAGAAATATGCATATGCATAAAACATAATAAATTATATAATAGGACTTACGTTACTAATATTTGTTATTAAGATTGATGTATTCAAACGAATGAATTTTTTTTTATTAGTATATATAAAATATATATTATTTCCAATGTTTAAGTCACAAATTACAGATTTTGTCTAACGCAGAGATTAATATAATCTAGCTCATATATATTGTTGGTGTAAAATAAATATATATTAACATAAATTATTCACTTCATATCGTTAACGATTTATCTCAGTTACTGTTGGAGTCAAAGAATATTTCCCTTCAAACGAATCGAATGAAATAAATTTTAAAAAATGGAGAATGTTCTAAAACTTGATCGCTTAATATGGTTTGATAAATTCAGTCTGGCAGTTTTCTTACAACAGCTCCATTTCCGTTTTCCGTCCATAAGGTCAATGTTAAATTTCTACCTGAGTTTTCACAAAACGGAGTATTGACCTCAATTTTTTTATCGCAGAAATGAATAGAGGGTGCAAAGTTATGCTACCTTGATTTTTTTCAGATTTTTTAGAGCCCGGGAACTATTTTTAAAAAAAAATTGAAAGTTCTTTTTGTGACATCACGAGACGCCGCTCTTTAAGAAAAAGATAGGACTTGACGCCACGTGACGTCACAAATAGGAATTTCAATATTTTTTTAAAAATACTTCCCGGGCTCTAAAAAATCAGGGTAGCATAACTTTTCACCCTCTATCCATTTCTGCAATAAAAAAAAAATTGAGGACAATACTCCATTGATAAGACAAACTTACAAACTTTCAAAATTTGTATTTGCACCATCCCCTACAAGTCTTATTGTTGCTTTCAGGCGCGCAGATTGCGAGATATCAATCTACTGAGATTCATCCTTAAATTATGCGAATGTGAAAATATTGGGAATTATTAGAGTTGTTATATATTATAATTATGTATTTAATATTATGTATCAACTATACACCAAAATCAATATTCTCAATAATAAAATTATTGATGCAATTACTACCTATATGTAGGAGAGGAAACATTTTAAAGGACAGGATTGTACAGACACATAATAAATAGTACTTTACATAATAATATTTTAACATAACTCATAACAGTCATAACTAATAATAGTACAATGACACTGCTGCAGTTTGTAACAAATAATAAACAATTACTTTACTATTCAATGGGCTTACGGGATGTAATTTTTTTACTGGCTCAATCAAAAGAGGAGGTGGAAAAATTATCCCTTAGATTTTTTTGTGTTTTTTTAGCACTGCATCATACCTAGAATGGAGATTAAAAATGTCTCTTGACCTGGAGGCTCCATCCGTAACGCCTGTGACGTCATTACATTCTTTGTGTCAACTATATAGCACTTGTAAAAAAATATTGCATTGGTGCTTGTTTATTAAAAATTATCATTTGTTTCAATAGCAACTTGTTTGTTTAGATTCGAAGCATTATATAGTTGACTCACAGAATGTCGTAATGACGTCATAGGCATTGCGGATAGAGCCTCCATGTCAAAAGATATTTTTAATCTCCACTTTAGGTATGATGCAATGCTAAACAAAGTCATAAAAAATCTAAGGGGTATTTTTCGACCTCCTCTTTTGATTGAGTCAGTAAAAAAAATACACCCCGTAAGCCCAATGCCCGACGAATGGAAAGTTATGGATAAAACATACATATAAAATTACTTTGACAAAATGCAGAGGAAGGCGGAGAAACGTGCTAAGAAATCATAAGAAATTAGTTCAATTAACATAAAATATTTACATATATGGTTATACCCTCTTTCCAATTAATACTTTTTGAATTATATAAGCAATTAAGCAATAGTGTGTGAGAAGTAATAACTAATAACGATTCGTGATTAAAGTAATTAGGAGTGTGGCCGTCGTGGTTAATTTGTTTTTTATTAGAATTAATCATTGATTGAATATAAGTTGCTCAACTCTAGGTGCGGGAGACACTGAATGAAAATCTAGCAGCTAGCAGCTGAGACGTTGGTTAAAAAAAGGCAGCATGAGCGACAGCGCTATTACGGCACGCACTGGGCTCGCGGCGAGCCAGCCAACTCCAGTAGCTATTATATAAAAAATAAAAACATGTAGGGATCTCCAGTATCAAGGTGTTTGAGAGAGGAAGACTAGCGCGCGGGCAGTATTATACATAATATACTATAATACTGCCCGCACGCGCTGCAGCGTGCCACAGCCACGATGGGCCACTACCTCATCCTACTCATCGGAAAGTGTGGCGCAGTGCGCTTCACCAGGGCGCGATTTTGTTTTTGAAAAACGGACCCGGCGGTTAGTGTCTTTTTTTTAAAAAAAAAAATAAATTACATAAATATTTGGCACAATCAAATATTATATTATATTAAAAGCACTAAATCTATGATTTGAAATGCATGGTCAAGAATCTTTGAGGGGCCCGGAGGGCCCTCCGCGGGGCCCGCAGGGCCCCGCCGCACCCGCAGGGCGCATCCCGGGTGGGGCCCACCCGTCATTTTCAAAATCCAAAAATTCCCGGGGGGTATTTCCAAAATTCCCGAAATTTCAAAAATTTCCGAAAATTGACGTTTTGACCCCAAAAACGGCTTTAGGTAACATGCGCTACCCCTACTTTTTGCCTTCAAAGATGGCGTCCGGCGCACCGTTCGCCCGCCATAAGCGATAATGTTAATTTTTTTAAAAAACCACCGGTAAGCGGTTTTGAGAATTAGAGCTTAGGTCCCAATGGGCGAAATGTAGCCCGGGATGTAAACTTTTATATGGGAGGTGCAATTTTTGAATTTTTGCCCCAAAAATTTTTTATCGCTGTTTTAGTGTTTTTTTTTGAAAAAAATCGCCGTTTTTGCGGTTTTTGCCAAAAAAGTCATTTAAAGTTGAAAACTGAAATTTTTTTTGGTCGAATCGTTTAGAAGACTGTGTTGGGCATCTTTTAGCTTCATGTGAGCTCCCTCCTATCTGTTTTCGTTCCGCGGCTGCGGGCCCCGAAAGTTTGGGACCTCGAAAAAAAGATGTTTTACGGCCTTTGCCTTAAATCATTAGATTGAAGAGCTACGGCGGAGGTTCCTCCGGCAAAAGTGTGTCCCGACAGACGACGCAGCTTCGCCAAATACAAACATGGCACTTCCAAAGCATAATTACCGTGCTATGGCCGGATCTGTACAGTATGGCACCCGAAACCCCTAGGGGTGTTACTTTTATATTTCGGCCCCATTAAAGGGGCACGAAGAAGCCCCCGGTTTTTGTATTGGGACTCATCAGGATTCAAATTTAACGGGCTATCTGACCAATATCAATTTGGGCCCCTGGGGCCTCTTGGGCTTCCTCCAGAGGGGTAGTTTTTAAAAGCTCTTTCGTTAGCTTCAATCTGGTGAACCCCCCCAACAGTTTCAGCAATTTTTCGGCTAGGAACAAGTTTGAGACCTTTTCTGAAAGCTCTTGGCAAGTCCTAACTTTTCCTTGGCTCGATTTTTCGATTTTCAAAAAACTCAAAAAATCGCATTGGAACATAGGGTTTACGCATGCTAAAAATCGACCATATTCCCCCTTGAATAACTTTTGAGCACACCTGAAATCGAAATTTTCGCGCAGTATGAAAGTTGTCCAAACTCTTTTTTTTTCAGAAACTTTTTTCAAATCGATGCCAACTATGAGGGTTAGCCCAGGCGAGCGGGGAATGCAAAAAAACCTCCTCCCATAAGGATAACATAAGAAACGCATCCTTTTCCTTAATAACTTTTTTTTACGCTATTGACATGGTGTTTTTTTGTCAAATCCTGTTAAAACTAAGCGTCTCACGTCTAAAAATATGCGTTTCAAGAATGTGGGTCCCACGGAGCCCGCAGGGCCCCTCCTCGAAAGTACGCGTTTTGGATCCAATATGGCGGCCGCGCGCAACGTCTCACAACTTTGTTGTGACACTTTATGGACTTTACACCATGTGCCCTTCAATTTGATACCCAACTCGACCCCCTGCGACCACCGAAAGTGCGTTTTTTTGAAAACGAAAGCCTGGTCTCAAATCCCCATAAGAATAACATGGGGCCATTTGATTAGCATTGCAGGCGGATCTGCCGGCTGAAATACCCATTTTTTACGGGTTGCGCCAAACTCGGGGAAGGAATTTTTTTTCAAGCAAACTCTCGACGGGAGGTTGTAGGGGACCCACAACAATGCCCAAAAACCAAATTTGGGAATTTTCCGGCACATAGGGGGCCCACGTGGCCCGATCGAAGATACGAATTTTTCGATATCCAAAATCCCGATTTCGGGAAAGTGTTTGTCCCGAAAAATTATTGGTCTAATTTTTCTAGACCAGTTTTTTGAGCCGGACAAGATGCAGTCTTCAGATTTAAGCTGCGACCTATAGTTCTCGAGATTTTTGGACTTTTATGTTTTTGACAAAAATTTCAGAATTTCCCTTCTCTCACCGCTTATACATGGGGAAGATAGGGGGAAAAATCGAAATTGAGTTTTCGACGGTTTCTGACTATCTCGACCACGTTGATCACGAATCTGGCCTCGGATTTTGCCTATCTTGAAAAACAAGATGGCGGCGGGCGAAATACCTATTTTTCGTATATGCACTCTATTATGCTGTGGGATTTCATGCATGATTTCGCTGTACAGGTGTTATTTAAGGGTAAAGGTAAAAACATCCCAGGAGTTTGAAAATAACCACTATTTAACGCTAAGATCAATATTTTATTTTATATTCAATTTTAAGCGAGGCGAGGAACGAGCCGAGCTGCGTATGAGTTGGCAATGTTATTCGTTGCCCGCACGCATCTATCCAAGAATTTTAAGCGAGGCGAGGAACGAGCCGAGCTGTATTTCGAAAGGCCAACACTATCTTATTCCATTTTATGGTTAGGCGAGGTCTCCGAAGGAGCCGAGCTGCGTATGAATGGCGGACCCGTGACGAACGCATGTTTTTTATTCTTACGCGTTGCGAGCCATATCAATCTCCCCTCTACAGTCCAGTATCATGTAAAATTATGCCAGAAACTCGAATTTAGTACTGTCGGGAACCGGAAATGATTGAGGAAGGCGGGAAATTCAAAAAAATAAAGCGGGCGGCAATATTTAAATCTGCTGGCGATCATTATTGGGTGGGAAACACGTTTCATGCATATTATATCGCGCGTGCACCGCGGTTTGAACGGTTTCCCGCCAACATTCGAGAGGCCCCGTAATGTGCATGACGTCACAGCTTGTGGATCGTCGTTGTCATGGCAACGGGTAAACAAGCATTGTTGGGAACGGCGAGAGGACGTGATTACAAAATTTCTGAGAATGTCGTTGACGTTCTCAACAGTCATTCGTTCTCTGACCGCCGACTAGCGAGGTTGACTCAGATACCAAGACTTGCAAGGTAAAATGTGAATGGTTACTGAATTTATTTTAAATCTCTGTCCGCTACCAGGTTCCTTCTGATAAGCCCCCTTCAGCTTTTCGGTTTCCCGTTTTCATCCGATTAAAAAGTCCTACCGAATTCCGCTTTCCCGGTTTCATCCGATTAAGGAGCCCCACCTTCTACGATTCGCTTTGCTGTTGCTGACGACTTTGTAATAAATGGTGACAAAAGAAAGTGGACCTACTCGACTCAAAGGTGCTGTATCTTCGCTTTATTTATTATTTTTTATTACTATTTTTATTTATTTTTTATTTCTGTATATTTTTTGATGCAAATATTTTTCACAACATGATTATTATCAAATCCAAGCCCCCTTTTAAAACCCCTGCAATTTCTTCGAACCCGTTGAAACTTTTTTTGAAAAATTAGGACTGGCATTGCAAATGATAACTGCACACTGATTTGGGGCCTTTTCGTAAAGGCCCCCCCGCCCTAGTTAAATTATATTAAAAGTGTTATGCACTGAGGTTTTATGCGCATCAACAATATCTTGTCATCATGCATCAATACAATATATCTTGTAAATTTTTGTCTTGTTGATTGAAAACTGTAAAGTATTAAAAAGTAGTATAGGTAAATTTGAATGCTTGCTTTCAAACTTATATGATTTATTATTATTATTATTTCAAGACATACTAGAATAGGAGACCTCAATTGCGCTCGATTTAATTTTGCAATGTAAAATCCATTCAGTTTGTCACAAAACAGAAAACAATTTTTATATTTTTCTACAGACATCATAAATGTTGATCATTAATAGCTTAGTCATTTCCTTTCAAATTTTAATATTTAACCCATTAGAGTCTGAATTAATTTTTTGTTTCAAATTTATTTTTTTTTGCTATAATTTGAAAGTATTAGGTCTCTAAGTGAGAAAAATCAAAATTTTAATTTTTTTAAATTTTAATTGAAGTTTTAATTGACAATTAAAGAGTGATGCTAAATTGCATCGCTAGGCTCTAATGTAGTCAATTTCTGCTTTTTTGCTGTTTTGAGGTTAAGATCTCTTACAGTCCAAAAAAGTTTTTTGGGGGTTTTTAATGGGTAGGCCCTTCTGTTTTATGTCAAAACAAAAATTCAGAGGGTCCCAAGTGGGCCCTAAAGGCAAAGGACCCACTTTGACATCACTTATAGAAACACAATAAAGTGTCAAAAAAGGCAATGGCTACACTGTAAAAAAGGAAAACCTAAAACGGGTAATTACAGATACCCAAGAGGTTGTCTTCAGATTAGGTCAACTTATTAAACTAAAACGGGTAGCATTCCTGTTAACCTATTTTAGATGAGCATATAATTTTAATGTACCTAATTCGGGTAACTTTATTTAGCTAAATATTAACCTAGGAATACAAAAATACTGAAAATAGGTATTAATATCAGCCTATTTTAAGTTACATTTTTAACTCAAAATTAGGTAGTATAATTTTCTAAATATATTTTTTATAAATAATACACACATAATTATAAAATAAAACAATTTTTATTCAATGAAAATCATTTTCATACATATATCAATGGAATATTTGTAGTTTTGGCGTTGGGGCAGAACAGAATTAAAAACTTAAAACACTTCATAAACATAATTTTTATCACAATTTTTTTGTTAACTATAGCACTTTAATTTTTTTGTAGGTGTTGAAAAAAAATAAATAATAATCGTCTTTGTAGTTAATGAGTCAGTCAGGATTATTTATATAAAAACTCACGGATATTATTTGCATGGGGTTGGGGATTTTGTGGGTCCACTGCTTTTTGGCTGCATGGACTTGAAGGCTAGAAGACAATGTTGAGAGTATGATCTTTCCCGGTGAAGCAAAGTCTGCAATGAAAAAAGAAAGAAATGTTATAGAACAAATAAAACGTTTAATTTTAATTAGCATCGATGACAATTTTGTTATTATAGTGAAATTAAAAACGTTTAAATAAAAAGATATAAATTAAAAAAAAAGTGAACCACAAGAATTACTTAATATACTGTCATATAATATAATTATATAATTATGATACTGTGTTTACAATTAGAAAAACATAAAAAATCCAGCAAATTTTTTATGTTAACAAAGTGAACTTTTGTATAATAATTATCTTGATTTTTTTAATACTCCTTGTACTATAAGGAACATAAAAAATAAAATATATTAATATTTTAGTAAAATTATCCCATGTTATTATAGTGTAAAAAAGTCATAACAATCGTCTTGGTTATATGTTAATACACGCTCACATTACAAGAAAGGGGTCTTTTGAATATCCAGGACTATATCATAATTCATACAGCGCATATGAGAAAAGAAATTAAGAATCTCGAGGACTTCTATTTTATTTCTTTCTTTCATGTCATGCATTTACATTTTTTTTTTAAATTTTATTATTATTATTATTTTTTTTTTCAAGTTTTGTTTTGCACCCATACAGAATAGATGGGACGATGCTCAAAGTAAAAAATGACAAAAGCAAAATAACCGAAAGTACAAATTCAAAATGTTATAAATAAAAAAGTCAAACACCATAACTCAAAATTTAAGCAATGCAAAATGTAAGCAAATCCAAAAGTCAAAACTCTTTTAACTCAAAATTCATTTAACTCAAAATTCTCTCAACACAAACAGGTTGAGGGAAGCATGCCACCTAGTGGCCATCATAGGTACCGACACGTAAAAAGGCTTGCGATGACCCGAAATTGCATTGCGTAGCGTCGAAATCATATCGCCCAAAATAATCGATTGCTGCAAGTAGCGGGATATTTTCCCTTTTAGACGTAGTTGCACAGCTTAACACTAGATGACAATTGCGTTCACAGGTAAATTTTTTTATACATTTTTTTGCTATTTTGCAAGATGCAAAAGAGCCGATCAGTGTTATGAGAACTTTCGGACAGGTTGGTAGTATAGTTTGTAGTTTGACTGCCGACGAGTGATATGATTGTGCTCGTTATTTTATTCGTGCATGTTTAATAGTGTGGATTTTGTGATTTTTAATTAGTGCACGCAGTTTTCGGTTCTTTTAATTTAAATGCCTAAATTAAAAATGTACGCGTACGTGTTTCTGGCAACAATTAAATTGATTTGCGTATATATATGCAGGTGTCCAGGTGAAGGGAAATAATATTATCTTTAAATTTTAATAAAAAATTACTTCATATATTATCTATATTTTATATATTACAGATATCGTTCGCATGCGATGCAGCTTAATTATGTTTTATTATACTAGCTATAATATATATGTTTTTGTATATTATATAAAATATATATTATAATTAACTGAAATGAAATTTTATTTGATAATTAAAGCGTTCGCTATAATAAATAAGAAAATATTATACATCGTGAGTATTTTTTGGTATATTCACGACATTCAAATCGTATAATATAAAATTACATATTTGAATTTTTTATTTGTATTAATTGCATTTAATATAATAAAATAAAATATATATATTTATATATAATACATATGTTATGTAAAAAATTTTACTCTTCAGTGTAGTGACAGGTTATAATAGACATATACGGTATTATTATACATATGTTTTGGCACTAAAGCCCGAATTCGGGCAAAGCCTGAAAAAAATGCGCAGATCTAAGTGTGCTCCTATATAGCAATTTGAGCAAAGACCGAAATTAACAAATATTATGGGCTTTGCTCATTTAAATTTGAACATTTCTAGAAGTACTCAATTTAAAAAAAGTAAACCTCAAAGAGAAGTTTTATTTCGGGGCTTTGCTTACTCTTTTGGTAATTTCTAGAAGTAAGTGCTCAAAGCAAAATGAAAAATAATAATTGCATGGATATTGTGCCATAATATTAGTAATAAATATTAAAACAAAAGTAATGTAAATTTAATAATATTTTAAATTTTAATTATATCACCTTTTTAATCAATTAATAGAAAGACAAATTTAACATTAGCATGTGTGTAAACATTATAATTATTTTTTATTAAATTATAATTCTTTCTGTATTATTCAAGTCATACTGAAAAATACGATTTTGTCACACTGACAATGAGAGATATTTTTAATTTTTTTTTTTTTTGTAATATTATCATTTTTTTTTTTATAACTAAAAGGTATGATAACAATAATAAGTATACTCATATAGCAATGAATTCCAGGTTGCAGATGAATAATTTCTAAGTTCAGACGACGTACCGCACATCATGACAATGAAAAGTGCCTCTCAGATCAGAAGCAGCATATAGCAACTTCAAAGCAAAGTTTTGTGTTTTGCAACTGCAAGAAGGGTTGTCAATCTAAAACAGGTTGTTGTGCAGAGAAAGAAATAAGATGTAAATGGAGTATCGACCTCAAAATTTTTTATAGCAGAAAAAAATGGATAGAGGATAAAAAGTTATGTTACTCTGATTTTTTTTAGATTTTTTAGGGACCAGGAAGTATTGCTAAAAAGTTTTGGCGAGGTCGGGTTCGAATCGGGGTCCATTTTGGGTCCTATCTTTTATTAAGAGAGGCGGCAAGAGGCGGCACTTTTTTTGCACTTTCAATATTTTTAAAAAAATAGTTGCTGGGCTCTAAAAAATCTGAAAAAATCAGAGTAGCATAACTTTTCACCATCTATCCATTTCTGCAAAAAAAAAAAAAAAAAAAATGAGATCGGTACTCCATTAAAATGTCTTTTAATTGATAGTATATAATCCCTGCAAACATAAGTTAAGTTAATGATCAGGTAATAATCAGGTGTAATAATTATTTATTTTGCATGCCTAAACTTTCATTTCTTTACATTTTTTTTTAAATTAGGTTTGGTACTAGCTTGAGGAGCTCTTTTCTTATTAGCAATTGCTATGAAATAAAAAGTTGAAATGATTTTATAATAATATATATATATATATATATATATAATTATATATTTGTAATAAATTTAATTTATTGCTTAAATTAACTCACACACAGTATTATAATATAAGAAGTGTGACAAAATCGTATTTTTCAGTATGATCTGAATAATACAGAAAGAAATAAAATATCTCAATAAAAAATAACTATGCACATGCTAATGTTAAATTTGCTTTTTTAACAATTGACTAAAAAAGTGCAAGACATAATTAATTTTTTTATATATTATTAAATTTACATTAATTTATTGTTTCATTATTATATAATACGGCACAATTTCATTGCAATTATTATTTTTCATTTGGCTTTGGGCACTTCTAAAAATGATCAAAACATTGAGCAAAGCCCGAAATAAAACTTCTCGTCGGGGTTTGTTCTTTCTGATTTGAGCAGTTCTAGAAATGATCAAATTTATATGAGCAAAGCCCGAAATATTTGTTAATTTTGGGCTTTGCTCAAATCGCTAGGGGCACACCTAGCTGTGCGCATTTTTTTTGGACTTTTGGTGCCAACATATATGATTATATATAAATATTTAGCTATATATATATATATATATGTATCTATATATATTATATAATATAAATATGTATCTTTTAGTGGGCATGTTAGGATAAAAAAAAAATTGCAAAAGTGTATAGAAGATAAAATCATGATACTCTGATTTTTTTTTTTTTTCACATTTTTCTGAAAGACCTGCAGGAACCAATTTAAAAAAAATAATAATTGAAAGCACTGGCCACGCCTATTAGTAAAAAGGATTTAAGTAAAGGTCTAATACCTAAAAGACGTCTCCAGAAATCATTCAATAATTATTTAAAAATATTTACTAGTTTCAGAAAGATTCAGAAAAAAAGTTGAAAAATTCAAAGTGCCATAATTTTGTACCCTCTATTAATTTTTTTAAATAAAAATGTTTAATATGCTAATTGTTCATTACGGCATTACTATATTAAAGGCTGGATCAATTGCAACATCATGAGTATTGAAAGTTATTTTAAATGCATACAGGATGCTATATATATTTAAATTTAAAATTATATTATGCAATATTCGCAGTCGTGGATCAACGATAAGTCCTAGTGGGTGAACGGGGTTGAAATAAATTCCCCCTAAAAGATCCCGAAATGCATGAAAATGTTTAAACACTATATATAAGCCAACCTTTCCTATTATAATACTGGCGGAAGGTGTCATGCGAAAGCGCGTCAACTATTTTATACGGCAATTAGAGGGAAAAAAGTGTAAAAGAGTGCAACAATATATATTAAAAAAAATTGAATTCTCATGCCGTGCCAAGTACGTACCAAGTACCAACAATGTATTTAACACCACAGAAATAAAAATAGCCGAAAAAAAATTACATATAAAAATTATTAATACTGTACGGATTTAACTATAAATAATATGCATTATTATAATGCATACTGTATATTATATACTATCTTAGTCCACGGATGATTTTGATTTGACCTCTCTTCCCCTTCAATGCTCTTGCAACAACAAACTCTTAATAATAAAATGTTTAGGTTAGTCCCTGTTTTTAATTTCACTTCCTGAATCCACCAAGAGACCTTATTTGGATATGCTGTTTAATGTCCTTTAATTTAATTGTTATGATTTTAATTGTGAGTATTCTGACGATGTAGTTGTATTTTAATTGAAATATCTGCGTGATACTATTTTGTTTTGGGTGAGTGGACACTTTTGTGAATGTGAATGGGATATCCTTTTTCATGTCACCCTTTGGGTTTGTAGTACTTTGTATTACTTATTCTCATAAAGCAACTATTATTGTTGTTATTGATTAATTAATTATTACTTAATATTAGTATAGCTATAGAGAGTGCATGCGCGCATGAAAAATTTGGACATGGCAATTAGTGGCAATGGAAAATTAAAATTGAATGCATTAAAATTATTGTAATGAAGTAATAATTAATGCTGAAGTGCTGAAGTAATTTTTCTTATCTTTTTAGTTCACCTTATATAATATTATGATTTTGTGCTCAGCATGTGACGTATTATAGTCGTATGCATCGTCTTTCCGTAAAAATCTGGAATACACGGATCCATTTTATTTATTATTTTTTATATAATCATATACATGTATAAATAAACACAATATATGTAGAACACATTAATTAATATTAATGTACATCACATTTTATGTTCAATTTTGCAAGTTAAAAAAAATCCTTACTACACGGTGTGGGTTATTTGCTTGTTGCTGACTGTACAAAATTCTTTGCAAAGTAAAGGTGCGGAGAGAGCTGGGGTTGGAAGGGAAGGGGGCTAATATATTCCCGTTACATCCATTGACTGCGTGCACGCGGGCGCGTGCAGTGAGCAGCAGGTAGCGAGAGACCGACAGACTTCGACGGAGTCCGCTGCAGCTGAGAGAAAGAGAGAGACAGACAGACAGAGACAGAGACAGATTGTTTATTCTTTTATAATGCCAGTGAAAAAAAAATCAATAAAAAAATGAGACAATTATCAAGTACTTCAGCAAGATCCTATACTAAGTACTAAGTATAAGGATCCTGCCTAAAAAATAAATCTGATAATATAATATACTGTATATATATAAATTAGATTTTCAATTATATATATATCGGCAAGACATTTTTTAAAAAAATATTTTAATTTTATAAATACATTAAATTGTTTTAAGAAACTAAAAGTGATATGAAAAATAAAAAAGCTATTAAATCCTTGAGAAATATAAACCATCAATCGTATTTAATATATACATAATTTCATATCTGTGCAATCTATTCAGTTTAAGAAATGTGTAATCGTATAGAGCTGATTATATTATAACATCAATCTGAACATCAGAAATTAATACATCAATCAATGAGATATTGGAATGTGAAAATTTTAGTGCCTTAATCGAAAGAAGGGGTAAAAATATGAATCTGTGATTTTATTCAGATTTTTCTGAGACCGGGAACTATTTTTAAAATATTATTGAAAGTCTATTTTATGACGTCATGAGCGGCACTGATGCCCTATCCTTTTTCTTAAGGAGCGCTGCCCGTGACGTCATCAAAATAAAATTTAATGATTTTTTAAAAATAGTTCCCGGTCTCAGAAAAATCTGAAAAAATACCCAGTACCATATTGTTACCCCTTCTTTCGATTAAGTCACTAAAATTTTTACATTCTAATATCTCATTATACTATACTCAATAATTGGGTTAATTAACTAATACTCATAAATAAAAATTGACTTTATTGAGGGCGGGATTTAGGCCATTAGGCCAACTCTTCCATCCATTAACTCATTAACTACGTATATACTGTAATATTATGTTTATAATTGAAAGTAAAGTGTGCACTACGCAAAAAGAAAGCAATTTTTTTTAAGTTTGTATTTTATTAAACATGACTCGAATCGTTTTATTTTGCATGAGATAGAACTTATATATATATATATATATATATATATATATATATATATATATATATATATATATATATATATATATAATATCACAAAGGTCTTACAGAAAGAAATACCAAATATAAAGAAACTGTGTCGTAAAACACCAGAAAAAGACTTTTGAATACCATAAAAAAAAAACAGGTTGTTTAAAACTAATTAATAGCGCTATAACCTATGAGTCCAGAAAAAGTTAATAAATTAAAATAACTATTTATTCGAACTCATGGTTTCGTAAAAAAAACTAGAAATTTTGCAACGTAAATCCTCAAAAGAGCTATATTTTTATAAATGTCGAACAATAAGATAGAACACAAAATTATTTTAAACATTTTTAGTTTAAGTTCGAGTCATAGAATATGATCGCTTTATATTTTTTATTATACCCGGCGAAGTACTTTTTCAGATAATTATATATGTATTTGAGAGTCTTTTGTCATGCAGGGTTCTATCTGACTTCTAAATGCCAACGCAATTTTTAGTTAACTTTTTTTATAGTTTAGTTTCTTTTTTTTAGTTCGCACTTTACTTTAATTAATTGTCAAATAAAAATAAAATATTTTAGCTTAATATTATAGCTTAATTTTTACCTTATTTTATCATTCCTTATCCTTTCCAAGACCTTGAGACGGCCATGTCCTTACAGTATGAAAATTTTTAAGACTGTCATGAATTTCCCATGCTTCATAACCAGATTTTAAAACTAATCAATCATACGATCAGGTAGACAGGCTCAGAAGAAGGGTCGTTGCTTGCCTTTATCTTTCCGATGTAAATGTAGTAAATTTAATGTTCAGATCAAGCGGTCTCTAATTTTACCAATTGAAGTACCCTTAATTATATGTATTTATACCAACTTAATTGGCATATTCTCTCTTCTTCACAAATTTATGAATTATATTCGCAAATTGTAAATATTTCTAATCTAAATCTTGCTTTAATAGCATTAGAGTTCTCTACAATAGAAAATCTATGTACACTGCTGGTTTTTGATCAATAAATACTTAATTTTAATACCATTGAAAATATCACAATCTTATATTCTTTAAGTCGATTCTATCCTTCATAGGGGTGCGATTCACGAAGCAGTTAGCCAGGTTTCTAAACACGTGTAGCTTAACCACGTCTAACTATACCTGTTTTATGTGCTAAACCACCTAGTTAAACGTGGTTAAGTTAAACGTGGTTATATAGAAACCTGGCTAACATCTTCGTGAATCGCGCCCCATATATTTATAAACAAGGTAATATGCAGTTTAAGGGTAAGGTAACATACAACATGTTAAAAAAATCCCACACGTTATATAAAATAAATAAATAAATAAACAAATAATTAAATAAATAAATAAATAAATAAATAAATAAATAAATAAATAAATAAATAAATAAATAAATAAATAAATAAATAAATAAATAAACAAACAAACAAACAAATAAACAAACAAACAAACAAACAAACAAACAAACAAACAAACAAACAAACAAACAAACAAACAAACAAACAAATAAATAAATAAATAAAATGTTCTCCTCTACATCCCCTGTCATCTGTCAATGGTTAAATTATCACAGGTATACAAATTTGAACTAGTTTTTGAGTTATGAATTTTAAAGTTGAGTACATTTAGATGGAAGTTCCATATCTCCATGTTTAACAAGGCAATTTAAAAAAATTATACTCGTATAACTAAAAATTAGCTCGAATTTCTATATACCTGATATTTTAGCTAGTGATAGAGGGGATGTAGAGGAGAAAATTATATATTTTTTTCATATATAATTTTTATGTAAATTTTTTTTAACATTCAGTGTGTTACCTTACCCTTAAACTGGTACAATTAAATTAAACTAACTAGGTTCTATTGACAAAATTAAATACCGCTTGATCAGAACATCATTTTTCAAATTGGAATTATAATATTCCTTTAAATAACTTTTCTCAGCCTAGTCTTAGTCTATCTGAGGCTTGTGTCTGGCTTGGTAATATACATACATGGTAAGTCTAGATATTTCAGTAGCTTTATATTTATAATTTTATAATACATAAATAAACAATAAAAAGTATCTAGAACAGGTAAGTGTATTATATTTATGTTGGCACCAAAACCCGAATTCGAACCCAGGCCAAAAAAAAATACGCAGAACTAGATTGAAGCATCCCAAAATGAATTTAAATTTCGTCTTTGGGTCAAACCACAATGCTGCTCTGAACTAGTCTTGGTCAAATGAAAATGCTCCGAAGCCGATGGAGACTTTAACTTCGGCTTTGTAGCATTTTCATTTGACCAAAACTAGTTTGGAGCAGCATCGTGGTTTGACCCAATGCCGAAATGAGATTATTTCGGGTTGGGAGCAAAATTTGTCAACATCTAGTTCTGTGCATTTTGCTGATTTCACGTTGCTTATTTATTTTATATATTATTTAATCAATTTGAGTCAGTAATAATGCGTACCACATTTACTCAAAAAGACGAAGTAATTAAAAGTGCGCACAGCAAAATATTTATTTAAAATGTACTTCTTTTTACTTAAAAAAAGGATGATAACCGTCCAGAGTCTTCTGCGCGCAATGTTTCTAACAAAACATTGTTCAATGTCTGTCGCGTGGTCCGATTATTGCGTGACGCTTTAGTTCCATTTTGCGCCCGCCAGAGTGACCAGAGGCGCCACCAGCGAGCGGTTTTTGTTGACTATGTGCCATTGTTTAACATAGGAAATTTGCGAGTTGACGCCTAAATGTAACGATAACTTCTAAAATACCACACCAAAATATAAAAAAATATCATAATTTTGTACTACATTGATCCAGGTAATGTAAAAAATAATTATTAGCAAATATTACGGTATTTTATCTTATTTTAAGCACATAGAAGAGACGACGCAGACTGAGTTTGGCGTTTCATTGCCTTTTATGTGATTCTATGCAATCATAGATGTTGGACGGGACTCCAGTCACTCCAGTATTAAGGTCTAACAGCATAGAAACTTGTAGATTATCGAGTTACTGCTATATCTTCAGTATGTATAGAAATTCAAAGGTAAAGTTTTAAAACCCTATTATATTGCTTTTTATTTTTAAATAAATCAACAAATGGACACTGGTACGGCTGGTAAGGGCAGCCAAGTCCTGCCAGAACTTGCTAGCTAAAAGATTTTAGTGCTTACAAGCCCTTGGAAACACAGAAATGATATACATTACCTACACCATGGCTATCGCTCCACATTTCTTCGACCGTTTCAATGATAAAAAACCGTTAAAAATTCTTAATTTTTTCTATAAAATTTGCGCGCATGTTTCTTTTCATTTCACTTGATTTTTGAAAACATATCCTCAATTTTTTAATTATTTCCATTAGTTTTTCATGTTATTCATAATGCTTCCCTTGATAATTACCGCTCGCTGGTGGCGCCGCCAGCGGCAAAAAATTGTAAACAAGAGTTTGTTTACAATTTTCTTTTCTCGCGTTCAACAATCGAAAATTACACCACGCGACAGACATTGAACAATGTTTTGTTAGAAACATTGCGCGCAGAAGACTCTGTAACCGTCTATAAGTAAACTACCATTTTTTTTATTTATTGTTAGGATCTAATTGAATACTGCCTTCATGTTTTTTATTAAAATAAATACTGCTCACAGTGAGTTAAAACATATAATAGATTTGAGCGAAAAATATGCCTAATTTAGGGAATTGACTTTCAACCTACCTTTACCATTTCATGTGGTAGCTAAATAATTTATTATTATTTATATATAATTATTCCTCCATCGTGAAAATATCCCAAGTATTGACCTCAATTCTTTTATTGCAGAAATGGATAGAGGGTGCAAAGTTATGCTACCCTGATTTTTTTCAGATATTTTAGAGCCCGGGAAGTATTTAAAAAAAAAAAATGAAAGTTTTTAATGACGTCACGAGGCGCCGCTCCTTAAGAAAAAAGATAGGACTTGCCGCCTCCTGACGTCAAAAAGAGGAATTTCAATAATTTTTAAAAAATAGTTCCTGGGCACTAAAGAATCTGAAAAAAATCAGGGTAGCATAACTTTGCACGCTCTATCCATTTCTGCAATAAAAAAAAAATTGAGGTCGATATTCCATTAAATGAAATTTGAATTAAATTAAAAATTTTAAGTGCAGTTAGAAACTTGTAGTTTTACTTCAACTTTCTTAAAAAAATTGAAATGCATTTGAAATAAATCTATTGTGCTTCGCACTTATAACCCGTCTCTCGAGTAAATTTAAAGTGTTAAGCATTATTTTAAAGTGAAATACTCATGCTGATCAAACATTATAAAATAAATATATAAGTGACGTGAACTCTGCAAAATGCGAATGAGTAGAACTACTTAGTAGATGTGGGCACATTTTGCTCCAAGCCCAAAATAACATCTCATTTCGAGTTTGGGTCAAACCACGATGTTCCAAAATAATTCTGGTCAAATGAAATTCAATGCTCTAAAGACGAAGTGAAAAAGTCTCCATTGACTTCGGTGCATTTCAATTTGACCAGAACTAGATTGGCCAGCATCGTACTTTGACCCAAACGTAAAATTTAAATTCATTTTGGGTTTGGAATATCTCGCGATGCTCCAGTCTATAGTTCTGAGCATTTTTTTTTTTTTTTTTTTTTGCCTTGGGCAGAATTCGGCTTTGGGTACCAACATACATATATATATTAGTAAATAACTTTTTCGTGCAAAGGATATTCATATTGAATTTTATTTCAATTTCAAACTTTTACCTTTGCCGGTGTTTGATGTAATCCTTCTGTGTGTAGTATGTTGCGATGGTCACTTTAGTGTTCGTGCACGTCACTAACACTTGCATGTACTACACATATCACTATATACGTTTCGAGAGTCAACCGCTCTCTTCCATAGTGTATATAGTACATGCAAGTGTTAGTCACGTGCACGAACACTAAGTGATCATCGCAACATACTACACACAGAAGGAATACATCGAACACCGGCAAAGGTTGAAGTCCGAAAAGTGAAATAAAAATGCATATAATGTAAATAATGTTATAAAATTTTTAACCTTTTTCCCATATAAATATATATATATATATATATATACATAAATAATTATATATTAATTGTATCCAAGTCAGCCCTATTCGCCGAGCGGGGCGCATATTATATAAAGATGAATAAAAGCAGCAGTCAGTAGCCAATGATATCAGCAGGATGTTAATTTGGCCAATTAAGCTGATTACATTTACAGGATTTAATAGATTATATAATATACATATATATAGGGTATAATATTCAAACCCATATATAATTAGTCGTTTTATAACTTTCACTTGTTTCATTTTATGAATGATAATGATAATAGTTATGAAAGTATAAAAATTTCAAAAATTTCAAAAGTATTAATTATTTAATATATATATATATATATATATATATATATATATATATATATATATATATATATATATATATATATAAAAGAAGGAAAGAAAAAGAATTTTTAAATTTAATAAATTTGTATGGTTCTGTTAAGTACACTGTGCTGAAGTCCGTGAACTATGCAAATTGAACATTAAATTATACTCGTATATATTGTAATTTGTATAAGTATTTTAAGTATCAAATCTAAGTATCTAACAAATCTGAAAAAATTCAGGGTAAAAATAAAATTTCACTCTCTATCCATTTCTGCAGTAAAACAAATTTAGGTCGATACTCCATTAATATTGTAATTTAAAAAATGAAGTAAAGCAATGTTTAATTATACCGTATACTGTTAACTATGTAATATCATGTGCATTAAATTTTTCTTTCTTCAATATTTTATGTGAGCAAAAAATTGAAGTTCAAGTAATTGCAACTTTCTCGCTCTGCATTTTATATTGAAGCGCCGCGAATATTAGAGAGGCAAGAATATTTGTTTTGTGAATTTCTTCATAAAAAATCGTGGGTGTGAAATAAAAACAATAGAAAATTGAAACGAAACATATAATTTCACTTGAATAATTTTAATATTGATGTTAAATGTCGCAAAGTAAAAATAATCAAGTATTTAACACTTTTCAATAAATTTGACTTTTAAATAAGTCGCAAATACTTGGCAAAACATCTTGGATTGTGAACTCAACGCCCTCTTCAAATTACCTTTGAAGCTAGAATTTGTTTAATAAACAAGTAGATCCACCTATGTTGAACGCTTAAAAGTAATTCAATTTTCTAGGAAATAGATTACCAATATATTGGAAGTCCCAGTATCGATATATCAGTATTGGCGATATACCGCGGTTAGACAATTTATACTTGCATTTGAGGATAAGAAAATTTTGAGTTAAGAGAATTTGTACTTGCGTACATTTTAACTTATGTGAATTTTTGCTTAAATATTTCATATATATTTTGAGTTAGGGCTATTTTGGATAGCATCAATTTATATTTGTATTTTTGTCTTTTTTAAGTTCTGTCAATTTTGTGGTTGAGCCACTTCCCGAATAGATACTGTGTACTATGTACAACATTATAGTAATACTTAAATTAAGTTATAAAAAAAATACTGCATTAAGATCAGTAAAAAAATGTAAAAATAATAATATTAAATATTAAATCTACTATTATAATTTATTATTGCTATTTTATTTAAGCATAGCATAATATATGTTTGATCTACCATATTTGACTTTGTACTAGTAGAACTATAGGTAACAATGTACTTCAGAATAAAAATACTTTTAATATAATAAAAAAAAAATCATTATGTTTTGTGATGTTTAAGACAAAAGAACGAGAGATTCTTATTTCTTATCCAGCAAAACTTCTACATATAAAAGGTCGCAGTAAATGTTCACTTTTTAATTACTATACCTGTGGTAGCAGAGCATCATTATGGGCTGTGGGTGGGTGGTAATGTGGACAATGTAGACGGGCGGGCGACTCGGCAGATCGCAGTAGCTCACAGCTCGGGCCACACGGCAAGCTCCAAATTCCCTCTTTGCATTCGTGCCGGCCTCTATGATGCATTCGATTTCTACAGAGCAATTGCACACAAGTGTTAGAAATTTTCATATCAACGTGTACACTATAACTTCATGATTATAATTATGTCTTTATATTTCCTTAATCTTACCTTGGTTTGACGAAATTATCCAGTAAATGAGGATGTTTCTGTATCAAACTGCACTCCAGCTGCAGACCGACGCTAACACGTCATGATGATGTCATGTGGTGGGAGTCATCTCTCGCCGTAAAAATTTGATTGGCTTAGTCTTTTTTTATGGTCTTTTATTTAAAATTTTAACGGACAAAAAATCAGGCTAATATAAAGACCTATTCTGGGCACATATAGAATGTAGGTAGGCTAAAATTTAGGTAATAAAGTAACCCTTATTGCGTACATCTAAGTTTCAGGTAGTTTCGTTTCCAATTTAGGCAACTAAATACCCGTTTCACGTTATTGCATACCTAAATATGTAATATCATATTACATATTTAGGTATTTTAATGAAAATAGGTCCATTTAAACCTGAAATGGGTAAAGCACCCCTATTTTAGGCTGCAAATCTTTGTTATTTGATACCTACAATAGGTATAGCTTTTTTACAGTGTATTCAAATTTGTTACATCTGTGTGTTGAATATAATTTTTTATGTTACTTGGAAGCATATGAAGGGACTTCAACGGGTCCCATCAGGGGGTCCCAAGGGTCCCAGAGTAGTTTTTTGATCCTTATTATTTTTATCATTGTAATTTAATACCATATAGAAAGTATTATTTGAACGTATGGCATTGCAAGTCCTTTAAGGTAACGCGCCCAATGTTCAAAACGAAGAAAAAAAAAATCCACACATGAAAATTATGATTTTATATATATATATATATATATATATATATATATATATATATATATATATATATATATATATATATATATATTCTCCTCTACATATCCTATCACTATAAGCTAAAATATCTGCAGGTATACAAATTCATAAGTCAAAAACTAGCTCGAATTTGTACCTGATATTTTAGATACTACTTATGGGGGCTGTAAATAAAATATATCAATAGTCTTAAATCACACGCATTTCCCAGTTGGATTAATAAAATAGATTAATAAATAAATTATGTTGAAAAACGAAACGAAAGCCAAAAAAAAAAAAAAAAATTAAAAAACGTTAGTCGTACACGCAGAGCGAAAAAGAGATTTTAAAGAATATTTTCCATGCCCCGATGCCGAGCGACGCTTGGCGGGGCGAGAAAAGCGCACTTTTGCTTCAATATCGCATATATAATGATACTGGCGATAAAATCGCTCCCCGCCGCGCGTGATGCAATTTTTTCTCGCCGATACGCTGATTGAGATGGCCACCATACAATATTGAAGCAAGTGTGCTTTTCTCGCCCCGCCAAGCATCGATCTGCATCGGGCCATGGAAAACTACCTTTAAGGTAGAGATAACGCTGATCAGCTGTACGACGTACTCCCCTTTGATTAACATATAAACCTTAGCAAATTCACAAAAATTCTGAAATTTTTTTGAGTGGCCGATATATAGTAAGTAAGTGCCTAAAAGCCATAGAAAAAGTTTCAAAACAATCATTAAACGAGCCGATTTTTTTTAATTAAGTTCTTAGTTTGTCTCTCCATGAGAAAGCCCTATGCTGAAAATAAAAAAAAAAAAAAATTTAAAAAAAAATTGGCTCGTTAAACTGTTTGAAATTTTTTCTATGGCTTTTTCTGTCTCTCAAAAAAATTTCAGAAGTATTGTGAATTTGCTAATGTTTACATGTTTATCAAAGGGGAGTACATCGAACAGCTGTTCGGCGTTATCTCTACCTTAAATTCCAATCTTCCCGAACCTTCTTTTTCTGCAATAATATAAATAAAATATACAGTTTATATGGAACCCAAACTAGTAGTTTGCCTCCCACGAAGGCTATATACTGGCAGGCACTTAATTATATATGGAGAGATAGTCACAAAAGTTTGTCATTCAACCGAGCGAATAATTTTCCATCATACAGGTACTGTCATAAAATCATAAAACGTAACCTTTTACAGAAGAATTTTTTAAGTTCCATTTAATTTATTTTATTTGTGTTATAATAATAAAACTATAATAATAATAAAGACCATAACAAGGTATATAGGCCATATAAATAGGATGTATATTGGTAAACTATGGCTATTGCATTTTCAACAGTGCCACCAACATTGCACCGATAAATCTTCAATTATATATAGAAATACATGATTTCCCAGCATGTATACGTATTACAAAAAAAGAGAAACTATATATATACATATATATACATATATGTGATCAAAATTACGCGCTCACACCTATAATCGTATTGCATCGCATGCGATACGAAACGAAGCTGCGTGCGTACGTACACCTGATCGCATAGGTTCTTAATTTTTTTTATCATTCGTTGCGAACTCATGTGATTCGAATCTGTGTGAGACAGTCCTTGGACCCGGTTCTCAATTTTTAACATAAGAAAAGTCATACCATACCATGCATACGATGTGATACGAAGGTAGTTTGCGACACACCTTATCCTTATGGCTTGTTTGTTAACAATTCGCAGGTCATCTTTTTATAGTTTGTTCAATTTATACTCGCAAAAAAAAAAAAAAAAGAAAAGCAAACAGGCTGAAGAGTCGATATAGAATCACAAGTTTTATTGCAGCAATTTTGCAGCCCCTTTTAAGTGTTTCGGAACAAGGCCTGTTGAATCCCTTTCCCGCTCGATCTCGCCGGCCCTCTCTCTAACTTCTTCCTCCCTGCTGCCTATGCTGCCTAGCTTTTTGCTTCACAAACACACACAAACAACTTGTAGATTTTTTTTTACCTGCTAACAAAATTTTTGCTGTTAACGCAAAATAAGGATGAAGATTCAGGAGTGTTGCTGCACAGATGTGTGCAGTACATGCATGTATGCAGTTGACAAATATTATAATAGTGATAACAAAAAAGTACATTGCTTAATTATTTTTGTTGTTGTTTGTTTGTTTTTGTTTTTCTCATGTCTTTCACCCCACTCTTTTGTAATAAATACTTAACTCGATAAACAAATATTATTATTTTACAGTTGAAATTTTTCTTATATGAATTTATATCATTATATTTGTATTTATTTATTACACATAAAGAACCGTGAGGTACATAGTGTTAACAATATTTTAGTATTGCAATACCTGTAAAACAAACATTAAAATTAAAACATATTTTCACAGTTTTATATTATTATAATTACAATCTTACATATTATAATATTATCCAGTCAGTTTACAATACCTGAGAAAATAAAAATAATTTTATTCAAAAAATAAATAATCAGATTAACCTTCTGTATAGGGAACATATAGAGGTCATCTTCTAATTGACTATTTATTAATTGTAAAACATGTATTTACGAACAAACTTATTACATATTAATTTGAATTATATTTTATTTCATTTAATTTATTTATTTATTTATTCATAATAAAACAATCAGACACAAAGCGAGTTTCTTTAAAAATAAATAAATCACACTTATGATCTAATGTTAAATGTTGTAATAATACATTGATATTACATAATATATATATATATATATATATATTATAAAATTCTCATTATTTAAAATATATTAACGATACAAGCGTTTATTATTTTCATGTGTTTACAATGTCACAGAATACTATTAGTATATTGGTGGTACATAAAAATAAAACCCTTTACCGAGAAAAATATTTTCGGCATTTATGGTTGACGATTTCTTTGTCTTGTTAATTGTAATGCTAAGAAGAGTGAATACGCACTCGGCGCCTTTTTTTTACGACGTATTATAGCGTTGGTATACACAAAATTATAACTGCATGTTTCTCTTTTTACAAAAATGAAATAAGATTTGCTTCAGAGTCCTCAGACACATAAAATATTATACTTCAAACTGCCTGCATGGTTTTATTTCCTGCTTCTTAAAGAAACAGTATATTTTGGTGCCCTTTTCAATTTTATTTCAAATGAAAAATATGCATTGAAACAGAGAGGTGGTGAATGAGAAGGTCTAAAATATATACATGCAATCATTTTTTCATACTGATATATACAAAATTATACGCGTTTATAAGTACAGCACACTTGTATTTTTTATTTTTGTTTGCTGCTATAGATCCCTTCCTTATTTCCTGCAATTAATATTATTGTTTGTTTTGTTAAATAGTTTGGATGATATTTATTTTTCTCGATAAAATTTTCCCAAAAAAAAAATATTGCAAGTAACGAATGAAAGACAGTAACAAATTATGCCATGCACTCTAATTTTTTACAGATTCTTTAGGTGTATGTATTAAAGAGTGTTGCAAATTAAAAAAAAAATCAATTTTTGTTATTCGTCAATTTCCACACGTACAAATACAAACATTAAAATGCAAGCACTTTGAATGAGAAGGTTTGACACGTCTACAAAAGGAAACGTTATTATTAGAATTTACATTGTAAGTAAGCCTCCACACTGTAGAAACAACAATCAGTTAACAACAATCTCACAGATTTTTTAAAATTCCTGTGTAATTTGACACTTGTTTGATGCATAATATTATAGTGCTTATTATACAATCGAAAATACACAGTGTGAGGGGACTTTATTGCAAAGTTCAAGCCTGCATATTGAAGAAGTAATTGTTAAATTGTTGTTCCTAGTATGATAGTTGTAATTTTTTGGTACATTGAAATATTCTTCATATTGCTTTCTAACAAAACATACACATTCTAAGGTAAACTGGCAAGGTAAAGGTGTAATATTCCCTCTTCTGTATATTTTGCTAAAATGTTATTCAAAGTTCAGATCTTTTAGTTCTATTCTTCCAATATATTGAGAAGTGACGGTATTTTCAATGCCTTTTTTAAAATTTGTTCCAGGGCTTTAAAAAAATGTTATCTGACAAAATAGATTATCAGAGTAGCACAGATTTGCATCATATATATTATACATTTCTGCAATAAACATTTAAAAACTGGTGTTCCATTGGAAACAGTTGAGACTATACCCAGCTAACACACTTTGTCTGGCCAGTGGCAGGCCCAAGGTGGGCACTGTGGGCAAGCGTCGGGCAACTGGCAGCCCACAGTCTGCCGAACGTCGGCCCGCTTCCCGGCAGCCGCGTGTAGGCTGCCACTTGCGGGCCGAGTTGGGGAGACTTTTGGGTAGCCCGAGCACTTGGGCATGCCGTATGGGGCACGGTTTTTGCCCCCATATGGCATGCAATAACTTTGGGACTTAGAATTTTCAAAATTTTTCCTGACAAACTTTAATTTTTTTTCTTCGTTTTTTTTTTTTTTTTTTTTCAAGTATTATTATTTAATTATTATAAACAATAAAATTTAAAAATTTAAATTAATTTGTTAATTAATTATTTTAATTTTTTCTAACTATATTTAATTATTATAAAATTTCGCACAACTTGATTGTTTATGTGAAATACGTAAATAAGTAATTTATACTTATTTAATGTAAATAATTAGAAAATATGTAAAGAATATATATTACGAATGAAGAAAGGAAAATAAAAAGTTTTGTGAGTACGCTGCCATTTTTCGAAGAGCCGTCTGAGTCGCGTCTGAGTTTGAGAGATGCCAACTGCAGCGCGGAATTACACTTAAATTTTGTAACAAAGTTGTCCTTAAAATCCCGTTATGTAGTAAAAAAATATATTTAAAATAACATTTCAGGACATTTCTAAGTTAAAAGAAAATCGAACAAATTGCGTTGTTCATTAAGTAAAATTAGGTTACGTATACAGTGAAATTTTGGTTAGGTTGGTGCTTCTGATAACGGAATTCACTAGCAGCCATTTTTCAACCACTCAGTTGTACTTAGAGAAGTGGAGAGAGAGTATCGTCACAGCGCACCTTTAAGCTAATTTTACAATCCTGAGTTTTACTTAATATAGTTTTAAAATAACCTTAATCAAGAAATATTTAATATAATTCTTAATCAAACCTGACGCTACCATAACGAAAACCTATGTCCTGAAGAAATGAAAGTAAAATAGACCTGACAAAATTCTATGACACAAACAGAAACTCGACCTATAAACGCAAAATAAAGTTAAGTACATATACACAAAACAAATTATAATAACTACTGAAATAACAATAATATTGCAAAATTAATAATTATCTAATATTAAATTATATGTAAGCAAAAGCGTGGCCAAATATTCACGCTCCTGGGGCAGCCCACCTGGGCCCCAACGACAACCCGATGACCAAAAAGTGGTGGGGCCAGGCGAGGCAGCCCGTCGTGGGCCAAGCGGGCAAGCCCACCTTTGGCCAAACCACGGCCAGAAATTATGTGTTAGCTGGGTATCATATAATATATGATATATGGTTTACTATAATCATACGTTAAAAATATAAAAATGAAATAATGAAATAATTAGAGGTGTATTTTCTTTTAAGGAAAATATAAGATATTGGTTTTTATCACTTAGTTTAATATGGAATATGCTTATTCCATGATGTAATAATTGTAATTATTCAACAACTGGAATTTCTGAATTGGATTTAATATTAATATATGTAAACAAATCAAACTAGCTGGAGTGATTAAGCATTTACTCAGTCTGAAATTATATTTTTAACTTCAAAATTGAGAATTTTTTACTGTCTTAAACTTTGTCAGGAATGTAGTAATATGGGAAAAAAATTGGAGTGGCGATGGTGATGGTAGCCGTCGCCGGAGTCGCCGCGCTTCACCGGAAATCATAAATCTTACTGGTGTCAATGAAATAATAAAATAAATATAAAATTTCAACTTTTATTAATTATCAATTTTTGTAATTTTTAATGATAGTGCGTAACTGATGATAAAATTTCCAATCGATTAGTATAAATTTCGTTCTTGTGCGATGCATATTAGCTTAGATTGAGAATTGCATCAATGCATTTTCATGCAATTGCACTTTACTATAAATTGTTCTAATCATCACAGAAAAATAATTTTTGTACCGCTAGATAGGGAATTGAATTGTGATTTCATGCCAATCGTTGAAAAAGACGAAAGATGATTTCTCATAGACGTTTAAAATTTGTGTTTATTTTAATGACAGCCAACATCCGGTATCGCCCTATTGGAAACGTACAATTGTAATCAGCCAAATTACAATTGTAATTTGCCTCATTACAATTGTAATTTGGCTGATTACAATTGTAAAATTTGGATTGCAATTGTAACACTTGGTTACAATTGTAACACTCGGATTACAATTGTAATGTTCTTAAATTACAATTGTAATACTTGGAATTGCAATTGTAACTTTTGATTACAATTGTAACTTTTGATTACAATTGTAATGCTTGTAATTGCAATTGTACTCTGGTTCTGATACAATTGCAACACTTGGATTACAATTGTAATATTCATGATTGCAATTATAATACTTTTGGGGTTGTAATTGGATTAAATTATTTGCATAAAAAAAAATTGGGGTTTAAAGTGTTATATATACTACATAATATATAATTTATGTACTACAGAGTAGAATTAATATAAACATTTACATTCATTAATTTATTTAACTTAATATTTTTTATGTTAATTTTTTGGCTTTAACGTATATCTTAGGTACTATATTAAGAAGCTTCAATTGAAAGTATTAATTTATTAAATTTTCATTATTTTGGAAAGGCTCGACCCCTTAATAGGGTACGTACCGCTCTTCAATTTAAAAAATAATAATAATAATAATTCAGATCGAGATGCATCTTCATTTAATATATGAAAAAATAATGTTCATAAAAAATCAATTTTAATAATTTATACTATAATAAATTAGGGGTCAACCCCCAACCCCAACCACTTATTATGGTCATATCAATTAACATTGTAGTTCTCATTTAGTTTTGCGATATTTTTTTTAAATATATAAATTGAAAAAAATAAGAGTCGACCCCTTGAAGGGTCATATTATTAAATAAGTAAAAAGGTCAGTTGAAGATATACATTAATTTGAAATGTAACAAATATAGTAAGAAAATGAATTCATTTATCTTATCATACGTTAAGGGTCGGTCGCATGATGCGTAATCGACCCTTAGGTAGTCGATCATTATACTTCATCAAAAGAACTCGATGCTGCAATGAACTTATATTGAACCTAGTCCTCACAGTTTTTGTCACATATTTTTTTATAAATATTTGCATGCTTTTAATAATGACCCTTGGTATGCCCAAGGGTCGACCCTTAAAATACGTAAATTACAGCTCTGAAGGAAATTAAAAGGATTGTCATTTTCAGTCTTGCAATTTTTACGAAAAAACAAATTTAAGGGTCTTTCGACCCTTAAGGGTCAAAGGGTCCCAAATTTAAGGGTCACCATTAGAACCACCATCAAATTTTACCCTAGGGTCGAAATTTATATAACGTTGCAATGAAGTGAACTAAATTTCAGGGTCTTTTGACCCTGAAGGGTCAAAGGGTCGCACATGTAAAGGTCTTCATTAGAACCGCCATCAAATTTTACCCTAGAAGCAAAATTTATACAACGCTGCATTGAAGTTAACCCGTATTTTTCCCATAGCTTATTATTTATTTATATAGCTCAATAATCTTCTTCCTATTAACTCATTATGTACTAGCGATGCATTTTAGCATCACTAAACATCCCCTAGCAGAAAATTTAATTAAAATTAAGTTACAATGTAAAATTGATAAAAATAGTCAATAATGATTTGCATTGACACTATAGAGGTAGTAAAATGTTAATTTTGCTCAAAAAAAATTTTTTTGACCCTCACAGGGTAAAGCAAAGTTAGGGTACATAATTTGTACGACTTCTGCAAAAAGTTATTTTGAATATACCTTAATAACTTTTTTAGAGGTAATGCTAAGATTTTCAATCATACATTAAAATGCTCCCTACATACTATGCTTCAAAATGCAAAATTAATTTTTTTTTCAAAATTAATATTCTTGGTGAAATTCCATGTAAAGTAAAGGTGATGCCGTACGGCATCGCTAGGACATAATGTAGTGAGTTTATGCTTTTTTGCTACTTTGACACTTACAATCTCTTTCAGAGGGTAAATATTTTTTTTCGGGTCTCTTTCATATGGAATCTTTTGTTTCATACCGAAACAAAAATTTCGAGGGTCCCAAGTGGGCCCCAACGGTAAGGGGCCCACTACAGCATCAGTATTATAAATATAGTACAGCAATAAAAATGGCAATGGTTATCATTTCAAGGTACCTGAAAGCAGAATACGTTGTCGTATATAATTTCAAAGTAAATCAAGGGACCTGAAACAGGCCCAAATAAGGGTCCCAAGGGTCCCAGATCATCATTTAGCTTCCTGTTATTCCTATTTTTTGTATTTGAAAATAAAAATGACTTGTTAGAACTAATATTACAACAGGCTCGGACTGGGAAGCTGGAGGCCAGTCATGGCCATATGGGCATTAGAGGCATCAGAGGCCACTTTTCAGGGGGTCTGAGGCCACTTTTTCTATCCTCCTGTGTTAAAAATATGAGGGGTCAGTCAGGGATCCCTGACCCAGCCTTATGGCCAGTCCGAGCCTGTATTACAAGGTACATCCTAGCAAAATGGGGTACGTGAGGGATCTCAATTGGAGCCCCGGGTCCCATGAGCCCTCGCCCCTGTCTTGCTCAACTTTGTTGTTGTTTGGAATCTTCTATTTTCTAATGCAGTCATCATTGAAATTGCTCTACTAACATGTATGCTGTCTGTAACCTGAAGCTAGCAATTTTATTTTTATGTAAAATATGGAAATTGAAATAATACACATATTATTTGGAGCTTCAGTCTTTTTTTTTTCTACAGCTCGCGGCAGGGTTATGATAAGAGATAATGTACGAAAATGGTTGGTGGCCATAGCCTGTTACGTGCACCAGAATTCACTGAGGTGAGACTGGGGTAACTGTGGAAATCATCAGGATGGACACTTCTATTTTTTATAAATGGACCAAAACGATGTCTAAATTTGGGAACCACACACAAATGCATCTCTACACTATGTGGAAAGCGAGATAAATTTTTACCTCATCAGTGTAATTTTTATATGAAACGTTCACCAACCAAGTACAAACTACGGTTGGCGTAGCTTGACTTCTGTGATATAACGAAAACTATAATAGTCAATGCATTGGGCCACGCTGAACATATGAGTTGTGAATTTATAAAATAAACACGCCCAGGCGCGGAGCCCCCCCCCCCCGAAATTTTGGATTTAACATGGACAATTTAGGCAATTCCTCCACTCCAATTTTTCTTTAACATTGGCCTTATGGAGGCGGTCCCCCCCCCCCCCCCCGCCGAAATTTTTTTCTGGATCCGCGTCTGAACACGCCACAAAAAATAGAAAACAGAACATCCCATACAACAACAAAGTTGAGCTAGACAGGGGCTAGGGTCTCATGGGGCCCGGGGCCCAAATTGAAGACCCTCACGTACCCCATTTTGTAAGGATATACCTTGCAATACTAATTCTAACAAGTCATTTTTATTTTCAAATACAAAAAAATAGAAATGACAGGAATCTAAATGATGCTCTGGGACCCTTGGGACCCTTATTTGGGCCTGTTTCAAGTCCCTTAAAAAACTTTGAAATTATATACTACAACGTATTTCACTTCCAGGAACTGATAATAATGGCCAGTGCAATTTTTATCACTGTGCTATATGTTTAGTACTGAAACTCTAGTGGGCCCCTTACATTTAGGACCCACTTGGGACCCTCTGAATTTTGGGAGGGCATGAAACAGAATGGCCTATATAATAGAGACCCAAAAATAAAAATATTCAAGCACTGAAAGAGATTTAAGTCTCAAATAAGCAAAAAGCACAAATTGACAACATTATGTCCTAGCGATGCCGTATGGCATCGCACTTAAATTGCTAATTAAAAGAGCAATTAAATTTCAAAAAAATTAAAATTGTGATTTTTCTTGTTTATAGACATTATACTTTCAGTTTATAACAAAAAAACAAAAATTTGAAACAAAAAACTAATTCAGTCCCTAATGGGTTAAGAAAGCAGTAGCAGCGCAATGGTAAGTGTATGATCAGCAGTGGTAACCGAAGTACAGCAACGCAGGTTTGGGTTAGTAGTTAGATCGGTGACCGCTTTTTATAGATTTTACTATCGTAATTATTACAATTGTAATAATTGCAATTGTAGTTCAATACAATTGTAATAAGGCCTTTACAATTGTAAAAATTACCATTGTAATATTGCCAAAACACAATCGTAATTTTGATGGCTGTACAATTGTAATAATTACAATTGTAAATTTCCACTAGGGCGCCGCTTCTGCTCTCATCTCGCCATAAAATTTCTACTGGACATCGCGTGTGGCCAGACCGATACGTCACAACTTCACTTTTTAGCCGTTGGTCCCTGAAATTCAAATTTGTGGGCCTCAACAAGAAAATGATTATTACCAGTGAATCGGTCTTATTTTTGTTGATAAGATGATATTAAAAAAGTGTTCCCTTCAGTACACCTTTAAGTACATATTATTATTTTAGTGCATGTTAAATTTAAACTTTGGGGGATTGAACACTTAAACTTTCGTCAATGGACTATTATCATTATACATCATACTCGGCAATGTACGTCGTGTTTCTTCTACCCTTATGGGCCTGCGTAATATAATCTTGATTTTTAATTTCCACACAATAATAAATGTTAATTGAGCAAACATAGCAATATATGTACACAATTATTTTACATGATCCATTCGAGGATTTTTTTTTTTTAATAAGTATATAGTTTATTATTGTATACTATACCCACGAATGAGAGGGAAGCACGTCAGTATCGCGAAAACAATGATTGCGAAACCCTTTACTATATAAGAATGTATTTCGCGCTAACAATTTGGACGAAGGTAAATAATATGTAACAAAAAACGAAATATTTAGCAAGTTTAGCACGAAATCACTTTATCACGAAACCAAAAAATAAAAACGAAAACAACGATCGTGAAAACAAAAATCACGCATGCAAGATATTTGCCTTTTTTACATTAACCTCGAAAAATGGCAATTGCAGCATCATTTCAAACATTAAATTTTAGTACATAATTAATTACAATTATTAACTTATAATTATTAGTAGTTTTGAAACAATATGAGAGTTAATAATAATATAATTTAACAAATTTACTAAGATTTTTTTTTCTTTCCAGTATTTATTTTATTGTAGATCTCTCTAAATGTCTTATCAATTGTAGTGTAGTTAAATATATCATATATAAGTTAAAGTGCCACTTTTTTTCAATTATTTCCATATATTGCTACAGACTAATGAAAAAATTAATATATTTATTAAGTATGAATACATGCAGTTCTATCAACCTCATTTTTTTATGCTGTGAAATAAAATACAAGTTACATTTTTTATTTTACAAAAATCATATTATATATTATTTATAATATTAGTATTGTATAGTATTACATAAAAATAAAATATTATTATGTAATACTCTATAATAATTATTATATAATTACATACATGATGTAACAAAGTATACTGTATATATTATATTATACTATAGTAATATAATAATATATATAATTTCTAAAACAAAATTTGTAACGAATCTCCTTCGCTTCCTTTTACTTGATTTGTTTATTGATTCCAAACAGACATGTCTTTGTTGTGGATATATTGATGTATATGCATATAATATATAATACAGATACAATCCTACATTAAACAATTTAATTTTAATTAAGTCACATTAAATAATCCATTCAATCCATTGTAATCAATTAAATTAATTATTATGAAAATGCTATACTTCTTTTTATACTATCTATAAACAAATAACATTAACTTAACAGTTAACACATCCTGAAGCCATTTATAGCTTATTAAATTAAAAATAGCAAATAAAGGTGCCACTTTAAGTTGATTCAAAGCGTCCTCTAAAGCTAGGACGCTATTATTATATGGTTGATTACACATGCTCTGAACCGCACCGCGCGTTGCCATATATATTTGCAAATTTTGGTACATTGGTAGTGTAAGTTTTAATACAAAAAGCTGTTGTTGTCTGAGTTGACGTTGTGATACATACAAATTTACTATACACAAAATTTTAAAAAAACAATACATAATTTATTTAATGGCTCTGTTCTTATAGAATGGCATTTTATTATTGGAACAGCTATAGTCATGTGCAATATATTCAGCCCTGTGGTAGTCAACTAAAGCCGGTATTACACGATACAATTTTTCTAGCAATTGCATACCAATTTTTCCTAGCTTACAAAAAAACTTGAACTCCATGTTTGTATGGAGATGAAATTTTCTTGCAAGGAAAAATTTTATGCAAAATTGAATTGTGTAATACAGGCTTAAGACATAGGTCCCCAGGTTTTGGACTTCGCTTTGGTCCATTGAGAAAAAGTAGAGGTGTCCGTCCTGACTGAGGTTTCTACGGTTCCCTCAGTCTCACCTCAGTGGATTCTGGGAAGCGTAACAGGCCGTGACCATCCATCATCCGTTTCCCACCTTATTACTACCCATCACCTCGCCGAAGGCTGTAAGCTTTTAGGCGTGTATCCTTGAAAAAAAAAAGTTATAATAACCTTTAACATACATATGCGCTAGATTAAAATGCATACAAAATAATATTCTGCCGGTTCATCTGCTTCATGCGGTTGTAGTAAAAAAATAAATGACAAAGTATATATTATGTGTTTCGTTGTTCGATTTTTTAAATTACACCAAGCTAGTGCAAATATATTACGTTGGCACACACTAAACTTTTAGATGCTAAATTGGTTTCAGTACTTTATGTCAGTACAAAATTGTTCCACTTTCCTCATACACGTCCAGCACTTTTGACCTATAAAACACTTAGTCCAAGTACAAATTTGGTACTGAAAAAAAGAGTCAGTTTTTGGTACTTTTTTTGACTGTTCTTTTTTCAGTACCAAATTTGTACTTTGTGCTTTTTATAGGTCAAAAGTGCTGGTTGTAGGACGAAATTGGAACAATTTTGTACTGACATAAAGCACTGAAACCAAATATTCAGCATTTAAAAGGTTAGTACACCTTTTAAACAACTTGCAAATTTCATAGCAAAATATGTGTATATATATATACACTTTTCTTCTTATAAAACTTGATTTAATTAAGAATTAATTAGAGAGGTAATTTTGCTGCTATAATATATGAACAAATCAAGGAATGGGGTCAAAGGGGTTAATTTTGTTTAAATGTTATAATCAAATTTTTCCGGGCAAAAGATACATGCAGATGTTCCTGCATGCATACCAATAACAAATGTAATATGTTTTTCTTATCTATGCATGTAAAATTATTTAAAAAAAATAATAATAATAATAATTATAATAAGTAATTAAAATTATAATGCCCTGCTGGTTTTTTCTTAACAAATGTTTCTTACTTCCCACTGTGTCTCACGAACACCCTCCCTAGCTGCTGAAGTTGTCTGATGAGGAATACTCCGTTTTACATGGAGCCTGTACTTTCAAATTTGGCATGCTGGAGATATATTATATATATTATATAACAATAATAAATTGAAAAATATATATCTGATTGTAAGAGTCATTTATGTAGGAGTCATTATTAGATTAATTTTAACATGACAAATTGTTATCCTGCAGTGTTTTAATATAATTTTCTATGATATTATTTATATTATAACTATATTATATATATAGTTTTTGTATTTAAATGTATGTTACATATAGTATGTACTATGTAGGGTATTACAACAGTATATTTTTGTGTTTTTACTAAAAATAATTAAAAATCTCTTCATTGTATTTTCATTGGGTTGGATGGAAGAGTGGGCCTAATGGCCTAAATCCCGCCCTCAATAAAGACGATTTTATTTATTTATTTATACTTAAGTTAAAAAAAAAAAAAAATTGCATCGTTTCGTTGTTTTTGCATTTGGGCTTATATTTTGCGGTGAAACCCTTCGTGTTAAAATAAATGTGCAATTTTGTTTATTCGTACGTGTTAATTGTTTTCGTGACAAGAATTGTTCTAACGTGGTAAAGGAATTCGTGCTTTTTTTTTTTCGTGCTATTTCAGTTTTGCGTTTTGCTATTAATGATTTCGTTATAATTTATTTTCACTTTTTCTGGTTTCGTTCTATATAATGACGTTCATATACAATACAAATTGTTTCCGTGATTTTGGTTTTCGTGGAAAGGACTTAAAACTGAACCAGAATACTAAAATAATATTAATATTTTAAATTTGTTTAATAATATATACAAGAAAATTACTTAAAAATATATATTTTTTTTAAATTTGATAATTATAAAAATCATTTTTTATGAAACAATAAGAAAACACGATGAAAATGATAAAATAAAATATAACATTTTGACTATAACAAACTAATATTGAAATTTTGTATTAGAGGCCAGATATTAGGAATGTGTTGGTGCATTTGTGTCTTTAAAAAAATTTAAGAACATAAGACTTGTCAATTTTATTTGCGCACAGCCCAAAATAAAAATTATCAAGTTGATTTTTTGATCACATCAATGTCATCCTAGAAATTCGTAGTAAATATAAATGAGCGAAGCCTGAATTAAAACTCTTCATCCAGCTGTGCTTCTTTTTATTGTTATTATTAAATTTGTTCACCTATATGTAATATACATCGAAGTTAACCACTCTGCTCTCTTTGTGGATGCTCATGCAGTCCAGAAATTATTTGGTACACTGTCGCACCGAATATTTTATATAAATCATAATATTTTATTGCTTTTCGATTGTAAATAACAATATAAGCACGTCAGATAACATTTGCACATAATAAAAAAATGGTAAAATTGTAAATAAATGGTAATACTAATAATAAACCCTGAAATTAATATAAATTTAACAAGAATAACAATAATTATAAACTATTTGTGTTTTACATATACCATTTGATGTATATATTCTAAGCAAACTACGCTGATCCTTATTTTATGCAACACTCCATCGGCGAAGATTGCCCAGCATACATCAAATGGTATGTAAAACACAAAGAGTTTATTATGTCTACTTCGCCTGCTAAGTTTTATTAAACTATAATTATATAATTAAGTGGTAAATATTAAAAAAATATCCAATCACCTACTCAACGAGGGACCCCTATTTTTTTCATTTTGTATAGTTTTACAGTATAAGATTTTTTTATCCCATGCAGGTTACTTTTTAAAGTATATCATACATACTTGATATTACATTATAATAATACGTTCCTGTTTCTTAAGGTAGAGATAACGCCGAACATCTGATCGACGTAATGCTCTTTGGTTAACATGTAAACCTTAGCAAATTGACAAAAATTCTGAAATTTTTTTGAGAGGCAGATATTAGTGCCTAAAAGCCATAGAAAAAAAATTCAAAACGATTTAAAGAGCCGATTTTTTTTAATTAATTTTTTAAATTTTCAGCATTGGGCTTTCCCATGGAGAGCCAAACTAAAAAAATTAATTTAAAAAAATCGGTTCGTTAAATGTTTTTGAAACTTTTGCTATGGCTTTTAGGCACTAATATCTGCCTCTGAAAAAAAAATCAGAATTTTTGTCAATTTGCTAAGGTTTACATGTTAATCAAAGGGGATTACGTCGAACAGCTGTTCGGCGTTATCTCTACCTTAACTGGAACAAAAAAAAAGGTTTTCAAATTTTCGCAAAAGAAGATGTGACGTCCAATAGAAATCATTTAAACCAATACACCAATAGCATTCCTGATGCGCGCGCCACTTTCACCCCATTTCTTTCCTCCTAGGCCACCGACCGCCGACCGTCGAGGACTCGAGTCACTCGAGGAATCGTCTTCTTCACAATAATTTCTTGGCTCTGGCAGGGAAACTTCGGCGTGCGAAACGCGCAGTGGGCAAGATAAACTCATATATATTATATGTTATTTTCCTGTGAGATCGAAGCTCGATCTGCCTGCACACGTTTCTTTCTCGGCATTCAGTGAAACAATAATTTAACACTTATAGAAGGACATTCACAAAGCACTTTAACCCCCAATTTAGCCCCGATTTTTAACCCTGGTGCTAAACATGGTGCTAAGCTATGAGCTTAACATGGTTAGCCCCTGGTTTAGTACCATGTTTAGCACCAGGGTTAAAAATCGGGGCTAAAGTGGGGGTTAAAGTGCTTTGTGAATGTCCCCCATATAGTCCTAAAAAAAAGAAAAAAATTAAGACAGTTGTGTATGTGAAAAGAAATTGAACAGTTTGAACATTATATATTCGTTTTCCCCTATTAAATCGCACTCATCAAATATGGTGAACATCGCTGCCGGCACATCAACCATTCGAGACATGAATAACAACCACGAAGACCAGGAAAATGAAAACAGTAAAGAGTAAGTAAATTTTATATTTAATAAATATTTCTTTTATATACATGTCATAGAGCGATCAGAATGTCTTAGAATCTCAGATTTTGAAAAATATGCACTAAAAACGGAATTTTCTTCAAATATAGTAAAATAAAGTTTAGGTCTTTGTTAATTATAATAAAAAAGGCAATATTATTATAGCCGATATAGTCTGCATAGCTGCATATGTACACGTTTTTGCTATAATACTTTGGTCCAATCATCGAATCTTCATCTGCAGAATATATTATATTTCACAGATGATAGATTAGAATAGAATATATAGAGCCAGCTCTATGTCATTTTCACGATAAAATGTATGTAGTTCAATATAGCTCAATTATTGTGTAAATTAATTAAGATGCAAAGTTTTTTTCCTGATTCCGTAGATGCCACATAAAATTGTCCTTTTAAGCCGCGCGGTTCTTGTAGTGCAGTAAAAGAAGTAGGCCTGTGTTTAAGAGGTATATATTATGGTAATAATTTGATAGCTTTTATATAAGGGGAGCTCATTTAACATTTCCTCGTCACTTTTGTTTGTAAGGTTTATCACAATATTATCGTGAACGGTTGTCTTAAAAGTGTCCTTGATTAAATAAAATAATTTAACTCATTTTAATAAATTATTTCTTTTATTTTTATTTATTTAATATAATAATTTATTTATTTTAATAACTGCGTACTATTGTTGTACAAGCAAACACTATTATACACGTACTGCTTCCGTCATTAATTAAAATCACGTCTTTTGAAATGAATTGATAAATAATTTTATCCATTGACTAATATATTGATTGCTTTGAGCTTCAAAAATCAGGGGCGGTCCAAGGGGGGGGGTGTTAGAGGTTTGCAGCTACTCCCCCTCCGAAGTGTTGGATTTAACATGGGCTTTATGGCATTTCTCCCACTCCATTTTTTTAACATTGACCTTATGGAACCCCCCGCCCCCCCCCCTTCCCCCCATCCCCCTTTTTGTTTTTCTGAATCCGCGCCTGTTCATAATTGAACTGATTTTGTGATTCCGATTTTTTTTTCTTCATTTTACTTTCAAATTAAAAATAAATCAACATTACAATTTGCAGCTTTTTTGATTTGCACTAGATAAGTTTTATTATTTCGATTAATAAAAATAATGTCGGATGAAGTAAATGCATTAGTATAGTCCACGGTATTTTATATATAGTAAGGAAGCCTATAGGAGCTGAGGTGTCTTCCAGCTTTGTCTGTCGTGGTGGCGCTAACCTGGCAGTTCTCTTTTCTTATTTTGATCACGTACACATCGAAATAAAACCTCCCATCAGGCTTTATTTTTTTCGATTGGACTAGTTAACCAAAAAGAAATTATTAAATTCAAAACCATTAAGAAGTAACATATTTGTTTCAATTTCGGACTTTGCTAAAATCGCGAAAGATATAATTCATAATCTTTATTGCTTTTCGATTGATTATACAATATAAGCAAGTCAATAATATTAAACTCAAGACATAACGTCGATCGTCCATAATTATACATAAATAACAACTTGTATCACTATGCACAACAAAGTATAAAATACATATCACAGATCACAAAATAGTTTGTAAATCCTGCCACTACAGATCAAATAAGATACCATATATCGTGAATTTCATGCTATTTATATAAATAATTAAAATTTGAATGCTTATTGTACAGATGCAAGAACCAATCATGACAAAGCAAATTCGTAGCATAAATATATTCAAAACAACAAGTTGTGAATACATGAGATGTATGAATTTATAAGTCATTCCATTAACCAAAAATTACATAACTTTATGAACAATACATGAAAAGGATCAAATTCGATACAAATGTAACCTCCTATATTAATAATGTTCCGAGTGAGATCGGTGACTCTGCAGATAAACGTGCAGACTCTGCATTCAGCCAACCTGGCAGTGCAGAAGTGTAATATGCAAGTGATCATTCCTACGCCAGCCACGAGCGCGCGAGCGTCTCGTGCTCTGCCGCTAGGCAGGCGGGGTTGCCTGTATATAATAGAAGTTTAATAAATAATTTTAGGGTAATCGCGTGTATGAGTTAATCTAACCCCAGTTTATTGAGTAGCTATGTTACAGAGGAAAGATCTGTTACATTGGTGTCGAGAAGTGGGATGCCATATCTTCAAATGGCATTCGAACATTTTAATTAAAGCTACTATATAAAGTGGGCATTTTAATGGCTTAAAAAGTGCGCGTAAAAATAAGTCGGTAGAATTAACAAGAATTTATTACAATTTTTTTACTAATCTTCGGGGCAACGTTATTTTAATCACAGTACTCCAGACGACGGAAAAGTGCAGTATTTGTAAAGGAGAGAGACATATGATCAACGTGGAAAAATTTAAAGTAAGAAATCATCAATACCGTGGTTCAGCGTTCATCATGAAGATTCGAGGACCGCATCAATTCAACTTCATGCAACAGTTAGAGTTCGTCGCAGAAGACATCCCCCATCGAGAGGGCTTGCGGACCACGTCGTTGTCCAAGATGTATCTTCGACTCCAGGAGGAGTGCGGTGCCATGATCGAGGACCATTCAGAGCTTCGTCTTGTACAACCGGACCATGTAGTCGTCCGACCACGTCAAAGAGAGTGAAAAGTGGTAAGTTTGACCCACATTTATTATAATTTGTTTTAATGTAAGTGCGGCACATTGAGTTTACTGTAATTTTCGTTCAAATAATTAATAAATAATGAAAATGCAAAGTTTTTTTTCCCATTTAGTGGGATTGTATTTGTTGATTGCAATAATTGTGAGGCAAAATAAATTATATTTAAAAATAAATGTGAACGTTCATTGAAAATATACAGCAAATAAGACAATGTTTAGAACGAAGCACAAGTTTTAATAGTGGATTTGTAGTGCGTTTTTCTCGTGAGAGTTTAATTTATACTGGCTTGGAGATTTTTAAAGTCTATTAAATATAAAGTGCAAATGATCGAGTACTAGAATTACGTGCAATAATATTTTTCGTATCATGTGGTGTTTGTCGCTCGTGAGGTGAATTGTGAACAATATATACAATACTGATGAAATTCAATGAGAGAAAAAGTTATAGTGATTTTTCTTAAAGCTGAAATTTGCTTATCAGCTGGGATATTAAATTTCAAAGGAGTACACACATAAAAAATGTAATTAATTGCTGAAAATGTACATTAAAAAATGTTTTGTTTTTTACCAGCAAAATGGTAAAATAATTGTAACATGTCAAATCCTTTATTTACGTTTTCTTTTCTTGTTTTACATTTAAAATAAAGAAAAAGAGAGTTAATAAGATGCAAACATTAATTTTTAAACTAAATTGTTTGATGTCAGCGTGGAGGAAAAATCTGTGAAATTATTTTGAGCTAATTAATTGAGCTGTTGAAATTGTGGCTGTAGAATGTCAGAACTTGGTATTTAATGAAGTTTTTTTTAATAGAAGGAGTACTTGTACCGCTAGCTGTAGGTATATATCCTGCAAAGGTTACTGTATGGATCTCTAAACAGACTGAGTTTAATTCGAGTTTTTGATTTTAAACAGTTGATAAAACGTTGGTTTTTAAGTTATTTATATGCTTGTTTGAAAAGATGTACAGTTTCAAGCATTATTTTTATTTTAATTGAGATAAAATTATGTAGTTCTTTTTGTGGTACAATTCTGTGATAATTATTATCAGTTTTTATTATTATTTTCATGAAGTAAATATTTCTCTCATATTTTAATTTAAAATGTTCAATAATGCTACAATATTTCTTGTTTATTTTACTTAATTATTTTTAATGCTATATTAAGAATACGAGCCACATGCAGTCATGTATGTTTTTACACTAGTTGAAAGTTTTATCACAACTTTTTAGTAACAAATCGGTAACTGTAATAAGAGGGAACTATTCAGTTAAATTTTGAAAAAACAACTCAATTAATGGGTAAAAGTGAAATAAGCACATAGAGACACGCATATTATGTGTAGCATGCCGGAGCAGTGTAATTGTATGCTATTGTGAAATATGACCGCGCAACATACCACGTCAGGTAGAGCGTGAGGCAAGCCAGTGCGGGTTTTTCCGTATCAAGGAAGTGATACGATGTTGAGTTTTACATATTTTTCGCCCAAGGGTGGCGATATGCTCCGTAAGTAAAAGAGTAATTAAGGCATGCGTGGTACAGCTATCGATGTAGCTACTTGTTAAACAATGGGCAGTAGTAAAAGCATTTGAAGATTTTCTGTGGCGGCAGATTATCTGTAGCCAAATGTGCAGCATTTTTAATTTGTTGATGCCTTGGGATTCGCCAGTCCCTGCATGGGGCGCTAACCAACATATATTACCTGATGCTACTTGTTTTTTGTTTAATCCTCCAGAGGATACAAGTTCTTATTGGTAGAGGTTACTTAATGAGTAAATAGAAGCACGCAAATGAATTATTATTGAGCAGTAAAATGTTTATTTATCGCGAACGCGCGAGTGTGAGCTGCAAGGACAGCCAATTTATTTTGCTATAATGCAAAGATGTACTGCTATACTGAAATAAATAGTAATGATGGAGGTACGTGCTAAATAAAAGTATGCCTAATAGATGCGTGAATGCGTGCAATGCAATGGACATTGGTTGTGTCTATAATTTTTGATGTGCTTTTGAGGCTACAAGTATTAACTAATAAAAAAGGTAGTCGTTTTTGTGAGTTGCGTATATAAATAAGATGCATTTATACAGTTCCCAAATTAATTAATTAATAAATAAAATTTAATAAAACAGTTGTGAGATGTTCCAATAAAATATAATATATGTGTGCAAATAACACAGTAAAAGTACTCATATGCCAGCCAGTTAGTTAAAAAATAAAATTACAGGCCAAATTTCAGATGTTAAAATAAAATATTATATTGATGTTTATTTTGTATACGATCAAGTGTTTTAAATAATATGCTACAGTAAAAATCCAGTTACAAAATATTTATAAAGAATTTAAAAACAATGATGTGTTTTTTCTTGCAAGTTGTTAATAATATTCATTAATAAAATAAAATGTAGATAATTTTTTGCTTTCAGCTGTGGAAAATTTCACAGTATGTACTTTATGTTCAGTGTCCTTTTGACATTGAAATTTGCAGTGTAAGTTTCACGTGCATTGCAGAGCAGGAAGCGTGCTAGAGTCCAGCAAGTAAGATGCTGACAGAAGCGCATAGTTGTAACTTCCTACACTTGCGGCTTTCGGAAATGTTAATAAAATAACTATAATGAATTTGTGCATCAAAGTTTTGAATTTGCATAATTTGTTAATTTAATTAATGTGCCTGTACAATAAAATTTCTATAAAGCCTACGTAATTATTTTGAAGTGTACTGTGGGTCAAACCTCTGCCAAACGAGATACCGCCTTTTCGTTTTCTTGTTTCAGATAACTACGCGAGGAGCAGCGTATCGTCAGCAGTGAACAAGATCCAAGGATTACAACATGGAATAAAAATATTGTTGATTTTTTTTTTAAATGTGCATGGAATATTTACTTGCAATGAGTCATACTAAATTTTAAAAGTTTTTTTTAATGGTAAAACTATTTTTTTCTCATTTTGAGGACAAAATGTTATCCGCGGGGGGAGTCATGTAACCTCCTATATTAATAATGTTCCGAGTGAGATCGGTGACTCTGCAGATAAACGTGCAGACTCTGCATTCAGCCAACCTGGCAGTGCAGAAGTGTAATATGCAAGTGATCATTCCTACGCCAGCCACGAGCGCGCGAGCGTCTCGTGCGTCTGCCGCTAGGCAGGCGGGGTTGCCTGTATATAATAGAAGTTTAATAAATAATTTTAGGGTAATCGCGTGTATGAGTTAATCTAACCCCAGTTTATTGAGTAGCTATGTTACAGAGAAAAGCTCTATTACACAAATATAATATATAATATAAATTATATTATCACCCTAAAATTAACATAGTATACAAACTCAAGCCAATTTAATAAAATACAAATTATCCAAATACATATATCCCTAATTCAAAATTATATAAAATTTCTAAACTGAAAGGAAGTCAAGAATCGTTACAAAATCATTACAAAGCAGTATACCATAGCACTAATTTACGTGATAAATCTTTCATTTCGATAATCTTTAACATTATAGTAGCATTTCTCAACAAGAAATTTTTTCAATAATTGTGTAAAATTACTCTGTTCAGTTTTTTTCTTCAACGATCCTGGTAAGTTATTGAACAGTGATGCACACATAAATCGCGGATCGCTATCAGCGAAAGAGTGATTATGTCTCACAATAGATATGTCATTCTTGTTTCTAAGGTTGTAATTATGATTATCATGATTCATAACAAAGAGATCCGGGTGCTTGCGAATGAATTTAATAGATTCGTAAATGTAAAGAGACGGCAAAGTTAATATATCTAATTTAGGGAACAATGTTTTACACGAGAATTGACTGGGCTTAAAACACATAGTCCTTATTACCCTTTTCTGCAAGATAAAAACACGCTTTGCATGAGTTGCCGCGCCCCAAAAAATAATCCCATATGACATTAGAGATTGAAAATATGCATAATACAAAGTACAGAGAGATTTGATATCCATAATTGGTCTTAATTTAAAAATTAAAAGACATGCTTTGACCAATTTAGAACTAAGTGATGTTATATGAGCTGACCAATTCAACGTGTCCGTTAACATTAGACCAAGGAATTTCGTCTCCTGAACAACATTTATGCTGGCGTTGTTTAAGTAAATTAACGGTGACAATAAAATCTCAATACCTGGGCTATGAAATACCATTATTTTTGTTTTCTTCACATTTAACTTTAGCGTGTTATTAGAGCACCAGTGTGACATTCTGCCTACTTCATCACGTATTTCAGGAATTATAGAGAAGTCATGAGGTTTATGTAAAGGAATTGAGTGCGAAGTATCATCCGCATATTTGTCTACTTGGCCTAATGAAAAAATGTTAAAGATGTCGTTGGAGTCAACTATATAAAGAAAACCACCCATAATTGAACCCTGCGGAACTCCACTAGTAATATTTTTTATAGACGAGCGAACATTACTAACACCATGTTCGTCTGTATGTCGTATTTCTACCAACTGTGATCTACCTGTCAAGTATGAGCGGAACCAGCTTAAAGCCACACCCCTAACACCATAAGCTTCAAGTTTCTTTAATATTTGTCCGTGATCAATCGTGTCAAACGCCTTACTCATGTCATATGACAGTGTAATGCATTCCCTATTGGAATCAATAGTATCCATAATTTTACATATTATATTAAATAGAGCCAAATTAGTCGATTTTCCTTTCTGAAAGCAATACTGTCTCGGAGAAATTACATTATGATATTGTAAAAAATTTTCTAGTCTCGATAACATTAAGTACTCTAATATTTTAGATGGCGCCGGCAGAATGGCTACTCCTCTATGATTATCAATGCATTCTAAGGGTCCATCTTTATGTACACAAATGGTTTTAGCTATCTTAAACGCATCCGGGAAAATACCTTGACTAAACGAAGAGTTCGCGATTATGGAATAAGGTTTAGAAATGAGAGATGCACAATCGATGAGTATTCTCCCAGGAATATCATCAACACCACAGCAATTTTTCTTACAAACTTTACGTATAACTGACTCAACTTCGATCGGAGTTGTTGGAGAAATAAAAAAACTAGGAATGTCATAATTTCTATAAGAATTACAATAATCACATGGGCAGTTATCACTTTTTGGTGTATTATTATATATCGCAAAGTGGGAACTAAACATTTCCGCTACCGCTAAAGGATCATCAATAGTCTTATTATCAATTTTGAGAGATATATTTTTTTCCTTACCCCTTTTTACTCCTGCTTCCTCATTAAAAATAAGCCATGCTTCTTTACTTTTGTTTTTAGCAGTATGCAACCTATTACCTAATTTTCCTTTTTTTTCTCTACTAACAAGCTTATTATGATTCTTTTTAGCTGCACTGTAATCTGTATCATTTATTCCAGAATTATTAATCTTTGACATGTCAAAAATATATCTTAATCTTTCACTAGATTTACGAATTGTTTCATTAATATAATTGGCATTATCATTTTTGCGCACTTTCTTCATCACTAAAGGAAAAAACATATTAAAATAATCTTTAAAAATATCATAAAAATAATTGTATTGGTCATTAACATTAATGATATTCTCAATAGGTGCCCAATCAATTATCGCTAATCTATTCAAAAATCCAATTTTAGCGTCAGATGAAAAAACTCTCCGACAGGTATTATACATAGGATTTTTCCGAATCTCAGTATTAATGAAAATTACTTGAGCAAGATGGTCAGATAAACACGGGTTAAAAGTAGCTGAACTTAATTCATTAATATCGATATTTGTAAAAATATTATCAATTAAGGTACAGGATGACTTAGCTATTCTAGTAGGAGAAAAAATTGTTTGGTTCAGTTGAAAAGAATTGATAAGATCCATAAATTTATTAGCAGTGTGATTTTTTTCCAATAGATTAATATTAAAATCACCGCATAAAATGATAACAGAATTTTTATAATTCGAGATAGCTTGAGATAATATATTTTCAACTATTTCTAAGAATATGTCAATATCACCCAACGGTGATCGATACAAACATATAAAAATATGAACCCGCTTATTTAACAAAACTTTAATGCCACAACATTCACAATGAAATTCAACGCTCTTAAACTTAATGTTTTGCAACTCAGTGTACTGTACACTCTGTTTAATCAAAATTGCCACACCACCATGTATACCATCCATCCTGCAATAAATTGATGCAACATGGAAACCCTTAATGTGAAGCAGCTTTGGTGATTTAGCAGAAACAAGATGTTCAGATAAGCAAAGAATCATTGGATTAATATCATCAACTAAAATATCAAAATTTTTATTTGAAATAGACTGTATATTAAGATGTACTATCGGGAAATTCTTATTATGTGAATTATGTAATGAATATTTTAAATTCGTCTTTTTACCTTTTTTACTACTCCAAAATTTTTATCAGGTTTAGGTGCACGAGGTCTCAAGCAAGGAATATTTTTAGGAGTCAAAAAATTACATGTAGTGATAGTATTATCAACAGATTGATTAAAAGTGTGCGGGGATACGACCTTAGAACTGACCTAATCCTCGTCATCCGAGCTTGGAGTGCCTAACTCTCCAAGGCTGTCTTTAGAGTCCATCGATGAGTCACAATCCTTTTTATCAGTTTTTTGTTGTAACTTTGATGTACTGACAAACATATCAATATCAGAAATTATAACATTTACATTTGTCGTTGATTCATTATGAGCAGACACATTATCAAATGTTAAATCAATCAAAGTATCCCTAGTTTGTTCATTAACACAAACACTCATCAGATTATCACTATCCACCGCAAGATCTTCCTTAGAGACCGAATCCTTCGGTGTATGTGTTCCCTCCATGGTAGGTGATGCAACAAGGGTAGTTGGAACTATCAGGGTTGATGGTGCCTCCAGGGTAGGTTGCGTCACTGGTGGCGTGGATGCGCAGCGAGCTTCAGGTGTCAGAAACAGCCCGCGCGGTTCCGGACTGCGCCTCTTGCGATTAGAAATGCGACCATCACTCGCATTCCGTCCCTTCGCAGAGACTCCTCCTCCACGCTTATCACCCAAGGGTGAGGGTGTCACAACAGTAGAAAATCTCCCTGTTGGAGGAGACCTACCAGGCAATGTTGGGAAGTCTGACATATTCACAACGTCCTTTTTATGCGGGAAGCTGTACACATCGATGATCATGTCAGTCTCACCAAATACTTCATGAAGTAAGTTATTGACTGTAAGCCATGGAACCTGATCCTCACCAGATGCTATCCTCGGCATTGCTATGTGAGAGACACCCAGATCACCACAGACACGCTTCAAGTTCTCGAGACATGATTTTAAATCCCTTATAAGAGGCAGCCTAAACGAAGATTTTTTCGTAATAAGGTTAAAGATATAACCATGTTCATGCACTGGAAGTGTAGCAACCTCACCAACTTTTTTCTTCATGCTAAGCAATAAGTCAATCTGCCCATAACGCTCCCTCACATTCTTGGCGAATCCCTTCCTCATTAGAAAATCCTCACCCACACAGTGAACAATTGGAGTGCGTGTACAGACTTCAAATATGTCACGAGTTATATAATTAATTGTAAAACTTAACTTATGATTTGTATAAATGTCATTGACCTGTGGAATTTTATTAAATGCATCAAATTTATTATATATAGGAATACTGAATTGCTCTGAGTTATCACTAGGACGTCCACCACACCAAACATACCGCCACTCGTTTTCTTGATTTGATGACACACCAAAAGGAGGCGATAGTTGTGCAGGTTGAGCCGATGATAAGGTAAAAGTTCTCGGGTCATTGCGTTCTCTACCGCGCCATGCCACGGGGAATTCCGGTACTACTTGTCCGAAATGCCGATTCTCAGGTAGGAAGGTCGAACTAGGTGCACTACTACAAGCAGGTAGTCCTAACTTATGATGCGAATTATTACTTAAATCACAATGAATATTATTGTCAACATTGTTTATATTTATATTCTCACAATCACTAGTTTGATTCTTATTGACAGTGTCTTTCTTATTACGATTCAATACCATATCACATTTGTTATTTATACAATCACACTTGCCATCAATAATGTCAATTGTCCTACAAATGTTGTTGATATCATGGGCTAGTGCAATTAATAACGGTCTAAGAGCATGCATCACATCATTATTAACAGATTGTTGTTGATTTACGTCATGATTATTCTTATAAATTTGATGCTGCTGTAGCGTTAAAGAGGAAACAGGTGGAGGCACATTCATAGCATGCATTATTATCTAATCTGTTTATCTACCTTGCAAAAAACAAAAGTCAGTCCTGTGAGATGATCAAAACACCAGCACAAAAACAAGAAATCATACACAAATACTCACATAATCAGACAAATGATTGCAGCTACAGGTAGAAACAATATTCCCATTTAAGAATAAAATAATATTAATACACAAAATCTATGATAATCACCATAAATTGATATAAAATTGTGCAGCAGAGTGCATATTGAACCTCCCGCTACAGCAGCGCCGCCACCGTATACTTTTTTTGCCCCAAGTCGGTATTTACTTATTACACTTTATACCTTTTTAAGCGAATCGGAAGTAGCCGGAAGTGGAAGGATTCCAATTTAACTATGTTGAACATGAACATGACTTAATTATATAGCAGAGATGAGGTTTTAAAGTAGAGTGAGCGAGTTCATTTTTTTTAATATTTTATTTTTTAAAAGTAGTTTAAGCTGCCCTCTATTGAGAAATGAAAACCAAAAAATTCCATCTCAAATAGTTTCACCACAAAAAATTCCCAAAGTTGGTGTTTCGGAGGCATTTAACGTGCAGCCTTATGGAACATAAAACCGCGTTTTACTCCAACTTTTTCTGAACTATGGTACCATTTAAAAAATACTTACATAATCTATGATGAATTCTTTAATGAATTTTCAAATAAAAAAAATTTTTACGGGGTCGTTTTCTTGGAAAAAAATCATGAAAATCCTTATGGGAATTAACCTGCAAAAACTTAAAGATTTTTTACCAAAAAAACGGCTCTGTAAAAAAATTTTTTTAATTAAAAATCCATTAAAGAATTCATCATAGATTACGTAGGTATTTTTTAAATGCTAGCATAGTTCAGAAAATGTTGGAGTAAAACGCGGTTTTATGTTCCATAAGGATGCACGTCAAAGGCCTCCGAAACACCAACTTTGGGAATTTTTTGTGGTGAAACTATTTGAGATGGAATTTTTTGGTTTTCATTTCTCAATAGAGGGCAGCTTAAACTATTTTTAGAAAATAAAATATTAAAAAGAAAATGCAATCGCTCACTCTACTTTAATACTAATGAAAATAATGGAAGTTAATTATACATAAGTAGTGAGTATTTAGGCATAATGGCCCAACGGTGCCACCGGGTGCAAATGTGCAACACATGTGCAATGTGTAAACCTGCACATGTGTTACCGGTGAGCACATTTTGTGGCTGCGGGAGGGTGTAATGTGCAAATGTGCTGCCTGCAAAAGGTCCTATGTGCACCCAGCGGTGTCACGGGAGATGCAAGCATCTCCGCTCTCGCGGCGGCGGGCACACGGGCGGCGGGCACACGGGGGGCGGGCAGGCGGGTGGGCCGGTGGAAAGGGGAGGGATGAACTACCTGGCGACTCGCAAACGTGTTCGTACATGCACGCGGCGGCGGGCGGGAAGGCGGGGCAGAGCGGCCGGAAAGTTTACCTGGCGACTCGCGAACATGTTCATACATGCACGCGTACCTGGGATAACCATTGTACCTATAAAACATGTCTTAACATGCATAAGCTTGCACCACCTGGATTTTCAAAAAAATGCATGTACAGACATGTTTGATCAGCTGCAACCTCCCTTTAAAAGCCAGGTCCGCTGCCCGGGACCGCCACTTCGATCCTCCTCGCAGTTCAAGCAACATCTTGACAAAGTGCATCAGTGACTATAACCTCAAGAACTCTACCATCAACGAAGAGACCAAGAAAGATTATTTTCATCTTCAACCATTGAAGCAATTTAGTGAGTTCAATACAAATAAAATATGTATTTAAGTTAAATATTTAATGGATAAATTTTTTTTATTTTTTTACATTACATTATTTTTTTTTTTTTAAATTTATAAACTGAACTATATGAATTTAAGACATGAATTTAAAGTTAAAATTGAAGCAAAATTGATACGGATTTTCTGTTAATTTGGCATTGAAAAAAAAATTAAGGTAAATTAATAATATAATATACATTTTACATTATTATTTATATAATTATTCATGTAAAATTTCAAGAAAAAAAAATAATGTAAAAGCTAACTAAAATTTTTTCCGTTATATCATAATTATATATATTTTATAATTTATTATAATATATATTATATATAATTATATATATATTATAAAATATGAATTAGATTGCTGTGCTTTTTTTTTTCTTTCCTTCTCCTTCATAATGGTATATTATTGATAGATTTATTTAACAAATTGTAAAATTAACTAAAGTGAAGACGTGATTATTAAAATAAAAGGGTTTAATATTGTTTAATATGGTTTGTACTGTTAATTTTATAATTAAATTAATTCAATATCTTTTTAGTATACATTATAAAATTAATGTCATGGTAAAAACTACAATTTTCTTTCCTTAAAATTTTGTTACGATATAAAATTCAGTTTTTTGTTTCTTTCTGCATCAGGGTTTGTGTAAGTTAACTGCCAATCACAGCTAAAGGACATAGATCAAATAAGCATATTTTAAAATTTAACACGTGAATTCTCTTATTTATTTATTTATTTAGATCCAAGATCTCTACTGAAGGGTTTCCATGCAACACATTTGACAGTGACCTACATTATAAATGCAAGGTGAGCGTCATTGTCGTAATATTGTATTGAAAGCATAGAATCAGTTATGATATTTTTAAATGTATATATGAGATATATATATACTGCAAAAAATGTTTCCGAAACTTTAACTTCAAACTTTGATAAACATAACTATTAAAGTAGAGTGATCATTTTCGAGTGTGCAGACATTTCGAACTTTTTAAACGAAACACGTTTTTCGAGACCTCGCTTTACATCATACACTTTTTTTTTCTTTTACCACCTCACCGGCATAACTTTCGAGATAATTCAAATTTAAAACCCCATCTGATGCATGTTAAAAAAGTGTAAAATCAGACCATTTTTCACAAAATCGTATTTTGCTTGAAAAGGTAGCAGAATGTTGTTCTAAAAAAAAAACTTCTATTTAGTAACTCGGGTTCCTAAGGAATGTTTTTACGTATTAAAAAGAATACCTCACCAGCCATTTCGAATATTAAACAAGATTGACAAAACCAATGTAAGGTTCGACAGTTCTAAGTTTTTGAATTGTTCCCTGCCTACAATGTATCATGTTAAATTGAATTTACAGCACTAATTTTACAATTACAATAAAAATTGTTTTCAGACTGAACTTCTAAGTTATATAGATCGTGTTAATATGGAATACGAACGCATTATATATACATGAATAAATCTACTGATCAAAAAGATCCAGGTTCGAAACCCATGTGAGGCGAACCTTTTACAATTTTTTTTTTCTCTCGCTCCAATTTTAGGAATTTGTCACCATAATTAATAAATTAATTATTTTCACGAAGTTTCGAGCTCTTTTTCACGCATAATAACGATTTTAAAGTTTTGATCACTCTACTTTAAAAAAATACCAATTAATTTTGACTATGCTTATAGTCATTGGATGTCCATTATTGATTGATATTACCAGCCTGAACATGCTATCATTATTTACGAATGCTCGAAACGGTATTCTATTAATATTAAAAATATGTATATACATATTTTAATATCATTTGCTATAACTTGCAAATCATGATGCAAACACGTGTCCTGAGAGCTAAAATGTAATGGAGATATATACATATTTACCTAAATATATAAACATATTTTGGGGGGCATACATGACCAAAATGTGTCAATTGCACCACCAAAATACCAACCAACCATAAACATATATTATGCATTTTTTTTAATCTCTGCTTAAACATAAATTTATAATTACAAAAGCAATTAGTACTTCACAAATTTCATTCTAAATAAAATAAAAGTTAATATATATATATATATATATATATATATATATATATATATATATATATATATATATATATATATATATATATATATATATACATATATATAAATATATAAAAATTAAATACAAATATACATATTATATTACTGTATCAATACAGTACTATAAATTATAGGATATAATTTTGATAAATATGAATCCGAGTCTTTGAATAAATGTTATTATAGCGGTGCATAATTTCTTATACTTCTTTAAATAATAGTAATAATGCAGTAAATTCAGTACTAAAATTAATTTAATCATTTCTGTTCTCTTCGCTTACACAACATAATGTTCACTACACTATCAAAGAATACTGCGGAAAGGATGAGTTTAATATTTCATTCAAGTAATAATTAATTATTTTATTAATTAATTTTGTTCAGTGATACTGTTTTTGTTATACTTTTTCCATTAAATAAAATAAAAAAAATATTGATATTAGTTTTCAATGGCTTCTAGTGTCATGTGGCTATAATATATTTCATGTTACAAAGTTTATGTGTCTTGTATCAATGATAGCAAGAAAATTAAATGCTTAAAATATACTTGCAAAAACTATTCTAAGAACAAGATATAGTGTAAGTTTATATATATGATAAAAGACTATAACTCCATTAGAATATATAATATAAAAATAAAAAAAAATCTCTCATATCGTTAATCGAAAGTAGATGAAAGCAGCATTAGAATTAAAAAATTAAAAAATGTTTTTATATTTTTTTAGTGATTGTTCATGCAAAGATTAATATTTGAATTTGTGTGATGGAAAATTGCATTTCTATTGCGAATTAATTTTATTATTAATTTAATTATCAAATCAATTTCTAATGAATTGATTTTCTTTAAATGTTAATAATTCGGTTTATAAAGAATTAAATAACTAAATCTTGTCTTCTCTTACAGAGCAATGCCTACCGAGAATTCCTTGGCACAAGCTTCACCAGGCCTGATTGCAGCTAAGTTCATCCGCGGGGACTTCACTAATGATGTGGACCTTAACATCGCAGCGCTGCACTTCTACAGAAAGGTGGAGAAGGAGAAGCTGTATGTCAAAACTAATGTATTGCAAAAATGTTATGACCTTCTCGAGAGGGGAAGACTCATACATGAGACTTTCCAAATGATTCACAACGCACCTCCAGCATCTCAGCTGCCACAAGAACAACATGAAGACAATCAGCTATTGCCTGAGCAGCGTGCACAACATCAATTTAGAGAATCTGGCTCTCCAACAGAGCCCTCAGAACATCAACCGTCGACTGCTCCACCTGAAAGTGCGCAAACTGGAGAAACAACGATGCAACATGAGTAACAGCATGCAGGTGATGAACAAACTGTAGTAACACCTGCCGTGAGACCTCCGATGGATTCAAGGATCCACTTATCACCGAGAACCTCGTTTCCTCCCAAAGATGCAAGAGGATTCTACTGCGGAAATTGCCAACAGAAATTTTCACGAAGGTGGACATGTAAGCGACATGTTGATAGCATGACATGTGCATATCGAGCACCACGAGCTAAAAGAAGCAGAGACTTGAACGGCACACCTCAAAAGTCTCATGCACTTGCAAGAAAAGACCCTCAACATACTAAAGCAAATGATAAAGGATACCAATGTCCAACTTGCAATAGACAATTTGCTTCCAAATTTTCACGGAAGAGACACGTTAAAGGAAAGAAGTGCAATCCTTGTGCCACACAAGACGGACAAAATGTCCAAAGAACAGAGAGACCCCTACATAATCCACCAGCCCAAACAGCACCTCAACAATCTTCAGACAACAATGCATGCCAAGGAAAAGAGAGATTCTTTTGTAATCGATGCTCTTTTGGATTTCGCAGGAAAGATTATTTGTCTGAACACATACAAAGAAACAAGTGTGTTCCCTCTGCAACAAAACTGAAAACACAGCCACAGTGTGACAAATGCAAGAAGGTATTCAGTTCAATCACAAACTTGAATGTGCACAACAAGGGAAAATGTGGCATTCTCAAGAGAATCTCTCCTACTAAAACCACAAACACAGGGTCCAAACGTGTGCGTCATAGTGCTGGAGTTTACATGACACAATCTGCTTTCAAGAAATGTGTTGTTAACTATGAAATAGAGAATGATACAGATTTGCATGACATTAAAGACGTCTTTAATTCCAAACTCACCGTCATGAAAGAAATCTTCCAAGAGAGACTGGAAGAAGATTATGTCAACAAGGTTAACATCTTAATGGAGTGTACGATGACAAAGGATGATGGAGAAACTAAAGTTTGTGCTTTCAAGACATCTTCATTGCCAGTGTATAGGTCAACTAACCTTGATGAGCACCTGGAATTCTGTATAGTGAAAATGCTTCGTGAATTCGATGACTTAATCTTGAAGGGCAGTGGCTGGGCTGTACTGCTCATTGGCTCAATTCGCATGCATTTCAACAAGTTCCGACCCATGACAGGGAAGATCTACATTGAAATACCTGGTGAATGGAAAAATGCCAAAGGGCTCGTCAATCCAATGAATTTGGACAAAAAATGCTTCAAGTGGGCCTTCTTGGCAGGAATACCAGAAAAATCAAGGAACACCGCAGGAAGACTACGTAAGCTTGAAGGTGACTACATTTGGAATGGAATCAATTTCCCAGCTGGTGTTTCTGACGTCAAGAGATTTGAAAGAAATAATGCTGGAGTCAGCATTAACTTGTTCGGTTTGGATGAAGAAAACGAGATCTATCCTCTTAAAGTGTGTGATGTTGAACTTCCGGACCATCGAGACTTGCTAATTGTACAGAACAATGATGACTCTCACTACGTGGGTATTAAAGACTTTGAAATGGCAGTTGGGTCCCATATATCTAAAGCTCATGGTAGAAAGCATGTGTGTAAAAGATGTTTTTCACATTACGCAACACAAGAAAAACTAAATGACCACAAGAAAGATTGTTCAGTGTTCAAGCTTGCAAGAGTTAAAATGCCTGAACCAAAGGAAGGCGAGAAAGTTCCTGTGCTACAGTTTACCAATGTACAACACCAACACCCTGTCCCAGTCGTGATATATGGTGACGTCGAGAGTGTGCTGGTTCCCATTCAGCATGCAAAGATGAATCCAGCAACAACATCAACGACCAAGTACCAGCAACACGAGATGATGAGCTATGGCCTCCACGTCACTTCTACTGTTGGAAAAGTTCCCAACATCCCTGACCGACCAGTGGTGTACAGTGGCAAAGACGCAGCTCCACGATTCATGAAAAACTTGACTGAAATAGCTGAAAACCTGATCAAGTTCTATAGCAAAAACAATTCAATGGAAGCATTAACCATTCAAGAGGAAGTGGACCATGACAATGCAACTGCATGTTACTTGTGCGAAGAAGAATTCATTGAAACTGACAAGAAAGTGCATGATCATTGCCATTTGACTGGCTCGTACCGTGGAGCAGCACACAACAGCTGCAACCTGCTGTGCCGAACCCCTACTTTTGTTCCTGTCATTTTTCACAACCTCAGTGGTTATGATTCACACTTCATCATCAAACAACTTGACTGTACAAACGAAGATGTAACTGTGATCCCAAGCACAGAGGAAAAATTCATTGGGTTCTCCAAGAAAGTATGCACAAACCTTGACAGTGGTCGAAGTGGACATATTTGGCTTCGATTCATTGACTCCTTCAGGTTCATGAGTTCAAGCCTTGAAATAATGTCAAAAAATCTACCTGCAGACAAATTTTCTCACATCACCAAACATTTTGGCCAGCAAGTGAAAGAACTTGTTACCAAGAAGGGAGTTTTCTGCTACGACTACATCGACAGCTTTGAAAAACTTCAAGAAACAAAGTTGCCTCCAAAAGAAATATTCTACAACAAGCTCAATGACTGTGACATCAGTGATGAAGATTACCAGCATGCACAAAAAGTGTGGGACACATTTAAATGCAAGACTTTGGAAGAGTACAGCAACTTGTACCTCACAGTTGACGTTCTGATACTGGCTGATATATTTGAAAGCTTCAGACAACTTTGCATTCAAACATACAATCTAGACCCGTGCTGGTACTACACCTTCCCTGGACTTGCATGGGATGCTGCTCTACGGAAAACAAAACAGAAACTTCATCTGATCACAGATCCTGATATGCACATGATGATTGAAAAAGGTCTTCATGGAGGTATCACACAGGCCATTGAACGCTATGCTGAAGCTTTGAACATTGAATCCTTGGAAGATGCAAAGGAAAAGTTTAAAACAGACCCCGCTTTCCGAGAGTTCATCATGTACATTGATGCCAACAACTTGTACGGCTGGGCTATGTCCAAGTTCCTCCCATACGGCTTCTTTGAATGGGTAGCTGTCACTGACACTCTCCTACAAGAAATCCTGAATACACATGACAAAAATGTAGAAGGCTACTTTGTTGAAGTTGATGTAGAGTACCCTCAAGAACTGCACGACCTGCACAATGACCTTCCTTTCCTTCCTGAGAAGGCTGTACCTCCTGGCGGCAAGCACCTGAAACTTCTCACTACACTTTACAATAAAGAAAAGTACGTCATGCATTATGTCAATCTGAAACAGTGTGTGAAATACGGATTGAAAGTGACAAAGCTTCATGCTTCATCGTGTGATCAAGTTCAGACAGTCGGCATGGTTGGAGAAGTACATTGAATTAAACACTGACTTGAGGAAAAACGCCCTGAATGAGTTTGAAAGAGACTTCTTCAAGCTCATGAATAATGCAGTGTTTGGTAAAACCATGGAGAACGTGAGACTTCGTATGATGCTGGACTTGGTCGTCTGTCCGAAAAGAATGAAAAGACTCATCAACAGTCCAAACTTCAAGTGTCGAACCATCTACAAGGAGAATTTGGTAGCAGTCCAACGCAACAAGAACGTCGTGACGCTCGACAAACCAGTGTACGTTGGTGCTGCAATCCTGGACCTGTCCAAGACCCTCATGTACGACTTCTATTATGGTGTCTTGAAGAGCCACTACGGTGCTTCCATCTCTATACTCTACATGGACACTGACTCTTTCATGCTAAAATTTCGTACCTTGAATTTCTATGCAGATCTGAAGGAGCACTTCATGAAGTACTTTGATACTTCCAACTACCCCAAGAAACACCTATGCTACAGCAATGAAAATAACAAAGTGCTTGGAATGTTCAAAGACATAGCTGCATCCAGATTTGTCACGCGCTATGTTGGACTTCGTCCCAAGATGTATGCTATTGAGTACGGTGGCAAGGTCACGAAGCGTGCCAAGGGTGTCAAGAGAGGTGCCGTCAACAAGAAACTCACCATTGAGCATTACAAGGAATGCCTGGACCGGAACATCAAAACGTACTTGTCATTCAATGTGCTCCGCCCAGAACAGCATCAGGTGTACAGTATGACACAGAACAAACTCGCTTTGTCTTCGAATGACGACAAACGTCATATCCTTTCTGGAGGATTGAAGACTCTGGCACATGGTCATTATCGCATTCAAGAGTTGTAATGTGTAGATCATTACAAGGAATGCGTGTTACCAGTGAATCAAGATGTACTCTGTTTTTCATCGTTCAAGAGTTGTAGTGATTGTGGTCAATAGTGTTGTTTGTTATGTTAAATATCTTTTTTGTTGTGAATATGTAAATATAAAAATATGTGTTTGTAGTATAAGCTATTATGAAATTAAAATAACTTCAATGTATTTTGTAATTTGAATAAAATATATGTATATAAAATTTTTTCTTTCTCTTCTATATATACCTCATTATAGTTTAAAAATTTGTTTAAAAGTCAATTAGTCATGGCTTTGCAATGACAACCGTGTATAAAGGGTAGGTTCCCAACTCTTGTAATAACAAAAGTTTATTTGTATCAAGATTCATAGGATATTTAGATCTAATGGTAGATAATAAAATACATGAAATAGTTTGGTTTTACGCTTAATTTACATACAATGTTTAATGTCAAGTTTCAAGAAGGTGTACGTGAGTCATCAGTTACTGCTCCAGAAAATACACCTAGACTTGTAATAAAAGATGCCCTCATGAGAGAGGCAAATGGAAGTGAATATTTTTTTTTAAGTTTGTTTCACGAATGCTATGGTAGTGAAGTCAATACATTCTCATTTAATTGTGCTAAAAACCTAAGAGATGAATGTTATATCAATCATTTTTTAAGGCAAGTTTCTGACAGTAGTCTAACACGTACTGAGGTTCTTCTTAAAACTTTTATATTTCTAAAATTTACAGTTGAGATGAAGGTTGCTACTAAACTACATTTGATAAATCTCTGTCCTTAGAACTAACCATATTTTAACTTCAATGTTATTAAATAAGTTATTAATCTCCTAGCAAGTACCTTAGCATATGAAATCTTGATAGAATATAGAAGCAAATATGAAATAATCATCAAGTATGAGTCAACATAGGGAAACTGCATAAAAACGGGAACTAAACAGGAAGAACTGCATGCAAAAGAGAACTTAGTTAGTGCAACTGCATGCAAAAGAGAACTAAAATAGTGGAACTGCATGCAAAAAGAGAACTAAAATAGTGTAACTACATGCAAAAGGGAACTAAAATAGTGGAACTGCATGCAAAATGAGAACTAAAATAGTGGAACTGCATGCAAAAAGGAACTAAAATAGTGGAACTGCATGCAAAAGGGAACTAAAATAGTGGAACTGCATGCAAAAGGGAACTAAAATAGTGGAACTGCATGCAAAAGGGAACTAAAATAGTGGAACTGCATGTAAAAGGGAACTAAAATAGTGGAACTGCATGCAAAAGGGAACTAAAACAGTGTAACTACATGCAAAAGGGCACTTGCATGCAAATTTAAAGGGCACTTGCATGCAAGTGACGGGTACTTGCATGCAAAAGAGCATTTGCACTCGTAGTAGGAATTCACAGTAAAAAGAGGGAACTCGTAGTAGGAACTCGCAGTAAAAAAAGGAACTCGCAGTAAAAAGAGGGAACTTGTAGTAGGAACTCGCAGTAAAAAGAGGGAACTCGCAGTAAAAAGAGGGAACTTGTAGTAGGAACTCGCAGTAAAAAGAGGGAACTCGTAGCAGGAACTCGCAGTAAAAAGAGGGAACTCGTAGTAGGAACTCGCAGTAAAAAGAGGGAACTTGTAGTAGGAACTCGCAGTAAATAAGGGAACTCACAGTAAAAAGAGGGAACTTGTAGTAGGAACTCGCAGTAAAAAGAGGGAACTCGTAGCAGGAACTCGCAGTAAAAAGAGGGAACTCGTAGTAGGAACTCGCAATAAAAAAGGGAACTCGCAGTAAAAAGAGGGAACTCGCAGTAGGAACTCGCAGTAAAAAAGGGAACTCGCAGTAAAAAGAGGGAACTTGTAGTAGGAACTCGCAGTAAAAAAGGGAACTCGCAGTAAATAAGGGAACTCGCAGTAAAAAGAGGGAACTTGTAGTAGGAACTCGCAGTAAAAAAGGGAACTCGCAGTAAAAAGAGGGAACTCGTAGCAGGAACTCGCAGTAAAAAGAGGGAACTCGTAGTAGGAACTCGCAGTAAAAAGAGGGAACTCGCAGTAGGAACTCGCAGTAAAAAAGGGAACTCGCAGTAAAAAGAGGGAACTTGTAGTAGGAACTCGCAGTAAAAAAGGGAACTCGCAGTAAATAAGGGAACTCGCAGTAAAAAGAGGGAACTTGTAGTAGGAACTCGCAGTAAAAAAGGGAACTCGCAGTAAAAAAGGGAACTCGCAGTAAAAAGAGGGAACTCGCATTAAAAAAAGGAACTCGTAGTAAGAAATCGCAGTAAAAACTACAAGTAAAAGGTAATCCTACACGTTAAACAAGGGAAACGCACCATGTACGCTACCTCTCTGGTGGTGCGGAGAGACTTGCAATTTATTTATCGCGGCGGTCCGGAAAATAAAAATGTTAAAAATTAAATAGTAACTTAGATCGTGTTCATAGGCCAATCGGGGAACCCTACACGTTAAACAAGGGAAACGCGCCATGCACGCTACCTCTCGGGTGGTGCGGAAATGCGTGCTAATATTTTAACGCGGCCGGATGAAATTTTAAAAAAAAAGCGCGGCTTCTTTCATGCGGTCAAATAATTTATCGGGGCGTTCCGGATTAAATATTGTTTACTCAGGTAAGTCTTTATGCGTGTACGAACACGTTTGCGAGTCGCCAGGTAGTTCATCCCTCCCCTTTCCACCGGCCCACCCGCCTGCCCGCCCCCCGTGTGCCCGCCGCCCGTGTGCCCGCCGCCGCGAGAGCGGAGATGCTTGCATCTCCCGTGACACCGCTGGGTGCACATAGGACCTTTTGCAGGCAGCACATTTGCACATTACACCCTCCCGCAGCCACAAAATGTGCTCACCGGTAACACATGTGCAGGTTTACACATTGCACATGTGTTGCACATTTGCATCCGGTGGCACCGTTGGGCCATTATGCCTAAATACTCACTACTTACATAGTTCAGTTGGAATCCTTTTCTTCTTCCGGCTACTTTTATTTCGGGATCAAACTCTCGCGAGGGGTTTAGTAAACAAATTGTACGTGCATGCCGCTTTTGGCTCTCGGTAGCTTGCCTACCTGGAGATCAAGGTGTTCTAATTGCTACTCGATAAAAAAACAAAAATATTATAATATATATATATATATATATTATATATATATATAATATAATAATATTATATAATATAATATATAATATATATTATATTATATATATTATATATAATTCTTATGGTCATAATTATAAACTTTGTTTTACTATATATTATTTTATTAAAACATTAAAATTATAGGATTTCATTTCTTGAATTAATGTATCAATTTATTATATATGTGCAATCAACATGTTACATAATATGCTAATATTTCGCAGCAAATTCAGAGCTTAACACTACTTTTAAATATTTTAAGTTATTTTAACACTTTGACAGCTATTCTTATTATAAAAATGTCAATACCAAAGCCTGAATTTGAATAGAAAGGGAAAAAATGCTTGAAAAAATTCGCTGTAAATATGCTAATAATATTCATTTTGATGCCACTTAACGATTAATATCAGTTACTGCTGGAGTCAAAGAATATTTCCCTGCAAGTGAATCAAATGAAATAAATTTTGAAAAATCGAGAATGTTCTAAAACTTATGGTTTGAGCAAATTCGGTCTTGCAGTTTTCTTACAACAGCTCCATTTTCGGTTTTAGTCCATAGTTAAGGCCAATGTTAAACTTCTACCACAGTTTTCACAAAACTGATAAGACAGATTCACTTCAAAATTTGTATACCACCTATTGATGGTGAGTTCTAAGTCCCTTGCAAGTCTTGTTGCATTCAGGCGGTACGATTGCGAAATATCAACCTACTGAAATTCATCCTTAAGCTCCGAAATATTTCTTATTTTTGGAATTTGCTCATTTAAACTAAATCAATTACCAATTTGGTAATTTAATAATCATCAACTATTACGTAAGAGTTTGCCCATATAGTATTGGTATGAGATTAAGTTTTTAAGATCGTCAAGTTTATTTATTAAAATCGAATATAAAACGTTTTATATTGAAGAGATACACGTTATGAAAATTACGTATAGAATTAAACGATACTAATATCTACTACTAATAATAGTATTATTATTATACAGGGTGTTTACAAAGTTTCTGACATTTTTAGGCGTCAATTAAAACTACAAAGGTGAACATAAAACTTACTTTTTATACATCAAATTGTAGCTTGAATTTTTATGATTTCATACTTTTTAAAGAAATTAAATTGATCTTATGCTTCTCGTTCAGTAAAATTATGAACGAAAAAAGGGAGTTTTTTTTTGCAATTTTCAGTCTCTAACTCTTCACTACCAGCCTTCAGAAAGGCAACAATCCCTATGTTCGCCTTTGTAGTTTCTATTGACGCCTAAAAATGTCAGAAACTTTGTAAACACCCTGTATATACTTCATTTTGTTATATAATAAAAAATGTAAAGAAAAAATTCAAATTAAATTCATTGATTCAGAAATGTTCTATCATGCAAAAGTTTATTTTTATATAATATATAGTTAAATTGTTTTTCAATAAATTCAATATTACAAAATTGTCAGTTAATAATTTTTTTTTTTAAAAAAAAAGGCAACATTAAATTTAATTTAATCAAAACTATGGAACAAATTTAATATGCCAAAGACTCTTTTTTTACAACTTATTTCATTTAAGTTGTTATATAAAAGTATAACGTTTCTTTTTTATTTAATTTTTGCGATATCCTTAAATTTCAAAGTGAAAATGTAGTTTGATTTTCTTTTGTTCTAAGAAAGTCAAGTATGAACATTAATGTAATTAAAATTTAATAAATTATGTTTAATCAATTTTTGAATTGACTACATTACTTTAAAAAAAATATTTATATATTCAAAACAATTTTTATTATTTTTTTTTTTTTTTTAATCAAAGGATGCGTTTTTAATATATTTGTGAATTTTTTTCGAAGCAAGAGTGAACATTTAAAAGTTTATGGGTATATGCATATGACGTGAAATTTTATTTCTGTTTTCGGTTCGTTCCATTCCTCATTATTTTTTGTGTATCTCTTCGGTATAAAACATGCTATACTACCGTAATTCAGTAAAAAATAAGAATAAAAAATCACGAATTCACTTTCACTTGACATAAATAAAATCTCAATTAATTTACTATTTTCTGGTTGAAATAGCACAGTTCTAGTAATCATGTATTTAAAACTTTTGTTATGTTTATTGTCTACTTTTGTAAGTTAAAGGAATGATGGATTTCTGAAGTTTATAATGTCGAGCGTGGCATTGACCGGTTTTCGTTAGATCACCGAAGTCAGGTCACGTCGAGCGTCAAACCACGCTCCGAGCGTGGTTAGTACTTGCAAGGGTGACCGTTTCAAGTAAAAATTACGTTGCTTACGTTATTCATCTCGCTTTCTACCTTTCTACCCAGTGCATTGATGCACTTGTGTGTGGTTCCCCAGGCTTTGGACATCGCTTTGGTTCATTGATAAAAAGTAGAGGTGTCCGTCCTGATTGAGGTTTTCCACTGTTCCCTCAGTCTCACCACAGCGAATGCTGGGACGCGTAGCAGGCTGTGGCCATCATTCGTTCCCTACCTTATCCCTATACCCAGTTCCCCGCCGTGAGCTGTAAGCTATTAGGGGTTTATTCTTTTTAAAAAAATAATAATAACAATAAATAAAATATATATATATATATATATATATATATATATATATATATATATATATATATATATATATATATATAAAATATATATTATATAGATGGAAAAATATTTTTATACTTTTGATGAAATAATATTATACATAAATGTATTTGTATTACATAAATTTTTATTTCAAAAACTTTAAAAAAATTGAAATTAATAATTTATCGTCATATTAATTAATTATATTAATGATTTAAAACAAATATCAATGAATAAAATGCAAAATTATATATGGGCCCGATGAAAACATTAAAAAAATAACACAATAACGTATATACAGTGTACAGTTATAGTTATTTTTTAATATAATTATGGTTAATATATAGAACCATTTCACGTCATCGTGCCCACCTTAACCACCAAATATTATAGTTCTTTGATTTAGATAAAAATCACAGGACATGTGTGTATAATGGACCTACAAAAATATTTTTTGGATTTTTCAAAAATATTCAAAATTAAGGGCGTATGGGCAAATACAAAATGGCGTCAGAATGCATATGTAGCAAACGGCGGCTCAATTTTATCCGAAAATATTATACATAGATTAAATTTGATTTTTTATAAAAAGATACACAACTATATGTGTCTACAAACTCCAGCTTTCAGATTCTCTCTACGAGTTTTAGATTTTTTGTTATACCGGTTCCCGTAAGTCAAGTATGACGCTTTTAACGCTTTTGTGTTCAGTACCCCAAGTAAAGACTAATTTTTTTAAAAATAAAAAAAAATATTCGATATAACGCCTAAACATGTCTTCTAACCATAAAACGTCTTAAAATAAAATTAAATGTTTTTCTCAATTTATGGTACAGTAATCATTTAAGCGTACGTAAGTAAGTGTACGTAAATACAGTACGTATTTAAGCGTAAGTCGATGTCACCTGCACTTAAGAGGGCGCTTTAGCTCGACTCTACACCAAAACTGGAGGGGAGAGTTTTTTCACTGAGGGGTGGGTCACGGTGACTCGAAGCAAGCTGAGGTGGCTTGCTGCTAAAGCTTGACGTTTGTCGAGCGCTCGGAGCACATGTGCACACATGTGCGGGTTGACCACAAACGTCAATCAACATAATTAGGCCGTCAAATTTATGCATTTTTTTTTAAATTTCATTTGATTAAAACGGTATTACAATAATCAGTTACAGGAGAAAAAATTAGGCCACAGGTGTCTTTTATTTTTTTCCCTAAGATATTTTTTGACAATATTAAAAATAAAAAACTGATTTGACACCCTTGAGGACCTTTTTCTATTTACTTCAGCAATGTCGTTTTAGTTAGATTGCAGGCAATTTATGAGACGATCGAGTATAAAGGAAATGTATATATTGTTATTATATATATATATATATATATATATATATATATATATATATATATATATATTTATATACAGACTGGGCCAGAAATGGTGTTCCGATCGTACGCTAAATTTTCGGCGGGAGGACTTTCAGCTAGAAAGTTGAAATTTGGCATACATAAAGCCAAGGGTTGTAAGTTTTTTTGAAATGTGTTAGATTTTTTTTTAAATCACCATTTCATGACTTTTTAGGGGTGGATTCATGATTTGCATTACTTCCTTATGGGATTTCCATGTTAAATTAAGTTGATAGAAAAATTTTGTCTGATCAGCACCAAATTTTTTTTCTGGGGATTTCAAAACACGCTAAATCTAATGGTGTAATTTAAAATGTGATAAAAACAACCCCTAACGACATATTGACCTTTACTACGTTAAAAAATTGTTGTATCCAAATTTTGACATTACCATTGAAACAAGCTTATTTTTTTACCCCAGAAAACACCTTTAATTTTTTTAAATTGGAAGTAGTTAAGGATTTAATTTTTAGGGGTTGGTATTTTCACCCCTAATGATGAAATCCTTAAATGTCTCCGAATTAAAAAATTCAAATATGTTTTCTGGAGTAAAAAAATGAGCTCGTTTCAATGATAGTGTCAAAATTAGGATACAATCATTTTTTAATGTAGTAAGGGTCAATATCTTGCTAAGGGTTGTTTTTATCACATTTTAAATTACACCATTAGATTTAGCGTGTTTTGAAACCCCAAGAAAAAAAATTTAGTGCTGATCAGACAAAATTTTTCTATCAACTTAATTTAACATGGAAATCCCATAAGGAAGTAATGCAAATCATGAATCCACCCCTAAAAAGTCATGAAAGAGTGATTTTAAAAAAATTCTAACACATGTCAAAAAAACTTACAACCCTTGGCTTTATGTATGCCAAATTTCAACTTTCTAGCTGAAAGTCCTCCCGCCGAAAATTTAGCGTACGATCGGAACACCATTTCTGGCCCAGTCTGTATATATATATATATATATATATATATATATATTATATGTATGTTATATACAATATACATATTAGTTATGTACTATATGAACATCAATACATACATCAATAAGGATATAAAATATTGATAAATATAGGAATATAAGTATGCCAAAAGTGATTTCAAAATGTAACCAAATTATAATTTTGAGTAATAATAAATTAATATTTTGGTAATTTTTTACTCTCAATCTTATTAATGATGTTACGAAAAAAAAAATACCAATTTTATTTGAAGCTCAAGTGTTTAACATTTTGAATATTCTCTGTGGAAATTGAGAGTCTATAAATATAATTATATTAAAAGATTAATAAATGCCGCACGATTAACTATATTACTATATTATACTCTGATTTATCAGATTTATCAGATTTCTATTATAATATCTTTATACTTCCTACAGACTATTCCAACTATAAAATCATTAATGGAACAAATAAATTTAGTACTAGATGCATAATGAAATTTTATATATCACTCATTTCATTTTCTCCTTTTCCTGAACCCCATCATTATAGTTGAACCTATTATTATTTATAAAAAAAATAGCAACTTTTTGCATTTTGAATTTAGTATTATTGTTCCTGTATCTTTACAATAATTATCTTTGATATAATTTTGATATATAGTTTTAACAAAAGTAATTTCTGCTTATTATGACATAACAAATATTACGTCAGGCTTTATTGTATAATGATCATTGTAACATATTTGCATTTTTTAGTTGTTTTTTTATTACATGTGTAGATTCCTATGCAGGACTAGACCCGCACGCGGTAACTGAGCTATTCACGGTCATAAAGCACCCTCTAGGCGTGACACTGCAAGAGTGCACATGCACACTCGAATAACTTTTTTTCAAATTCAAATTTTTATTTCGATCATATAGGCTGTAACAGTCGGACATGTTTTTTTTAGGCAGAATAATATGTATGATCAACTGCAAAGCAACGAAGTTTATGTATATTCTAATAATAAATTATTTCAATAAAAATAATCTTTGTACATGTACCTCTATGTTGTATTATGTACAGCCACCTGAGGAAATAAATAAATAAATAAATAAATAAATAAATAAATAAATAAAATTGATAATTATATATATATATATATATATATATATATATATATATATATATATATAATTTCTATAACACATTAAAATGTTTAGTGTGTAAAAATATTAATATAAACATTTATTATGGATCACTTAAACCATACAACATTAGATTAAAATTCATAGTGCAATTACGGCCTCTTTTTGATATTGATATCTTTATAATAATAGCTTTATATTTACTTTATATTACTGAAAAAAATAGTATATACCCGAGTTGAAATAAATTTCATCTATTCTTCGCAATTAAACTCTCCTCTCGTCTTTTCTCCTCTTATTTTGCACCATTTTAGAGGAAAAAAGAGGTGAAAAAGACGAGATTACGTCTTTTTTCCTCTCCTTACAGTTAGTCTTCTTGAACATAAAATGTTAGAAATATTGTCTTCATTTCATCCTCACTTTGAGCGAAGAGGAAATAAGATGTGTTTTAGAGGTAAAAAGATTACTTTTAGACGTGTAAAAGATGAGTTGAAGACGTAATTTTTCAACTAGGGTATAATTATTATTATTATATATAAGCGAGATATTTCTACGTGTACATAGTCTGTTGATCTGTGCAGTATACTCTGACTGTGAAAGGAAGTTTTTTGTTTTTTTTTTTAATTTTTTTTATGTCCTACTCGAGGGTGAGACTGGGGGTAAGGTCAAGCAATAAATCACGGCTCGAGGGAGGGGAGTGCGGGAGGCTTGAGTCGCCTCCTGCCCCTCTGTTTGTGCTCGCCGACAAACTCAAGTCCAGCAAAATCCAAGAAAATTTTATTAAAAAATTTGACATTCATGCATTTTCGCTCCAATTTATCAGGTAGAAGTAATAAAATTTAAATCTTTCTGCTATTTTTGCTTGAAAGACCACAAACTTTTCTACAAGATATACAAGTCCATTTCTTTGTACTATTTTTAGTTTTTTTGTAAAAAATTACTCAAAAGTGCAATAATCGGCTACTTTGGGTGTTGATAAACCATAATTATCAAAATAGTATCAAAATATGAAGATGTATATTTAGTAGAGCAACATTTGTTCTATATACTGAGAAAATTTTAGCTTTGTGGTACTAATAGTTCTGCAAAAAGAACTGTAGTAAAAAAAACATCTTTTGGAACGTCAAAAATCAACTAAAGCGCCCTCTTAACGAAAATTTTAAGTACACCATTAGAATCCATTAGTAAGAATAAAAAATAATCTCGATGTCGTTTTTTCTTATTTTCTGGCAAAATCTACTGCGGTATTACGTTCCGCGCGGTTCCGCGCATGGCGCGCGAGCGCGCTAACTATTTGGAAGACCGCGGCTACTCGCGAATTTGAGGCGACAATATTATTTTACATGCTCGATGTAATTATTAACAGAGATGATTATAATTATTAATTATAATATTTATAATTAATATAACATGATTATGTATTTACCATCTCAGATTATAGCAAAGAAATTAAAAAAGCAAAACATATTAACTTATTATACCGATGCTGCTGCATGTTTGTATTTACATTTGTTATATTGGTTCCACTACAAAGTACGAGTACAAACTATGGAATACTAGTTTGTGTATTTTATTTATTTTTTGTATTTTTTCTTTACAAAAAACATAAAAAATTACGAATATTAAAATAACTTAATAACTACTATTTAAATATATTAATATTTGATTTACTATAGTATTTAAAAACATCATTGTGTGTTTTATTTACGGTAATTACAATGTGTAACAAAGCGTAGAGAGGAAGAGAGGGCTGCACAGATCAGTTTATTTCGGTCTTGTCTAGTATACGGTAGCTGCTGTGCTCTGCCTCCCGAGCCTGTGCAACCTAGGAGGTGCTTCAAAGCATAGGTTAGACTTTAGACCTAACAGTAGCACGTCTGTGGTTCAACCTCAGTTCGCTCGACGTGCGCCTTTTGATTTTAGTGTTTTACAAGTGTTATAAAACTGACAAAGCGAAATTTTTTTATTATTATTTTTTTGCTTACTTTTTCCCACTTTCTTCTTACCCCTGTAGTATAAAAAGAAAAAACAAATAATATTACCACTAAATATTTCAGGAATGGCTAGCTAGGAATGGCCCAGCCCTGTTGCAAACTGCCAGTACCCGACCCGCGGGCCAGGCCCTGAACGGTCAACGTTTGCCATGCTACGAGGAAGCTTTAATTTAAATTATGACGTATACCTAAATATACATAGTTATATGATAATATTATAAATATGATCTGACAAGTATATAATATATTTATACACTTGAGATGCGGCTAATTATTTTTTTTCCTTCATACTTTTTTTTTTAATTTAATGTTCTCATTATTTACAATAACAATAAATTGATCATACCTAATTTCGATGGGAGTTTAAAACCGCAGTTTTTTTTTTACCTACACAATTTCAGTTGCGGAACCAGACGGAGGAAGCAGGGGAGCTCTCAGGTTTTATATATCCAAAGCTTTTGGGTTAACATAGGACTCCTATTTCATTGAAGGCACGATTAGTGTTTTTAATGTCACGTAGAAAATAATGTACCTTTTCTTCTGATTTCAGCTATGAAAATGAAGAGTATTATTCGGTATATTATATATATGTTATTAATTTGTAAGACAGCATCAGATATATGTACAATGTCAGCTGCTCATAGAAATAAAAAATATAGAGCAACTCATAAAATTAATCTGAATATTGTTGCACATAATAATACTGAAATTACTGAACAAAATGAGGTTATTGCCTGCGAGAAAATTTCAAAAAGTTTCTATGAAAACGATGATGACATTGAGTTCATTGATGACACTGAGTTCATTGATGACCTTTATTTATTAGACGAGCAAGTGTTAACAAATAAAAACCATTGCTTGGACGAGGTAGAAAAGAAATCAATTTGTAGTGAGATTCTTCCTAATCATGATGCTCAATTGGAGGAGAGCGAGGGGGAGGAGGAAATGGAGGAGAAGGGGGAAGGAGAGGTGGAGGAGGCAAGAGAAGACATGTCAATAGACAGCGACAGTAACTCAAACTATTATTTTGAAATATTTAGTGACACTTCTGGATTATCATCACGTGACGAAACTTCTGATGAAATCGATAGTTTACCAGAAGAGTCTCACAAACCAAAGATTCAGCAGGGCCTTAAAAAATGGGCATTATCACATAACATTACCCACGTAGCAATAAATGGACTGTTAGAGACACTTCGTGAAAATAATATTGAGTTGCCCAAAGATGCAAGAACCTTACTAGGTACAGAACGAAAAGCAATAATTCTTCCGATGAAATGTTTAGATGGTACAATAGGGGAATTTTGCTATTTTGGTCTTTTAGAAGGATTACGTCGCCAGCTAGGACACTTACGTCGCATTCAAAAGTTAAAAGGGGAATTAAAATTATTATTTAACATTGATGGTTTGCCCATTCATAAATCTACGAAAAAAGAATTCTGGCCTACACTTTGCAAAATATTTCATAAAAAAATTAATTTTCCTCCCTTTGCAGTAGGAATTTTCTGTGGAAATTCAAAGCCTGCCAGTTCAGACGATCTTCTTGCCCTCTTTATAAATGAATTAAATAATCTCATTGAACAGGGTGTTGAGTTTGATAATAGCAAATTCTCAGTCACTGTTAAGGCTTTCGTATGCGACGCACCAGCTAGAGCTTTTGTTAAATGTATAAAGTATCATACTGGATTTTTTTGTTGTGAGCGTTGCAAAATAAGGAGGTCAACTGTTGACAATACTCGAGCGTATCTACATAATGATAAGACGTACCGTACTGATATAAAATTTTCAAAATTTTCTTACAAAATGCACCAGCGTAGTAAATCGAGAGTATGCGACATAAAAAATTTTGGTGCTGTTACTCAATTCAGTCTTGATTACATGCACCTTATTTGTCTTGGTGTTATGAAAAAACTTCTTTTAATCTGGACTAAAGGTCAAGGTTGTCGTAAAAATAAGCATAAACTCTCAACTGAGGAGCAAAAAAATTTTCAGAGCAATATTGTAAATTAGCCAAATACATATCGAGTGAATTCAATAGACATCCAAGAAGCTTAGCGGAGTTACACAACTGGAAAGCAACAGAGTTTAGATTATTTCTCCTTTATACTGGACCAATTATTTTAAAAAAAATTGTATCAAAACAAGTATATGAACATTTTCTTCTCTTGCACTCTGCCATTAGGATCTTATGCAGTGAAGAGCTGTGCTTACAAGAGGAACAAATTGCAAAGGCCGAGAAATACCTCCGTTTGTTTGTTACAAGTGGTAAAGAAATTTATGGAAAATGTTTTCTCATTTATAATGTTCATAACTTAATTCATCTTGCTGATGTTGTACGGAATCTTAAAGGACCTTTAGATCATTATAGTAGTTTCCCATTTGAAAACTTTCTTGGCACTTTAAAAAAATTAATTAAGTCGTCCACGAAGCCACTTTCGCAAATAAGTCGAAGATTATCAGAAAAAAAAACATTTGCAACTGTGAAAGATACAAAAGAAATTCGATTACTTTATGAATCTCAGCAAAACAATCAAAATTTTATTGAAGGAAAATCGTTCAAGCAGTGCATTTTTAACAACATTTATATAACTTGCTCTTCTACAGATATTAGGGACCGATACGTCATACTCAGTTCAGGTTCTATTATGAAAGTTAATCAAATTATTAACACTAGTAACAAAGATGCAGGTTGTGTAAATTCAGTTTTCTTAGTTGGTCAACAATGTAAACAAATTGGATTTCTTTACTCTAAGCCTTGCAATTCAGAAGCATTGGACATGTACAAAATATCAAATAGAGATTCAAATACTACTATAACCTGCCGTCTTGCTGAAGTCAAGAACAAATGCATGGTGATAAGAAAAAACAACAAGTACTATGCCCTAGAACTCCTCCATCACAACGTTTAAAAACAGGTATTGTAATTGTTGTACGATAATTTTATTTGCCAAAGCAATTGATTTTCATTAGATTGAATATTTATCTAATTGAATTTTGGAAACTGATATAGTTATAGTAAGCTATTATATAGGTTAAACTTTGCACATGTCACTACTTTGGCTGGACAATAATGTATATGATTAAAAAAAAAAAAAAACTTCATAATTAAAAGTGACATTTCGCCTGAAATATAGTTAAATCAGTTAAATGTTATCAAAGTAAATTCATAGCCTCTGAAAAGTTCACTTTTGCAGCCTTATATTAGTCGCCATTGTGAATATTCATTGACCGTGGTGATTAAAGCTGCAAAATGATCTTCAGAGGCGACGAATGCATATGAATTCAGCGTTATACTATGCAATCATACAATAATAAATTATATATATATATATATATATATATATATATATATATATTTATATATATATATATATATATATATATATATATATATATATATATATATATATATATATATATATATATATATATATATAATATATATATAATTTATTTTTTTATTTAATTGCTAATAAAATCAAATAAAACTGTTACGAATTGTCTGAAAGTTTGAAATATTATAGTGGAAAGTATTTATTATAAATTATAGTTACAAGATAATATTTATATTTTATTACAAGTTTTAATGATAACAGTAAAAAATAATAATACCCATAAAAAGTCGCATTATAATCAATAATATTAATAATTAGGATTTTTTTTTCTTTCCTGATTCATTTTCGATTCGTCGCGTAGTTTGTTTGTCTCCTTCCGGCAGTACACCCTCAAAACAGTGCTGTTAAAATAGCTGCATAACAATTAGATACACGTAAAAAGATGGCGGAATATAACTTGGAGTATACGTACCTAATTTTGTTACGATTGATTGATTGATTGGTTGGTATTTTGGGGTAATTTACATATTTTGGTCATTTATACCCCCCCCAAATTTTGTTATGTTTGAATGTTGTTTTAAAGAACTAGAGAAAAAATAATATATCGATACCGAATGATTTCAGATGTAGCATATAAAAAAATTGTTTATTTGTAATTTTGTTTTTTACCGGGATTATTCTCCCCATCGTAAATTAATTATGTATTTGTGTGTATATAAATATATATATATATATGATATGGTGGCATCCGGACGTGAATTCGCTTCGAACGCGAAATTTTCGTTCCCGACGCGTTGAGATCATTCGAAAATTCCAAGAAGTGAAATTCGCGTTCGGAGCATCGCAAATTTGATACAAAACTCATTGAAATTTGAAATAGGATGAATACTGCTGTTCGCGGTGAACATTAATCAATTAATAACGTAATAATTTCGTAATATGCTAATTACTTAATGAATTAAGTAATTAACTACTTGAAACGTAAGAATGGAAGAACAAAAAATAGGAACGTATTATGATTAAGATAACAGCACATACCTTTCAAAACAGCATAAAAATATAAAGCATATGAAAATAAAATATTATATTGCATAAAATTCAATAGTGTCGTACAATTTTTTTACAGCAGTATAGAAAACATTTCTCTCTATAATTAAGGTAGAGATAACGTTGATCAGCTTTTTTTTTATTTTTTTTTTAGCTCCATTTGATTAACATGTAAACCTTAGCAAATTCACAACAATTCTACAATTATTTTGAGAAGCAAATATTAGTGCATAAAAACCATACAAAAAGTTTAAAAAAAATTTAACGAGCCGACTTTTTTTAATTAAGTCTTTAGTTTGTCTCTCCATGCATGGGAAAGCCCTATGCTGAAAATTAGATAAATTAATTTAAAAAAATCGGCGCGGTAAATCGTTTTGAAACTTTTTCTATGGCTTTTAGGCACTAATATCTGCCTCTCAAAAAATATCAGAATTTTTGTAAATTTGGTAAGGTTTACATGTTAATTATATAGAGCTAAAAAACAGCTGATTGACGTTATCTCTACCTTAATATTTTTACACTGCAACGAAGGAACATTTGTCCATAATCTTAGGCATAAACCAACACGACAGCACCGCACACAAATAAGAAGTGACACTTCTTCAATATTCTTCAAATTGAAGGATATTTAATCTAATTTAATGTATAATATGTAACTCAATCAAAGTTTTCTGCTCGTTGTTAGTAAACAAAATATTGTTGTGTAATGTCTGTCGCGTAAAAGGAAAAACATGGGACGGTTGTTGATTTACATGTTAACTTATGGAAAATGACTGTTAATTATGAAGTTGAAACGGTTAACTAGTGCCAACAATGCCATTATGCCTAAAAATATGGACAATTTTTTCTTCGTTGCAGTGTAAATATAATAATTATAGAGAGAAGTGGTCTCGATACTGCTGTTAAAAAATTGTACGGCAATATTGAATTATATACAATAATATAATATTTTATTTTTATATGCTTTATATTTTTATGATGTTTTGAAAGGTATGTGCTGTTTTCTTAAGGATAAGATAACGCCACGAACGTTAATTTAAAAAAAATACATCAAAAAGGTCCTTTCACATATAGTCCGATTTTGCTGCGGCATGTTACAGAATTACCGCAAGCTTTTCACATACTCTCGTACGTCTGCGCGCGGCTCTTGCGGTGGAAAATCACATGAGTGCCGCAGAAATATCAGAATGACTGATTTTTCTGCGGAGTGCTGCAACATGCCGCAAAACGTGCCGCAAGACATCGTGGCGTTTTGCGGCATCATCAACAACTTTTGTTGCGGCATGTTGCACGGTGTTTCGGCATGTTTTTGCGGCAAAATCGGACTATGTGAAAGGGCCTTCACACAAAAATTATGAAAATAATTTAAAATGTTCTCTTCTACACCCCCTATCAGTAGCTAAAATATCAGGTACACAAATACCATCTAGTTTTTGAGTTATGAATTTTTAAAGTGGACCAATTTAACATGGAAGATCCATTTCCCCATGTTAAAGTAGTCAACTTTTAAAACTAAAACTATATACACATGTAACATATAACGGAAAAAACATCGTCACTTTTTGGATGTTTTGGTTTTAAAAATTTTGCGTTGATTATAGAACGTTTATGAAACCTTTTATTAATGTTTCCTAAAATCATGCTTCAATGTGATAAATAAATATCAAAACAGGTCTAAAATGATTTTATTAAATATTTTACCCAATTATTTTTTAGCTCTTTGAATATTATTTTTATGAAGGATGTACATCGAAAATATGTTTTTCATGCGATATAAAATCGTTCCAAAAATAGCTACATTTATACATTTTTTAATCGTTTTTTATCTCCGGACAGTGAATTTTTTTAACACCCTACTATAATCAAAGTAGGGTGTGGCGCAGTGCGCTTGACCGGGTCTCGTCAGATCACCGAAGTCAAGCAACGCCGCGCGTGGTTAGTAGTTGGATGGGTGACCATTTTCAACAAAAACCACGTTTCCCACCCAGGGGTAAAACGTTGCGCTTTTCCACTATGTGGTTCCCCTGGCTTTGGACCATTGCACTTCCGGTTCATTGACAAAAGCTGTAGCGTCCATCCTGGCTGAGGTTTCCACGTTTCCCTCAGCCGCAGGCAAATGCCGGGATGGATTTGCAAGGCCGTGGCCGCCCTCGTTCCAGAAGAGCCCGCGAAACGCTCAAGTTAGGGTTTCAGAAGGTTCGGAGTTTCAAAGTAGTATGTAATTAGTAAATAGAAGTACCCAGTAGGGTTTGATTAAAAACTAAAAAAAAAAATAATCAAAATAATATAAATAAATAATGTCGGATATAGTAATTAACTTGTTTTTTTTTAGTTAATAATTAAGGTAACGTGAAAATATATAAAAAAAAATACCACATTAATTATCTATAGTAGAAATAAGTAGGAGGAGGATAATGAAGGCAGCAGTAATCATAAACTTGCATGTGAATTTATTTTAATTTAAATTTAACTGAATACTTATATTTATTATTTTGTGAAAGTAATATTTATTGATCAGATTTACATCAAAGTATTTATTTCAAATTTTAAAATAAATATACTACAATTGTAGGAAATATTTTATTACACAAAATAAATTTAGTTTCGTACACTTGTAATATATTTATTTAAAATTTAATCTGGATATTTTGATGTCCAGATTACTCCAGATCAATAAATATATTCATAATATATTTGTATATTATGTTATTTTTTAAATAATTTTTAATACTACTGCTGGTCGTATTGCAAGATTTGCAAGTAATATTTATTTTGCCGCTGTATTTTTTAGATGCATATAGACCGGTAATAATAATTGTTTACCTCTATGATGATTTATAAGAAAAAGATACGTTCAAAATTATCACACTTTTCGCGGCGTCAATAGAAAAAGTGTGTGGGTGGGTTGGCTTGTTGGTTTGAGGAGAGAAGAAAGCGGGACATTATAACAGCGAGCGAGTGTGAAAGATCCTCGCCATGTGTGGTTTTATGTCTTTCGGGCATTACAGAGCGATCACGTGGTCACTCGTGATTGGGGAGAGGCAGGCAGGCTGAGATTTAGCTGGGAAGATCTGCTTGCAGCGGGTCCAGCTGACGGTGCGGTGACGTAACCCGCGCCGCCCGCGCGCGTATTATGCCAGTTTTCCGGCCGCCTTGTAGTGTTCGGATGTGATATTTCGTGTACTGCAGGATTGAGGTGATGTATTATTTATTCCTGCATTGTTGTTCCCAGTGATAGAGTGAAATAAAGTGTAAAGTACAGTACAAATTAGTGACTATGTGATATAAAAGTCAACCATGGAAATAATTTTATAATTAACATTTAATTTTCCTTCAATACAATTCTAATGTTTCAAATTTGATGCGATAAAAATAAAAATACATTTCATAAAATAATATGATGATATGATACTCTAGTATTCTAAAAAGTGAGCCAGTTAAATAAAGCTACGTTCGACAACAACCATCTGAAGAAAAGGTATATTAAATATTATGCTAATGAAGAAAATGGGAATTGTAAAGATGTTATATTTGAATAAAAAAAATATAATAGCAACTTATGTGTTTCAAATTTTTGAGTTTTTCCAACAATTTTAGTAAATAATGAAATGTAGTATAAATATACAAATATTGTAATATTTTATACCAAAAAATAAAAAAGTCAACTATAGTACAGACACCCTGCTTCAATAAACAGAACTTTATAAGCTTCATTAAAATTTTGTATTATATTTGCTGTAAGGATTAATGGCACCGTTAGCAGATACTGATAATTATTGGCCGTTGGTAAACGCTAATTAAATATTTTATACCCAAAGATAAAGTATTTATTTTTTTTTTTTACTAAACCTGATCAAAAATTAAATAAAATAGGATCAAGGTTTTTTACTTATTAATTTTTTTAGTAGTTTTAGACGCTGATTTAACTTTTATATATATATATATATATATATATATATATATATATATATATATATATATATATATATATATATATATATTTCTAGGCGCTAATTAAGTGATAATCAACTGATTATCATACAAGGGTTTCTTTGCTGATGATGGATGGCTGCAGTGCAACTTGCAGACAACATGCGAAGATTTTAAATTTTTTTTCGTGACAATTTGTAGTTTTTTTCTCATCATCAACAAATTATTCCACAATTACTATTATTCAAATTAAGATAGATAGTCACTAAAAGCCCGTTTGGCTGGCACTACTAACATTTCTGCTCTCCCGAAATGTACCTTTCAAGTGTGGCTGCATCAGTGGAGTAGTCGAGGATATTGTGGGGAATGATCGTATACCCACCGAAAAAATTGTTTACAGGTATTTAGATAGGCAATGTATTCGCTGACGTCATCAGCGTATACCTGAAGGTCAAAACGTACCCCTACTGAAATCTTTAGGACTACATCACTGGCCGCTGCATTAGGTAGAATTCGATAGTATATATTTATATATTGCATACTAAAAATTACGCAGTGGTGTACTACTAATATCTTTCGCTACGATGATATATTTTGCTCTTTGGTATTATTAAAAAATTAAAGGAAAGTCAAAGGTAAGCTATTCATAAACAAAAAAGTTGGAAAGCATAAAATATTCTGAGAGGAGTTATATGGTATTGTATCATAATTTTAATAATTTGGTATCAGTCACTGAAATAATAGTAAACCTACATATAAAAGGAAAGAAGGTTTCTATAGGCCACATTAGGCTAGTTAAAAAGGAAACAGTGTAAAATTTTGGGGTAGAAACCCCCCAATCTGAGGCCTGCTCGCTCCTTCCCCCCCCCCCCTGTATCGAAAGGTTTTTTATTGGTTGTGGATTGGATTTTTGAAACGTTGTTTTATGAAACGTTAATTCACCGGAAAAACCCCGGTCCTAGGAAACCTCTTGAATACGTTGTTCAACAACCGATATAAAACGCTTCCATGGATGGATAAAAATCGCATTAATAACATTACTTTTTTACATGGGTAAGGGGTGTAGAGAAGAACATTTAAAAAAAAAGTCATAATTTATGTGTGAGGGATTTTTTTTTAACATTGGTGGCGTTATCTTACCCTTATACAATACGTCCCTATTTTTTGTTCTTCCATTCTTACGCTTGAAGTAGATAATTAATTAAATAATTATTTAATTAACTAATTAATTAATTATTTAATTACCTAATTAATTCATTAGCATATTACGAAGGTATTATATACGTTGTTAATTGATTAATGTTCACCGTGAACCACGGTACTTATCCTATTTCAAATTTTAATGAGTTTGGCTTTCTCGCCATGAATTTCGCGTCATGGGAATCATTAAAAGACATCTTAATTTTGTTCCGAACGCGTTGGACGTTTTTCACTTTGTTCACAACGCGTTGGGATCATTCTCGTTTGTTCCGAACGCGTTGGGATCAAATAATTTTGATCTCAACGCGTTGTGAATTTTGATTAAGTGCCCAACGCGTTGGGATCAAAACTGCAATGCTCCGAACGCGAATTTCGCTTCTTGGAATTTTCGAATGATCCCAACGCGTTGGGAACAAAAATTTCGCGTCCGAAACGAATTCGCGTCCGGATGCCAACATATAACATAATTATGAAGAAAAAAAAAAATTTTATCCTTTACACAGTTCTATATTAAAAGTTTGTACCCAGTGGCAGATCCACGGAGGGGGAGGGGGGGAGATGAGGTGATCGTCCCACATAAGTTTCCAAAATGCATTGAAGTTGTCATCGACTCTCTAGCTCCCACCCGGTCACCGCTGGATCATAAAATATATTGTACGATATTTCAACAAATAATATATTTGTGAAATGTTTTCTCACAACACATTAAAATATGTTATTCTGACCACTTCTGACACTATGGCAGAGTAGACGTGTTCAATTAAGCATGAATGTAATTATTGACCTTATAAATACGCGTGCCATGGTTGTGTATGTCTGTTATGTACACCTCTGGACACCATAAACGTTTTTCCTGCTTTGTTTGTTGGCATTACCACGTACTTTATAGACGCTGTGAAGCTAATTTTTTTTTTAATATTCATATAATGAATTCCCTTATTACCTCACTTGAAATTATTCGTGCTGTTCTGAGGTGAACACTTGACGTCCCAGAAATTTTCCCACTTGCAGCCTTCAATTATTAATCACCATGCTGTGTGATATTCTTTCTGAGTTTTTTGACAAGTCAACAAAGGGAAATTTTCCGGGATGATGACTGTATTTCAGGATATATTTTTATATGTGTGAATCTGTTTATTTAGTTAAAGATTTAATTATTTAGAAGAACAAAACAACCCGTGTGGTTGAAAATGGCAAATGATTAATTACATGCATTATAATATCATATAGTATATGTATAAATGTGTGCACATATTTAAATTTATATCATTTTACCAAAGTCTTAATTCTACTCGCACAATGGTTGTAACAAACCATTGTTTATAATGTCTGTCGCATGAAGCTATTTTCATTGTTAAACATGGGACGACGTAGTGCCTAATTTTGCCACCAGAGCAGAGAACGTAATGACATTGTTGGCGCTAGGCAATGGTGTCAACTACATAATTAACGGTCATTTTCCATAAGTTAACATGTTAATCAACAACCGTCCCATGTTTTTCCTTTCACGCGACAGACATTACACAACAATACTTTGTTTACCAACAACGAGCAGAAGACTTTGCATTGTATTATTTGGTATAAAATGAATTTTAAGATTCCCGGACAACTCGGAGCGGGGGCAACTGGGAGCCGGACGGCTCGGAGCCAAACGTGTTTGCTAGGACAACTCGGAGCACGGACAACTCGGAGCGTGGACAACTCGGAGCGCGGACAACTCGGAGCGCGGACATCCTGGAGCCATGGCAGGACAACTCGGAGCGCGGACAACTCGGAGCACGGACAACTCGGAGCCATGGCAGGACAACTCGGAGCGCGGACAACTCGGAGCGCGGACAACTCGGAGCAACGTATAATATACATATTCGGATCAATTTCAGCTATTTTCATCATAATGTCATTATCAATATTTTTCTGCATTCTTATATGCACATAAAATATTCTATAGCAACCATTTATAATTATATTTTTCTACTTAATTTATCCACTTAATTATCCACCTCGTTCGTCGTTTTAAAGTTCCTTGTGTATCTAATATTTGAAATTAAATAATACAAAACATTCATTGAAGACTAAGGGCTTCATTTATTTCTCATAATAATATTGAATACAATAACTTTATACAAAAAAAAATATTTCAGTTCATTAGCCCAATATTAACAATAATACAAAATTACAGTTAATTAAGTTAGTTAATGAAGAAATCATCAATGATTCAGAAGTCATGTAATAAAAACATAAAAAATCACAAAGTTTATAAACAATGGTCATCATGATGAAGGTGTTGATGTGCATATAAGAATGCAGAAAAATATTGATAATGACATTATGATGAAAATAGCTGAAATTGATCCGAATATGTATATTATACGTTGCTCCGAGTTGTCCGCGCTCCGAGTTGTCCGCGCTACGAGTTGTCCTACCATGGCTCCGAGTTGTCCGTGCTCCGAGTTGTCCGCGCTCCGAGTTGTCCTGCCATGGCTCCAGGATGTCCGCGCTCCGAGTTGTCCGCGCTCCGAGTTGTCCACGCTTCGAGTTGTCCGTGCTCCGAGTTGTCCTAGCAAACACGTTTGGCTCCGAGCCGTCCGGCTCCCAGTTGCCCCCGCTCCGAGTTCTCCGGATACCGAATTTTAATGACTGAAAAAACTACAAGTATGTCGCATATTCGTAATAAGCTAGTTAAGATAAGAACCTTTCAAAAATTTGTTTAAGAAAAATATTACACAATTTTTGAGAATACATAATGATACTTATCATCTTTATTCATTAAAAATTTAATAATTTTTATGACGGTATTTAAAGCCCTCTCTTGATTTTTTTTATAATCTTCCAGTACATGTAATAAGACTGGCATTCTTATTTATTTGTTAGGGGTTGTTTTAAATATAACGATACATTAATATATAAATTACCAAAGTTCTATATCTCATCATAACAAAAAGTAAATTATCTTTATTTTTTTTTTTACAGGCCGAATGGATATGACGTGGTTGAATTCCCTGATAAAACTATCAATGCAATATCGAGCATCTGGAAAATTGATGAAACTCAGATATATTGGACGGTAAAAAATTCAGACGCAACGAACTTTGCGAAGACACACAAAGACCCAAGATCAGAGAAATACAAGAATAAATTTACTGTTAAAACGTACGTAAATAGTCATGGACACTTTGAAACATGGAAGGACGCTAAAGCCGAGGAAAGGAAACAAGCTGAAAGTACCGAAAACTCGTCCGATCAAGAAGATGGAAAGAAAAAGGGAAATGAAAACGGAAAGGGAAAAGAAAAAAGGAAAAAGAGGAAAAATAAGATGTATGACAGCGATTTGTTTGACAAGAGTTCAACAAAGAAGAAGAAGCGGGTCCATGAAGATGAGAGTTCTGGAGATTCTAGTTCATCAGAAGAGGAGGAGGAAGAAGAGGAGAAGACTGACAGTGATGGCGATGATGGTGCTGAATCAGTACGAGAAGTTAATTTAATAAGGATGTCGAGTACATCGGAACGTCAACGCAGCCGTCAAAACACGCCAAGCCAAGAGTTGCAGCAGCAGCGAAGCCGCCCGTCATCGAGAGCTTCAAATCTCTCACATTCCCAAGAGAGCTTCGAAAGAGGTAAGCAGATTGTACTACAGTAGTTAATATTTTAATATTGTATTGTCTAAAATCATCCTTATGAATTATTAAATCGAAAAGTCGTAAGCAAAATTTGTTTAAGTATTTTCAGTACAGTATTTTATGTTATTGCCATATTTACTAATACTAACCCTTGTTCGCATTTTTTATTCAAGTTATTATGTTAATCACTTTATAAAGGATAATATTGATAATTAAATTATTCTGAATTTTAATAGTAAATGATGGCATGAATCCGCGTGAGGATGTATAGGGAACCCATCCTTTTACTTTTAAATATAAATATATCTAAAAAAAAAATAATAATAAAAAATTAGAAGTTTTTCTGAACTTCTAAAATCATATAATTGCAAATATGGCAAACCTATTGTCTTATTTTATTGCCCCCATGTACCCCTAAAAATTTAAGGGTTATTTTGGTCCTTCAGGTCTCTATGTAAGAGGGAATTCTCACACTGATATTATTTTCTTTTTTGTGTATGCTTCAACAGTAGCTTAAAATAGTTTATATTTCAGTAACCTCGCCATACCAGATGCAATCCAGTGCAACTGGATCAGGAGGGCACCGAGACCTGACACAATCTTCTACGCCACATCGAACCCAAGGTGTGTGCTCGTTATTAATGTAATTGCAGTTAACATAGTGAAGTGATTAAGCATGAATTCTTTACGTGAAAAGCAATTAAATAATAGATAACAGCTAGCTGCATTCCACTCCTCCTGTTTTATACTCCACTGTAATCACAGTCTTCTACTCGCAAAGATTGCAACAAGCCATAATTATATTGTTTTATGTTATGTTAATTACTGTCAGGTAAAACCTTTTTCATTTTTATCAGTACAATGTTTTCTGGCGAGGCAGTGCTTTTTTTCGTGCATCATGAAGGGGCACAGGAAACAATGGTTCTTGTACTTTTGGTTCTATAGTAGTAATGCACCGATATTTTTCTTTTTTAATTGGTGCAAAAATTTTAGTAGGGCGGCGGCATGCTTAATAAGGATTAAGTAACACGGCCAATGTTAAAAAGAAATCCACACATGAAAATTATGAAAAAAATTCCAATTCTCATCCTCTACATCCCTTATCAGTATAGCTAAAATATCAGGCATACAAATTCGAGCTAATTTTTGAGTTATGAATTTTTTAAGTTGACTAATTTAACATGGAGGTTTGAGTTTTCCATGTTACAGTAGCCAACTTTAAAAATTCATAACTCAAAAACTAGATCGAATTTGTATATATACCTGTAGCTACTGATAGGGGATAATATATAGAGGAGAATATTTTAAATTTTTGTAATAATTTCCTTGTGTGGGATTTTTTTTTTTTATTTTTTTTAACATTGGGCGTGTTACCTTCCCCTTAAGGTAGAGATAATGTCGGTCAGCTGTTTTTTTAGCTCCATTTGATTAACATGTAAGCCTTAGCAAATTCACAAAAATTCTGAATTTTTTTTGAGAGGCAGATGTTAATAGTGCCTAAATGCCATAGAAAAATTTTCAAAATAATTTAACGAGCCCATTTTTTATTATTAATTTTTTAGTTTGTCTCTCCATGAGAAAGCCCTATATATGCTGAAAATTAAATAAATTAATTAAAAAAAAATCGGCTCGTTAAATTGTTTTGAAACTTTTTCTATGACTTTTAGGCACTAATATCTGCCTCTAAAAAAATTTCAGAATTTGTGAATTTGCTAAGGTTTACATGTTAATCAAATGTAGCTAAAAAAAAAACAGCTGACCGACGTTATCTCTACCTTAACTCTGACCTAACCACCGGCGTAGGCAGGGAATATATGTTGGGGAGGTTTACACTTAGGCGAAAGCATGCAGAGAGAGAGAGAGAGAGAGAGAGAGAGAGAGAGAGAGAGAGAGAGAGAGAGAGAGAGAGAGAGAGAGAGAGAGAGAGAGAGAGAGAGAGGGAGAGGGAGAGGGAGAGGGAGAGGGAGAGGGAGAGGGAGAGGGAGAGGGAGAGGGAGAAGGGGAGGGGGGCAGAGAAGGTATGGAGGTCTAATCGCAGCGCGTTTTTTATTTTTAACAGGAGCGTGGTAGTTTTTTTAATCAATCAAAACACATGATTAAGACATTTACATAAAAGTACTCTGTAATTTAATGAATTTGAAATTGAACTATGAATTATATTTAATTTGGTAATTAAATTAAAAAATATATATACTTAATAACTTTAGTAGTAATTAAGCTGGTTAAGCAAATTCTACATTGTATAGAATTATGTATAATATATATATATATATATATTTGATTAACATGGAAATTTATAGACGATATTATATGCATTAATATGACATGTACATGTTAATAGCAAAAAAAAATCTGAATGTACGTAAGTTTTTGATGGGACTTTATCGCATTTAAATGAATGTTTTTTTGTTTTTTTTAGCATCTGCATCAGTGTCACGCATGACCAGAATCCTCATGGGAATCCAATATGAACTTCGTACTCACTTACCATCCCTACACAAGAAGATTAATCAGGTACTGGTCAGCCAAAGGCAGAGCAACCCTACAGGAAACAAATTCTTCCATGACTTCAGGTGCTCAACTGTAGAAGAACTTCAGAAACTGGATCAAGAACTACAAGATGCTGGCCTCGCAGATGACCTGGTGAGTTGTTGTTTAAAATCTTTTTGCATTTCAAAAACTAGCTAGAGGTTAATATATATACATGTCATATCACAGACTTTAAATATATTATTGTTTACGCATTGTGTATCTTGGATGAAATTTAATCCGAGCGCATTCGAATATCATAATTACAGGAACAGCAGTCCAAAACAACAAAATATTCAGAGATAAATGTTTTCAAAATTTTCATCCAAAACCGAAATAAAATCTCATTTCGGCTTTGGCTCAAACTGCGATGTGCAGAACTAGTTTTGCCCAAAAGAAATGCGCCAAAGCCAAAGTAAAATCTCATATTAGTTTTAATTGTGGCGCGCATTTTGATTCAATTCGGAGCATTGTTTAATGAGCCAAACCAGAAATAAAATCTAATTTTATCTTTGGCCCGAATTTGGCTTTGGGTGCCTACATAATGTAAAATTATATTAAAAATATTTTTTTATATTTTTTTTATAATTCGTATTAAGTTTTAATTGTGACATTCTCTGGATGCATGACCTCGATTTTACGAATATATCATAATTATATATATATGAAGTGTTGTTATTTTGGTCCTTTTAAGGGTAAAATCACGCCACCAATGTTAAAAAAAAATGCCTCACACGAAAATTATGAAAAAAAAATGTTCTCCTCTACATCCCCTATCAGTAGGTAAAATATCAGGTATGCAAATACGATCTAGTTTTTGAGGTATGAATTTTTAAAGTTGACTTATTTAACATGGAAGTTCCATTTCTTCACATTATAAATTTTTTTCATAAATTTTTTTACCATTGGTGGCGTTATCTTACCCTTAAACTCGTGAAATCCAGGTTTCCACTGTGGATAAAACAATAGTTCTGTTCTACATGGGAGAGAGTTTTTTTTATATATATTATGTGTGTGGGGAGATTTGAAGAGTAAAGAGTTACTGTGTGAAATTCATATGTGACTGAAGATGCATATAGCATACTGATGCAGCTAGGCTAGCTTAAAATTTAAACTAATCGTTCAAGATAATATAAATAATATTATTATATACATTAATTTCTATTTTATTAAAAACGATGTTCAATGTGCCATGGTTAGAATTTAATATCTACATGCAATGAAACATAACTGATGTAATTACACGTTCACATTTTAGGTTGCACGACTTGCTGCAATGGGAGGACGAGCCGTGGCTGTGGTGGTAAAGGACATCCTGATGCTGATTATGACCAAGGAGTTGGCTTTGAAGTACAGCAGATGCGGGAGATTTGGCAAGCTCCGATTCGACGCCCTCAAGAATATCTACAAAGCTGTCATAAGTAAGCCAGCCAGTCACAATTTAGTACAAGTATCTGTATACAATTTTATTTATATTCTTAATCAGTATAAAAAAAGAAAGCAAAGCATATATTACAATTAAATTCAATTTCTCCTGAATACTTGATTTTTAAAATGTATATAATTTATACATATAATCATTATACATTATATGCATTTATATTTTATATAAATTAAAAATTATGATAATTCTGCATTATCTTTATTTGATCACAAACATAATTAAATCAAAAAATTAAAAATAACATAATATAGCCTTTAATTAATAATAATTTAATTATTGCATCTATTATTGTAATTGTTTTATATTTTTTGGCACATGCAGGTCATTTTCATACTACATAAATTTCTTTATTATTTATAGTGTGATTGAGCATGTTTATTAATTATACTGCATGTATTGCACAAATTAATTCAGGTAATTAATTACTTCTATTTACGATATTTACAAAAAAAATTATTGTTACAGTGGCTGTTATGAAAATCCTGCCAGGCACACCAGAGCAACCAGTGATCACGGGAGCCATCACATCCAGCCTTGCATCTGCTGGAGATTGGGAAGGCGGAAGTACTGCTCGTCGAGAAGAACAGAAGAGAAAACGTCAGAGTGAGGATGGAAGCAACGACAAATCCAAACGTCATGACGGTCGCGATGACGATAGTGCAGGTCCCAGCAGTGCGCCAGACTTCTAAGGCGTGTGTGAGTGTGTGCATTTCTTGCATGTCTAGCATGAAATGAAGTGTGTGAAGTTGAAAGTGCTAATTTTTTACTGCTACTACTAAGCTGTGTCTGGCAACACAAATTCAATTTTTTTTAATTCAAAATAATACTTTCAAATATTATAGTCAGTGAAATTTTTGGTTACCCTGAATTTATAGTAGAATATAAATGTATGATGTTACGTTACAATTAAAGTTTGTCACTATATTAATTTATATCATAATAAAATTAACAACCAATTAATAAACATGCAAATAAAAATACAAAAATGAAAAGGTACCAAATTTTGTTGTTTTTTTTCTTATTTTTTTTATTTACAAATATAGTTGAGCAATGGAACAACTTTTCTTTAATGATTGAAAGTGCTCCCAAAATCTTTCTCATTGAGGCATGCTTACTGCAGGAGCAGATCCAGAGTGCAGCTCTGGCAGAGGGGTGGGGAGGGGGGAAAAGGAGGGGGCGATACTGATGCAATACTAAATTGGGGGGGGGGGGAGGGGGTCACGAGTTTGGGTGGAGACACCAATGTATTTTGGGACCCTTGGGGGGGGGGTGAGATCGTCGCCCCCATCCTTCAATCCCCTTTGGATCCGCGCCTAAATGCAGGCAAGAGGTGACCGTACTTTCATTAGATTTTTAAAAATATTTCCCCTCAACTTTTAATAATCCAAGTAGCACAATGGGTAAACACTATTCATTTTTGTAGTGAGAGTGAAAAACTTATGTATGTTCTCCAGGGAAAAAATTATGCAAATAATAATATGTGTATGTTAACTCAACTGTGCACAGTTATAATTATATACATAAACACTATCTGTCACAAAATGTTTGTGGTTGCTTTTTGAATAGTTGAATATTTTTGTAATGTAAAAGTTTTTACTGCAAACTGATAGATTAACATGCCACAGTATATCAATTAATTAAATTATAATACAAAAATCTTGGTAATTTATACCAGTCATTCCATTCATTGCATAATACAATTGACATTCTTGTTAGTGAAAATTAAGTGAATAAATTGTGTACTTTCATGTTTTAATATAGTATGGTGAAGGGTCTGCTGGTTTATATAAAATTTAATTGTTTTGCATTGAAAAATCACATTAATGTAGTGTACTTTGATAATTTAATTATGAGTTTTGCGTAACTTAATTAATGTCAGTGATCGCAAAAATTGTATAAATGGAGAAGCACTCCATTGGTTTCAGCTACTTTTTTATAGGACTGACATTATTTATGATTAATTTAATTTAAGGATGAATCTCAGTAGATTGATATCTCGCAATTGTAGCGCCTGAATGCAACAATAAGACGCAGGGCATTTGGAACTCGCCATCAGTATAGCTAGGTGCCATATATATAAATTAAGATTGAACAAATCTGTCTTATCAGTTTTGTGGAAACAGGTCATAAGAGGTAGACTAGGCAATAATCATTAGATGATGATTTTAAAGTTATTAATGTCACCTGTAAGAAAAATATATATGCAATTAGTAGATGTTGAAACAGTACAAATATTGCAGCAAACCTTTTTATTGAAATCATGAATTTCACTTTCATACAAAATTATTGAACAAAATCAGTGTGAAGTTTCAGCATTAAAGATAAAAATTGTTTTAAATAATGAGGTTTGCTGTGGTTTTTATCAAATCAGTATCTTTTTTACACACACACAAAAAACTATTGAAAATTTAATACACCTCGAATATGTATAACTATAGTTATATCAGCAATGTACATTATATTTTGGACTTGATGGGTTTTACATTTAATCCAAATTCATTGTCTTAATATTTTTTTGCTCATTCTTTTGCTATGTTAATTTGCTAATGTAATTATAAAGTATATATCTGTCATTTATAATACATAAATAATGATTTGTTATGTTTAATCGGATATCTAATTTTGTATTTTCAGCTATTAAATACGATTCTGCTATAGTTTACATAAAAAAAGTTAGAAAATTTTAAACATTTTGTTCTTCAAATACAGAAATGGAACTGTTATTTGTTACTACAGTAAAATATATTATAAATATTATAATATATTTATTTTTTATATCTTCATTTTGTGTTCTACAATATCACAGATTCATATATATATATATATATATATATATATAAAAATTTACATGCATGCATATACAGTATATATGCCTCTTATTTTCGCCTATTGCTATATATTAAAAATGTTTTCTTACGGATATAGCAACTATTGTAAATTATGATAAAAAAAAAAAAAAAAAAAAAAAAATACTGCACTCTCAACTGCGGTATATAGGAAAGCCACAGACTCCGGCCGATACTTGAATTTCGAGTCGAATCACTCACTATCAACAAAAAAAGCGATAGCGCAAACACTCCTCGCGAGAGCAGAGTCACATTGTAAGGAAGATGAAAAGAAAGCAAAAGAAATTATTACAGTAAAAAATCAACTCAGAGAGAATGGATATCCAAATCACATTATCCAACAAGTTGCGAGCAAGAAAAAAATACTAGCAAATACAGCTACAGAGAAAGAAAAACCACTAGCTACAGTAGTCATCCCTTATATACCTGGAGTAGCAGAACAAATAAGAAAAAAGGCCTCGAAATTTCACCTAAGAGTAGCCTTCTCATCAAAAGATACATTAAAAACTCGGTTATGTAATAACAAACCAAAGCAAGAAAAAATACAAACAAAAAACTGTGTTTACTCCGTAAAATGCGAGTGTGAGAAAAAATATTACGGCGAAACACTAAGGCCAGTGTCAGTTAGATTAAAAGAACATGCAGAAAAAATAAAGAACAAAAAATATGATTCCTCAAAATTAGCCGATCATGCATTAGAAAATAATCACAAAATTAATTTTGACGACTTCGAAATTGTAGCGAGAGAATCAGGCTGGAAGAAGAGAAAAATTCACGAGGCAATATGCATGACGTCAGAACAAAACATCATTTCTCAACCGAGTTTTATAATACCAAACGTGTGGAGTAGCCTGCTAGCGAACGAGAGAGAGAACGCGAGAGAGAGGAGAGAGAAATTTGAGCGCAAGCAAAGTAAGATAGCAGGCGACGGCGGTAAGCAACAACAAGGAGGCCCGCAAGCTCTGCTGCGGAGTCAATCCGGCGACCGTTAGTAGCATATGACCCTCCCTACCCCCGCCCCCAACCACCCCCGCCATAAAAAAACCCTCCCCTACTGACCTACCTCATACCGACGTGTCACTACTTGTCTTTAAAATTACAAAAAAAGTCCTACAGAGCAGCAGAAGAGCTCGGTTCGTCAAAGCAAGTAGACTACTTGCGAAATATCACCAATTAATTAGAAGTGAATACATCGAATTTTGTGCAAATTGTACATTATTGAATTATAGTTACTAAAATAGGCATATGCATATGCGTGTACTCTATTATATAATTATTAAAGTCAGTGTTAATGTGTGGTGCTGCATAAAAGTTCAAGGAGCGGCGAAGATTGCCCAGCATACATATGGTATGTAAAAGTACATCAACTTATTATGTCTACTTCGCCTGATAATATTTATCATTCTATTAAATGCCAGTATGGGCCTGGTACAAAGAAGCTATGTAGAACTTTCGAGAAGTTAGTGACAAGAATTAAGAAACAAAATAATACACTTAAATTTCTTACTGAATGTAAACAAAAATCAATCATCCCTAATTTCCTTAAAATTAAATTATCATTTACTAGTAAAAAAGCAGAACAATTAGCAGATAATTTTAGATTATTATTATTGAATGAAAGAATAAATCACGTAAGATTTGAGAGAGAAAAAGCTATAAAGCAAGCACGAAAAGTTGCTACATTATTGAAGAGAAAAATTACGTATAACGAATTCAATTTAATTGAAAAATCAGTAGAAAAAACTTCAGAGAACATTAGAAAAAAACAAGAGGAGGTACAAAATAGGAAATTAAAGAAACTAAAAAACAAAACCGAAAATGAAGCCATCATTAGCAACAATACGGAGAAAAATGCAAAGAAAAAAGTAGTAGTGAATCTGTCGAATCGTATCATATCAAAACAAGAGAATTCGGTACTTGAGAAAGGACTTAATTTTGCAGTAGCCCCCAAGAAATCTCCAACAGTAGAAATAATAAAAGCAGTAGAGTCCATCGGGCCAGTTTTAGCACCAGAAAAATTAGAAGAATTTCGTTGGCAGATTAGACAAGTAATTGAAAAATCAACCAAAAATTTAAAGTCAAATTTAACCTCGGAGGAAAACGCGGCGGTAATTGCATTGAAAAAAGATGAAAGTATTAAAATTTTGAAAGCTGATAAAGGAAATATTACTGTAGTTATGGATAAAAAGGAATACACGGAAAAAATCAGAGCAATGCTAGACACACCAGACTACACAAAGTTAAAAAAAGACCCAACAAAAGCCATAGAGAAAAAAATAAAAGACGTCTTAAAAAAGTACGAAAACAGTATCGACAAAAAAACACTTAGATTCCTTAATCCAAGTCACTGTAAGACTCCACATATATACGGATCTCCAAAAGTACACAAAGATAATACTCCACTTAGGCCTATAGTAAGCAGCATTGATTCACCGTGCTATAATGCATCAAAACACTTATTGGACATTTTACAACCTTTGGCAGGAAAAACAGAATCTTATGTAAAAAATTCACATCATTTTATTCAACAAGTTAGTACTGTAACAGTGGACAAAAATGATATTTTAATTAGTTTTGATGTAGTTAGTTTATTTACAAACGTGCCCACCGATGAGGCACTAAAGATAGTCAAATCGAAGCTACAAGAAGATCAAACACTTAGCCAGAGGACAAATTTTAGTATTGAAACAATAATGGAGTTGTTAGAAATTTGTCTAAAAACAACTTATTTCCAATTTGAAAGTGATTTCTACCAGCAAGAGAAAGGCATGGCCATGGGTTCCCCACTCTCCCCAATAATTAGTGACTTGTACATGGAAAAGGTAGAAACAGATGCAATCAAATCTGCCCCAATAAAACCAAAATTCTGGCGACGATATGTAGATGACACCTTCGTGGTATGGCCCAGCACAGAAGAGAGAGCCCGAGAATTCTTATCTCACCTGAATAACCAATCAAATGATATCAAATTTACCATGGAAATAGAGAAAAACAATAAAATTGCATTCTTGGACATTGAAGTTGAAAGAAAAAATACTGCACTCTCAACTGCGGTATATAGGAAAGCCACAGACTCCGGCCGATACTTGAATTTCGAGTCGAATCACTCACTATCAACAAAAAAAGCGATAGCGCAAACACTCCTCGCGAGAGCAGAGTCACATTGTAAGGAAGATGAAATGAAAGCAAAAGAAATTATTACAGTAAAAAATCAACTCAGAGAGAATGGATATCCAAATCACATTATCCAACAAGTTGCGAGCAAGAAAAAAATACTAGCAAATACAGCTACAGAGAAAGAAAAACCACTAGCTACAGTAGTCATCCCTTATATACCTGGAGTAGCAGAACAAATAAGAAAAAAGGCCTCGAAATTTCACCTAAGAGTAGCCTTCTCATCAAAAGATACATTAAAAACTCGGTTATGTAATAACAAACCAAAGCAAGAAAAAATACAAACAAAAAACTGTGTTTACTCCGTAAAATGCGAGTGTGAGAAAAAATATTACGGCGAAACACTAAGGCCAGTGTCAGTTAGATTAAAAGAACATGCAGAAAAAATAAAGAACAAAAAATATGATTCCTCAAAATTAGCCGATCATGCATTAGAAAATAATCACAAAATTAATTTTGACGACTTCGAAATTGTAGCGAGAGAATCAGGCTGGAAGAAGAGAAAAATTCACGAGGCAATATGCATGACGTCAGAACAAAACATCATTTCTCAACCGAGTTTTATAATACCAAACGTGTGGAGTAGCCTGCTAGCGAACGAGAGAGAGAACGCGAGAGAGAGGAGAGAGAAATTTGAGCGCAAGCAAAGTAAGATAGCAGGCGACGGCGGTAAGCAACAACAAGGAGGCCCGCAAGCTCTGCTGCGGAGTCAATCCGGCGACCGTTAGTAGCATATGACCCTCCCTACCCCCGCCCCCAACCACCCCCGCCATAAAAAAACCCTCCCCTACTGACCTACCTCATACCGACGTGTCACTACTTGTCTTTAAAATTACAAAAAAAGTCCTACAGAGCAGCAGAAGAGCTCGGTTCGTCAAAGCAAGTAGACTACTTGCGAAATATCACCAATTAATTAGGAGTGAATACATCGAATTTTGTGCAAATTGTACATTATTGAATTATAGTTACTAAAATAGGCATATGCATATGCGTGTACTCTATTATATAATTATTAAAGTCAGTGTTAATGTGTGGTGCTGCATAAAAGTTCAAGGAGCGGCGAAGATTGCCCAGCATACATATGGTATGTAAAAGTACATCAACTTATTATGTCTACTTCGCCTGATAATATTTATCATTCTATTAAATGCCAGTATGGGCCTGGTACAAAGAAGCTATGTAGAACTTTCGAGAAGTTAGTGACAAGAATTAAGAAACAAAATAATACACTTAAATTTCTTACTGAATGTAAACAAAAATCAATCATCCCTAATTTCCTTAAAATTAAATTATCATTTACTAGTAAAAAAGCAGAACAATTAGCAGATAATTTTAGATTATTATTATTGAATGAAAGAATAAATCACGTAAGATTTGAGAGAGAAAAAGCTATAAAGCAAGCACGAAAAGTTGCTACATTATTGAAGAGAAAAATTACGTATAACGAATTCAATTTAATTGAAAAATCAGTAGAAAAAACTTCAGAGAACATTAGAAAAAAACAAGAGGAGGTACAAAATAGGAAATTAAAGAAACTAGAAAACAAAACCGAAAATGAAGCCATCATTAGCAACAATACGGAGAAAAATGCAAAGAAAAAAGTAGTAGTGAATCTGTCGAATCGTATCATATCAAAACAAGAGAATTCGGTACTTGAGAAAGGACTTAATTTTGCAGTAGCCCCCAAGAAATCTCCAACAGTAGAAATAATAAAAGCAGTAGAGTCCATCGGGCCAGTTTTAGCACCAGAAAAATTAGAAGAATTTCGTTGGCAGATTAGACAAGTAATTGAAAAATCAACCAAAAATTTAAAGTCAAATTTAACCTCGGAGGAAAACGCGGCGGTAATTGCATTGAAAAAAGATGAAAGTATTAAAATTTTGAAAGCTGATAAAGGAAATATTACTGTAGTTATGGATAAAAAGGAATACACGGAAAAAATCAGAGCAATGCTAGACACACCAGACTACACAAAGTTAAAAAAAGACCCAACAAAAGCCATAGAGAAAAAAATAAAAGACGTCTTAAAAAAGTACGAAAACAGTATCGACAAAAAAACACTTAGATTCCTTAATCCAAGTCACTGTAAGACTCCACATATATACGGATCTCCAAAAGTACACAAAGATAATACTCCACTTAGGCCTATAGTAAGCAGCATTGATTCACCGTGCTATAATGCATCAAAACACTTATTGGACATTTTACAACCTTTGGCAGGAAAAACAGAATCTTATGTAAAAAATTCACATCATTTTATTCAACAAGTTAGTACTGTAACAGTGGACAAAAATGATATTTTAATTAGTTTTGATGTAGTTAGTTTATTTACAAACGTGCCCACCGATGAGGCACTAAAGATAGTCAAATCGAAGCTACAAGAAGATCAAACACTTAGCCAGAGGACAAATTTTAGTATTGAAACAATAATGGAGTTGTTAGAAATTTGTCTAAAAACAACTTATTTCCAATTTGAAAGTGATTTCTACCAGCAAGAGAAAGGCATGGCCATGGGTTCCCCACTCTCCCCAATAATTAGTGACTTGTACATGGAAAAGGTAGAAACAGATGCAATCAAATCTGCCCCAATAAAACCAAAATTCTGGCGACGATATGTAGATGACACCTTCGTGGTATGGCCCAGCACAGAAGAGAGAGCCCGAGAATTCTTATCTCACCTGAATAACCAATCAAATGATATCAAATTTACCATGGAAATAGAGAAAAACAATAAAATTGCATTCTTGGACATTGAAGTTGAAAGAAAAAATACTGCACTCTCAACTGCGGTATATAGGAAAGCCACAGACTCCGGCCGATACTTGAATTTCGAGTCGAATCACTCACTATCAACAAAAAAAGCGATAGCGCAAACACTCCTCGCGAGAGCAGAGTCACATTGTAAGGAAGATGAAAAGAAAGCAAAAGAAATTATTACAGTAAAAAATCAACTCAGAGAGAATGGATATCCAAATCACATTATCCAACAAGTTGCGAGCAAGAAAAAAATACTAGCAAATACAGCTACAGAGAAAGAAAAACCACTAGCTACAGTAGTCATCCCTTATATACCTGGAGTAGCAGAACAAATAAGAAAAAAGGCCTCGAAATTTCACCTAAGAGTAGCCTTCTCATCAAAAGATACATTAAAAACTCGGTTATGTAATAACAAACCAAAGCAAGAAAAAATACAAACAAAAAACTGTGTTTACTCCGTAAAATGCGAGTGTGAGAAAAAATATTACGGCGAAACACTAAGGCCAGTGTCAGTTAGATTAAAAGAACATGCAGAAAAAATAAAGAACAAAAAATATGATTCCTCAAAATTAGCCGATCATGCATTAGAAAATAATCACAAAATTAATTTTGACGACTTCGAAATTGTAGCGAGAGAATCAGGCTGGAAGAAGAGAAAAATTCACGAGGCAATATGCATGACGTCAGAACAAAACATCATTTCTCAACCGAGTTTTATAATACCAAACGTGTGGAGTAGCCTGCTAGCGAACGAGAGAGAGAACGCGAGAGAGAGGAGAGAGAAATTTGAGCGCAAGCAAAGTAAGATAGCAGGCGACGGCGGTAAGCAACAACAAGGAGGCCCGCAAGCTCTGCTGCGGAGTCAATCCGGCGACCGTTAGTAGCATATGACCCTCCCTACCCCCGCCCCCAACCACCCCCGCCATAAAAAAACCCTCCCCTACTGACCTACCTCATACCGACGTGTCACTACTTGTCTTTAAAATTACAAAAAAAGTCCTACAGAGCAGCAGAAGAGCTCGGTTCGTCAAAGCAAGTAGACTACTTGCGAAATATCACCAATTAATTAGGAGTGAATACATCGAATTTTGTGCAAATTGTACATTATTGAATTATAGTTACTAAAATAGGCATATGCATATGCGTGTACTCTATTATATAATTATTAAAGTCAGTGTTAATGTGTGGTGCTGCATAAAAGTTCAAGGAGCGGCGAAGATTGCCCAGCATACATATGGTATGTAAAAGTACATCAACTTATTATGTCTACTTCGCCTGATAATATTTATCATTCTATTAAATGCCAGTATGGGCCTGGTACAAAGAAGCTATGTAGAACTTTCGAGAAGTTAGTGACAAGAATTAAGAAACAAAATAATACACTTAAATTTCTTACTGAATGTAAACAAAAATCAATCATCCCTAATTTCCTTAAAATTAAATTATCATTTACTAGTAAAAAAGCAGAACAATTAGCAGATAATTTTAGATTATTATTATTGAATGAAAGAATAAATCACGTAAGATTTGAGAGAGAAAAAGCTATAAAGCAAGCACGAAAAGTTGCTACATTATTGAAGAGAAAAATTACGTATAACGAATTCAATTTAATTGAAAAATCAGTAGAAAAAACTTCAGAGAACATTAGAAAAAAACAAGAGGAGGTACAAAATAGGAAATTAAAGAAACTAGAAAACAAAACCGAAAATGAAGCCATCATTAGCAACAATACGGAGAAAAATGCAAAGAAAAAAGTAGTAGTGAATCTGTCGAATCGTATCATATCAAAACAAGAGAATTCGGTACTTGAGAAAGGACTTAATTTTGCAGTAGCCCCCAAGAAATCTCCAACAGTAGAAATAATAAAAGCAGTAGAGTCCATCGGGCCAGTTTTAGCACCAGAAAAATTAGAAGAATTTCGTTGGCAGATTAGACAAGTAATTGAAAAATCAACCAAAAATTTAAAGTCAAATTTAACCTCGGAGGAAAACGCGGCGGTAATTGCATTGAAAAAAGATGAAAGTATTAAAATTTTGAAAGCTGATAAAGGAAATATTACTGTAGTTATGGATAAAAAGGAATACACGGAAAAAATCAGAGCAATGCTAGACACACCAGACTACACAAAGTTAAAAAAAGACCCAACAAAAGCCATAGAGAAAAAAATAAAAGACGTCTTAAAAAAGTACGAAAACAGTATCGACAAAAAAACACTTAGATTCCTTAATCCAAGTCACTGTAAGACTCCACATATATACGGATCTCCAAAAGTACACAAAGATAATACTCCACTTAGGCCTATAGTAAGCAGCATTGATTCACCGTGCTATAATGCATCAAAACACTTATTGGACATTTTACAACCTTTGGCAGGAAAAACAGAATCTTATGTAAAAAATTCACATCATTTTATTCAACAAGTTAGTACTGTAACAGTGGACAAAAATGATATTTTAATTAGTTTTGATGTAGTTAGTTTATTTACAAACGTGCCCACCGATGAGGCACTAAAGATAGTCAAATCGAAGCTACAAGAAGATCAAACACTTAGCCAGAGGACAAATTTTAGTATTGAAACAATAATGGAGTTGTTAGAAATTTGTCTAAAAACAACTTATTTCCAATTTGAAAGTGATTTCTACCAGCAAGAGAAAGGCATGGCCATGGGTTCCCCACTCTCCCCAATAATTAGTGACTTGTACATGGAAAAGGTAGAAACAGATGCAATCAAATCTGCCCCAATAAAACCAAAATTCTGGCGACGATATGTAGATGACACCTTCGTGGTATGGCCCAGCACAGAAGAGAGAGCCCGAGAATTCTTATCTCACCTGAATAACCAATCAAATGATATCAAATTTACCATGGAAATAGAGAAAAACAATAAAATTGCATTCTTGGACATTGAAGTTGAAAGAAAAAATACTGCACTCTCAACTGCGGTATATAGGAAAGCCACAGACTCCGGCCGATACTTGAATTTCGAGTCGAATCACTCACTATCAACAAAAAAAGCGATAGCGCAAACACTCCTCGCGAGAGCAGAGTCACATTGTAAGGAAGATGAAAAGAAAGCAAAAGAAATTATTACAGTAAAAAATCAACTCAGAGAGAATGGATATCCAAATCACATTATCCAACAAGTTGCGAGCAAGAAAAAAATACTAGCAAATACAGCTACAGAGAAAGAAAAACCACTAGCTACAGTAGTCATCCTTTATATACCTGGAGTAGCAGAACAAATAAGAAAAAAGGCCTCGAAATTTCACCTAAGAGTAGCCTTCTCATCAAAAGATACATTAAAAACTCGGTTATGTAATAACAAACCAAAGCAAGAAAAAATACAAACAAAAAACTGTGTTTACTCCGTAAAATGCGAGTGTGAGAAAAAATATTACGGCGAAACACTAAGGCCAGTGTCAGTTAGATTAAAAGAACATGCAGAAAAAATAAAGAACAAAAAATATGATTCCTCAAAATTAGCCGATCATGCATTAGAAAATAATCACAAAATTAATTTTGACGACTTCGAAATTGTAGCGAGAGAATCAGGCTGGAAGAAGAGAAAAATTCACGAGGCAATATGCTTGACGTCAGAACAAAACATCATTTCTCAACCGAGTTTTATAATACCAAACGTGTGGAGTAGCCTGCTAGCGAACGAGAGAGAGAACGCGAGAGAGAGGAGAGAGAAATTTGAGCGCAAGCAAAGTAAGATAGCAGGCGACGGCGGTAAGCAACAACAAGGAGGCCCGCAAGCTCTGCTGCGGAGTCAATCCGGCGACCGTTAGTAGCATATGACCCTCCCTACCCCCGCCCCCAACCACCCCCGCCATAAAAAAACCCTCCCCTACTGACCTACCTCATACCGACGTGTCACTACTTGTCTTTAAAATTACAAAAAAAGTCCTACAGAGCAGCAGAAGAGCTCGGTTCGTCAAAGCAAGTAGACTTCTTGCGAAATATCACCAATTAATTAGGAGTGAATACATCGAATTTTGTGCAAATTGTACATTATTGAATTATAGTTACTAAAATAGGCATATGCATATGCGTGTACTCTATTATATAATTATTAAAGTCAGTGTTAATGTGTGGTGCTGCATAAAAGTTCAAGGAGCGGCGAAGATTGCCCAGCATACATATGGTATGTAAAAGTACATCAACTTATTATGTCTACTTCGCCTGATAATATTTATCATTCTATTAAATGCCAGTATGGGCCTGGTACAAAGAAGCTATGTAGAACTTTCGAGAAGTTAGTGACAAGAATTAAGAAACAAAATAATACACTTAAATTTCTTACTGAATGTAAACAAAAATCAATCATCCCTAATTTCCTTAAAATTAAATTATCATTTACTAGTAAAAAAGCAGAACAATTAGCAGATAATTTTAGATTATTATTATTGAATGAAAGAATAAATCACGTAAGATTTGAGAGAGAAAAAGCTATAAAGCAAGCACGAAAAGTTGCTACATTATTGAAGAGAAAAATTACGTATAACGAATTCAATTTAATTGAAAAATCAGTAGAAAAAACTTCAGAGAACATTAGAAAAAAACAAGAGGAGGTACAAAATAGGAAATTAAAGAAACTAGAAAACAAAACCGAAAATGAAGCCATCATTAGCAACAATACGGAGAAAAATGCAAAGAAAAAAGTAGTAGTGAATCTGTCGAATCGTATCATATCAAAACAAGAGAATTCGGTACTTGAGAAAGGACTTAATTTTGCAGTAGCCCCCAAGAAATCTCCAACAGTAGAAATAATAAAAGCAGTAGAGTCCATCGGGCCAGTTTTAGCACCAGAAAAATTAGAAGAATTTCGTTGGCAGATTAGACAAGTAATTGAAAAATCAACCAAAAATTTAAAGTCAAATTTAACCTCGGAGGAAAACGCGGCGGTAATTGCATTGAAAAAAGATGAAAGTATTAAAATTTTGAAAGCTGATAAAGGAAATATTACTGTAGTTATGGATAAAAAGGAATACACGGAAAAAATCAGAGCAATGCTAGACACACCAGACTACACAAAATTAAAAAAAGACCCAACAAAAGCCATAGAGAAAAAAATAAAAGACGTCTTAAAAAAGTACGAAAACAGTATCGACAAAAAAACACTTATATTCCTTAATCCAAGTCACTGTAAGACTCCACATATATACGGATCTCCAAAAGTACACAAAGATAATACTCCACTTAGGCCTATAGTAAGCAGCATTGATTCACCGTGCTATAATGCATCAAAACACTTATTGGACATTTTACAACCTTTGGCAGGAAAAACAGAATCTTATGTAAAAAATTCACATCATTTTATTCAACAAGTTAGTACTGTAACAGTGGACAAAAATGATATTTTAATTAGTTTTGATGTAGTTAGTTTATTTACAAACGTGCCCACCGATGAGGCACTAAAGATAGTCAAATCGAAGCTACAAGAAGATCAAACACTTAGCCAGAGGACAAATTTTAGTATTGAAACAATAATGGAGTTGTTAGAAATTTGTCTAAAAACAACTTATTTCCAATTTGAAAGTGATTTCTACCAGCAAGAGAAAGGCATGGCCATGGGTTCCCCACTCTCCCCAATAATTAGTGACTTGTACATGGAAAAGGTAGAAACAGATGCAATCAAATCTGCCCCAATAAAACCAAAATTCTGGCGACGATATGTAGATGACACCTTCGTGGTATGGCCCAGCACAGAAGAGAGAGCCCGAGAATTCTTATCTCACCTGAATAACCAATCAAATGATATCAAATTTACCATGGAAATAGAGAAAAACAATAAAATTGCATTCTTGGACATTGAAGTTGAAAGAAAAAATACTGCACTCTCAACTGCGGTATATAGGAAAGCCACAGACTCCGGCCGATACTTGAATTTCGAGTCGAATCACTCACTATCAACAAAAAAAGCGATAGCGCAAACACTCCTCGCGAGAGCAGAGTCACATTGTAAGGAAGATGAAAAGAAAGCAAAAGAAATTATTACAGTAAAAAATCAACTCAGAGAGAATGGATATCCAAATCACATTATCCAACAAGTTGCGAGCAAGAAAAAAATACTAGCAAATACAGCTACAGAGAAAGAAAAACCACTAGCTACAGTAGTCATCCCTTATATACCTTGAGTAGCAGAACAAATAAGAAAAAAGGCCTCGAAATTTCACCTAAGAGTAGCCTTCTCATCAAAAGATACATTAAAAACTCGGTTATGTAATAACAAACCAAAGCAAGAAAAAATACAAACAAAAAACTGTGTTTACTCCGTAAAATGCGAGTGTGAGAAAAAATATTACGGCGAAACACTAAGGCCAGTGTCAGTTAGATTAAAAGAACATGCAGAAAAAATAAAGAACAAAAAATATGATTCCTCAAAATTAGCCGATCATGCATTAGAAAATAATCACAAAATTAATTTTGACGACTTCGAAATTGTAGCGAGAGAATCAGGCTGGAAGAAGAGAAAAATTCACGAGGCAATATGCATGACGTCAGAACAAAACATCATTTCTCAACCGAGTTTTATAATACCAAACGTGTGGAGTAGCCTGCTAGCGAACGAGAGAGAGAACGCGAGAGAGAGGAGAGAGAAATTTGAGCGCAAGCAAAGTAAGATAGCAGGCGACGGCGGTAAGCAACAACAAGGAGGCCCGCAAGCTCTGCTGCGGAGTCAATCCGGCGACCGTTAGTAGCATATGACCCTCCCTACCCCCGCCCCCAACCACCCCCGCCATAAAAAAACCCTCCCCTACTGACCTACCTCATACCGACGTGTCACTACTTGTCTTTAAAATTACAAAAAAAGTCCTACAGAGCAGCAGAAGAGCTCGGTTCGTCAAAGCAAGTAGACTACTTGCGAAATATCACCAATTAATTAGGAGTGAATACATCGAATTTTGTGCAAATTGTACATTATTGAATTATAGTTACTAAAATAGGCATATGCATATGCGTGTACTCTATTATATAATTATTTAAGTCAGTGTTAATGTGTGGTGCTGCATAAAAGTTCAAGGAGCGGCGAAGATTGCCCAGCATACATATGGTATGTAAAAGTACATCAACTTATTATGTCTACTTCGCCTGATAATATTTATCATTCTATTAAATGCCAGTATGGGCCTGGTACAAAGAAGCTATGTAGAACTTTCGAGAAGTTAGTGACAAGAATTAAGAAACAAAATAATACACTTAAATTTCTTACTGAATGTAAACAAAAATCAATCATCCCTAATTTCCTTAAAATTAAATTATCATTTACTAGTAAAAAAGCAGAACAATTAGCAGATAATTTTAGATTATTATTATTGAATGAAAGAATAAATCACGTAAGATTTGAGAGAGAAAAAGCTATAAAGCAAGCACGAAAAGTTGCTACATTATTGAAGAGAAAAATTACGTATAACGAATTCAATTTAATTGAAAAATCAGTAGAAAAAACTTCAGAGAACATTAGAAAAAAACAAGAGGAGGTACAAAATAGGAAATTAAAGAAACTAGAAAACAAAACCGAAAATGAAGCCATCATTAGCAACAATACGGAGAAAAATGCAAAGAAAAAAGTAGTAGTGAATCTGTCGAATCGTATCATATCAAAACAAGAGAATTCGGTACTTGAGAAAGGACTTAATTTTGCAGTAGCCCCCAAGAAATCTCCAACAGTAGAAATAATAAAAGCAGTAGAGTCCATCGGGCCAGTTTTAGCACCAGAAAAATTAGAAGAATTTCGTTGGCAGATTAGACAAGTAATTGAAAAATCAACCAAAAATTTAAAGTCAAATTTAACCTCGGAGGAAAACGCGGCGGTAATTGCATTGAAAAAAGATGAAAGTATTAAAATTTTGAAAGCTGATAAAGGAAATATTACTGTAGTTATGGATAAAAAGGAATACACGGAAAAAATCAGAGCAATGCTAGACACACCAGACTACACAAAGTTAAAAAAAGACCCAACAAAAGCCATAGAGAAAAAAATAAAAGACGTCTTAAAAAAGTACGAAAACAGTATCGACAAAAAAACACTTAGATTCCTTAATCCAAGTCACTGTAAGACTCCACATATATACGGATCTCCAAAAGTACACAAAGATAATACTCCACTTAGGCCTATAGTAAGCAGCATTGATTCACCGTGCTATAATGCATCAAAACACTTATTGGACATTTTACAACCTTTGGCAGGAAAAACAGAATCTTATGTAAAAAATTCACATCATTTTATTCAACAAGTTAGTACTGTAACAGTGGACAAAAATGATATTTTAATTAGTTTTGATGTAGTTAGTTTATTTACAAACGTGCCCACCGATGAGGCACTAAAGATAGTCAAATCGAAGCTACAAGAAGATCAAACACTTAGCCAGAGGACAAATTTTAGTATTGAAACAATAATGGAGTTGTTAGAAATTTGTCTAAAAACAACTTATTTCCAATTTGAAAGTGATTTCTACCAGCAAGAGAAAGGCATGGCCATGGGTTCCCCACTCTCCCCAATAATTAGTGACTTGTACATGGAAAAGGTAGAAACAGATGCAATCAAATCTGCCCCAATAAAACCAAAATTCTGGCGACGATATGTAGATGACACCTTCGTGGTATGGCCCAGCACAGAAGAGAGAGCCCGAGAATTCTTATCTCACCTGAATAACCAATCAAATGATATCAAATTTACCATGGAAATAGAGAAAAACAATAAAATTGCATTCTTGGACATTGAAGTTGAAAGAAAAAATACTGCACTCTCAACTGCGGTATATAGGAAAGCCACAGACTCCGGCCGATACTTGAATTTCGAGTCGAATCACTCACTATCAACAAAAAAAGCGATAGCGCAAACACTCCTCGCGAGAGCAGAGTCACATTGTAAGGAAGATGAAAAGAAAGCAAAAGAAATTATTACAGTAAAAAATCAACTCAGAGAGAATGGATATCCAAATCACATTATCCAACAAGTTGCGAGCAAGAAAAAAATACTAGCAAATACAGCTACAGAGAAAGAAAAACCACTAGCTACAGTAGTCATCCCTTATATACCTGGAGTAGCAGAACAAATAAGAAAAAAGGCCTCGAAATTTCACCTAAGAGTAGCCTTCTCATCAAAAGATACATTAAAAACTCGGTTATGTAATAACAAACCAAAGCAAGAAAAAATACAAACAAAAAACTGTGTTTACTCCGTAAAATGCGAGTGTGAGAAAAAATATTACGGCGAAACACTAAGGCCAGTGTCAGTTAGATTAAAAGAACATGCAGAAAAAATAAAGAACAAAAAATATGATTCCTCAAAATTAGCCGATCATGCATTAGAAAATAATCACAAAATTAATTTTGACGACTTCGAAATTGTAGCGAGAGAATCAGGCTGGAAGAAGAGAAAAATTCACGAGGCAATATGCATGACGTCAGAACAAAACATCATTTCTCAACCGAGTTTTATAATACCAAACGTGTGGAGTAGCCTGCTAGCGAACGAGAGAGAGAACGCGAGAGAGAGGAGAGAGAAATTTGAGCGCAAGCAAAGTAAGATAGCAGGCGACGGCGGTAAGCAACAACAAGGAGGCCCGCAAGCTCTGCTGCGGAGTCAATCCGGCGACCGTTAGTAGCATATGACCCTCCCTACCCCCGCCCCCAACCACCCCCGCCATAAAAAAACCCTCCCCTACTGACCTACCTCATACCGACGTGTCACTACTTGTCTTTAAAATTACAAAAAAAGTCCTACAGAGCAGCAGAAGAGCTCGGTTCGTCAAAGCAAGTAGACTACTTGCGAAATATCACCAATTAATTAGGAGTGAATACATCGAATTTTGTGCAAATTGTACATTATTGAATTATAGTTACTAAAATAGGCATATGCATATGCGTGTACTCTATTATATAATTATTAAAGTCAGTGTTAATGTGTGGTGCTGCATAAAAGTTCAAGGAGCGGCGAAGATTGCCCAGCATACATATGGTATGTAAAAGTACATCAACTTATTATGTCTACTTCGCCTGATAATATTTATCATTCTATTAAATGCCAGTATGGGCCTGGTACAAAGAAGCTATGTAGAACTTTCGAGAAGTTAGTGACAAGAATTAAGAAACAAAATAATACACTTAAATTTCTTACTGAATGTAAACAAAAATCAATCATCCCTAATTTCCTTAAAATTAAATTATCATTTACTAGTAAAAAAGCAGAACAATTAGCAGATAATTTTAGATTATTATTATTGAATGAAAGAATAAATCACGTAAGATTTGAGAGAGAAAAAGCTATAAAGCAAGCACGAAAAGTTGCTACATTATTGAAGAGAAAAATTACGTATAACGAATTCAATTTAATTGAAAAATCAGTAGAAAAAACTTCAGAGAACATTAGAAAAAAACAAGAGGAGGTACAAAATAGGAAATTAAAGAAACTAGAAAACAAAACCGAAAATGAAGCCATCATTAGCAACAATACGGAGAAAAATGCAAAGAAAAAAGTAGTAGTGAATCTGTCGAATCGTATCATATCAAAACAAGAGAATTCGGTACTTGAGAAAGGACTTAATTTTGCAGTAGCCCCCAAGAAATCTCCAACAGTAGAAATAATAAAAGCAGTAGAGTCCATCGGGCCAGTTTTAGCACCAGAAAAATTAGAAGAATTTCGTTGGCAGATTAGACAAGTAATTGAAAAATCAACCAAAAATTTAAAGTCAAATTTAACCTCGGAGGAAAACGCGGCGGTAATTGCATTGAAAAAAGATGAAAGTATTAAAATTTTGAAAGCTGATAAAGGAAATATTACTGTAGTTATGGATAAAAAGGAATACACGGAAAAAATCAGAGCAATGCTAGACACACCAGACTACACAAAGTTAAAAAAAGACCCAACAAAAGCCATAGAGAAAAAAATAAAAGACGTCTTAAAAAAGTACGAAAACAGTATCGACAAAAAAACACTTAGATTCCTTAATCCAAGTCACTGTAAGACTCCACATATATACGGATCTCCAAAAGTACACAAAGATAATACTCCACTTAGGCCTATAGTAAGCAGCATTGATTCACCGTGCTATAATGCATCAAAACACTTATTGGACATTTTACAACCTTTGGCAGGAAAAACAGAATCTTATGTAAAAAATTCACATCATTTTATTCAACAAGTTAGTACTGTAACAGTGGACAAAAATGATATTTTAATTAGTTTTGATGTAGTTAGTTTATTTACAAACGTGCCCACCGATGAGGCACTAAAGATAGTCAAATCGAAGCTACAAGAAGATCAAACACTTAGCCAGAGGACAAATTTTAGTATTGAAACAATAATGGAGTTGTTAGAAATTTGTCTAAAAACAACTTATTTCCAATTTGAAAGTGATTTCTACCAGCAAGAGAAAGGCATGGCCATGGGTTCCCCACTCTCCCCAATAATTAGTGACTTGTACATGGAAAAGGTAGAAACAGATGCAATCAAATCTGCCCCAATAAAACCAAAATTCTGGCGACGATATGTAGATGACACCTTCGTGGTATGGCCCAGCACAGAAGAGAGAGCCCGAGAATTCTTATCTCACCTGAATAACCAATCAAATGATATCAAATTTACCATGGAAATAGAGAAAAACAATAAAATTGCATTCTTGGACATTGAAGTTGAAAGAAAAAATACTGCACTCTCAACTGCGGTATATAGGAAAGCCACAGACTCCGGCCGATACTTGAATTTCGAGTCGAATCACTCACTATCAACAAAAAAAGCGATAGCGCAAACACTCCTCGCGAGAGCAGAGTCACATTGTAAGGAAGATGAATAGAAAGCAAAAGAAATTATTACAGTAAAAAATCAACTCAGAGAGAATGGATATCCAAATCACATTATCCAACAAGTTGCGAGCAAGAAAAAAATACTAGCAAATACAGCTACAGAGAAAGAAAAACCACTAGCTACAGTAGTCATCCCTTATATACCTGGAGTAGCAGAACAAATAAGAAAAAAGGCCTCGAAATTTCACCTAAGAGTAGCCTTCTCATCAAAAGATACATTAAAAACTCGGTTATGTAATAACAAACCAAAGCAAGAAAAAATACAAACAAAAAACTGTGTTTACTCCGTAAAATGCGAGTGTGAGAAAAAATATTACGGCGAAACACTAAGGCCAGTGTCAGTTAGATTAAAAGAACATGCAGAAAAAATAAAGAACAAAAAATATGATTCCTCAAAATTAGCCGATCATGCATTAGAAAATAATCACAAAATTAATTTTGACGACTTCGAAATTGTAGCGAGAGAATCAGGCTGGAAGAAGAGAAAAATTCACGAGGCAATATGCATGACGTCAGAACAAAACATCATTTCTCAACCGAGTTTTATAATACCAAACGTGTGGAGTAGCCTGCTAGCGAACGAGAGAGAGAACGCGAGAGAGAGGAGAGAGAAATTTGAGCGCAAGCAAAGTAAGATAGCAGGCGACGGCGGTAAGCAACAACAAGGAGGCCCGCAAGCTCTGCTGCGGAGTCAATCCGGCGACCGTTAGTAGCATATGACCCTCCCTACCCCCGCCCCCAACCACCCCCGCCATAAAAAAACCCTCCCCTACTGACCTACCTCATACCGACGTGTCACTACTTGTCTTTAAAATTACAAAAAAAGTCCTACAGAGCAGCAGAAGAGCTCGGTTCGTCAAAGCAAGTAGACTTCTTGCGAAATATCACCAATTAATTAGGAGTGAATACATCGAATTTTGTGCAAATTGTACATTATTGAATTATAGTTACTAAAATAGGCATATGCATATGCGTGTACTCTATTATATAATTATTAAAGTCAGTGTTAATGTGTGGTGCTGCATAAAAGTTCAAGGAGCGGCGAAGATTGCCCAGCATACATATGGTATGTAAAAGTACATCAACTTATTGTAAATTATGTTTTTTAACGTCTTGTATGCTTTTGAAATTTTTTAAAATTTAATATTTACATAAAAATATATTATGTTCAATATTTACAAACCATAATTTCTAGCCTAAAGAAGAGGATATTTACCAAGTATATATATATATATATATATATATATATATATATATATATATATATATATATATATATATATATATATATATATATATATATACATATTGTAATTATATTATTGTCAATTGCATTCTAAACAAACGAATAATAGAATTTGTTTACCTTTTATTTGATTAATCAGGGTTCATGATGCATGCAGGTAGTTAAAAATCATTGTTTTATAAATATATATTAACTTTTGACATTTCAACTACATATATATATATATATATGTATATTATTCCTTGCAATTTTTATTGGTATATTATACATATTGAAGATGGCAATAAATCCAATTAAAGAAAAAGCAACTGAAGTTTGTAATTTTCAATTTTCTCTTTTTGAACCCCCTAATTTTGAATTATATATTAAGTTGAAAACAGTTTTGATGCAACTGCTTTTATAGTATCTATAGTTAATTAGAACACTATACATTACATTACTATAATATATGTTTCAAATAAAAAAAAAATAATGATAAAAGTGTCCACTATTAATATTCGGTTTTGTTGATATTTTAGTGAAATATATATGGCATTATTTAATAATTATTGGCATGTACATATTTTAAAAGTGTATACTATACACAATAATGTTTTTAATCACAATATATAATATTATGTATGGCTATTAATATGGCAATATTGCAGAAATGTAAAACTGATTTCATAGTGTTATAATATGATTGTATGTGTGTGTATATATATATATATATATATATATATATATATATATATATATATATTGGCTGCAATATTGTGGCAAGCTTTTGAATCTCTAGATTTGCACAATATTGTCTCCTGCATGATCCATTATAAATTAACTATATTGGCACAATATAAGAAGTAAGACACGATTTTTGCTTGACTCAATATAGGCCAGCAATCACCTAAATATTGGCTGTAATATTGCCACAATATTACAGCCAATATTTAGGTGATTGCTGGCCTACATTGAGTCAAGTGAAAACTGTCTCACTTTCAAGTATGGTGCCAATATGGGGAATCTATATAGCGTCTATGCGGCAAGCAATATATTACTAATATAGAGAGTCAATCTTGCCTCAATATTGCAGCCAATATTTAGAAACACGCAGCCCTATGTTGAGTCAAGCCAAAATCGTGTCTTACTTCAGATATTGTACCAATATAGATAATTTTTAATGGATCTATGCAGGATACATTATTGTGCAAAGCTAGAGATTGAAGCTTGCCACAATATTACAGCCAATATTTAGGTGATTGCTGGCCTACATTGAGTCAAGTGAAAACTGTCTCACTTTCAAATATGGTGCCAATATGAGTAATCTATATAGCGTCTATGCGGCAAGCAATATATTGTATATATGTAGAGATTCAAGCTTGCCACAATATTGCAGCCAATATTTAGAAACACGCTGCCCTATGTTGAGTCAAGCGAATGCAGTGTCTCACTTTCATTATTGGGCTAATGTAGATATCAATGACCTAACTATACTTTGACCAATCTTCTATCAACATTGAGCCAATGATTTGTGCTACCTGGGCGGGAAAACAATGTTGATCTTAAATTATATAAGCAACTACTTAATCTTATATATTAAGAAGCACTTTGAAAACCCCAAATTTCCAATGCTTTTCATATGGCGAACGCCAGATCGGCTTGACAGACCCCTTCCTCCCTTCGGAACTCGACGAGACTTTCTGGGGGGTCGTCGGTAGGGGCCGCTGGGGGAGGGTGACGTGCACTAAGGTCCACGTTTGAGGGCGGGGGACGGGGGCGATTTTACCCCGGGTGGTGTGCCTCCACGGGAAAGCTGATCAATCTCCGAGTTCATGTTTTCGCGTCTTCTCATCTGGGTTTTTGGATACGTGAAGATGCAAGGCAAAAAGTTACGAGACGTTTTGGATGGTGGCTGCCCGCAAATGGAATCACGTGATCACAGATATTGTAGACATTCAGAAGTTCGATTTCCTTCCCATAGATGGACGAGATGCCATGGTAGCACGTTCCAAGCAAACTATACTTTCAGGTGTGACTTAATTATTATAACTTTATATAAAATTGATTATTTTCGTAAATAATGCTCGGATTTACTCCCAATTAGGTCTAGGGGGGGTTATAAAATTAAGGTGTAAGTAATGCAGGTTGCATACTTTCAGGGGCATGTAAGTGAAGGTTGCCACCTTTAGGGGTAACTTATAATAACTTTATATAAAAACAAATATTTTCGTAAATAATGCTCGGATCATCTCCCAAATAGGTCTAGGGGGTTATCAAATTAAGGTGTAATTAATGCGGGTTGCATACTTTCAGGGGCATGTAGGTTGGGGTGGCCTACTTTCAGGGGCATTTCGCGTTCGGTACATCATAGCATTACGAGGTTTAATCACAACTGGCCACCTCTTTGTGTTGAAGATGGGCATGCAGTGTCCGGAGTAAGCCCATTGCCTTGCTCGCTCGATCACAACCGGACGCTAAGAAAATAATTAACTCGAATCTGCCAAAACTCCTTAAAAAAATTATTAAATAAAATAAATATTATTAATTATAAAATAGTAGGGGCCTCTCGAATTTATCCCAGGGAGGGAGCGGCGTATTTTTATACTTGAAATGGTCACTCATCCAACTATTAACCACGCTTGACGTAGCCTGACTTCGGTGATCTAAAGAGAACCGGTCAATGCACAACGCTACGCGGCACTCCACCTCTACTCTGAATTTTTTTATTAGATTCTTATGAATCCTGCAACTATTTTTAAATAATTATTGAAAGTTCTGTAATTTAAGTTGGCACACCTGAATCGTTATTAAAAAGGATAAGACAGAGACGCCTGTTGACGCCTCCAGGGGGCGTGGCAGCACATTTAATAATTATTTAAAAATAGTTCTGGGTTTCAAAAGAAAAAAAAAAAAAAAACTGGAGAAAATCAGAGTAGCATAATTTGGTACCTTCAATTCATTTCTGCAATAAAAAAATTTCATGTATTATAGGTTGTCCATTTTGCATTAAAACACCGTTATGATATCACGCGTGCTGAATACTTATATAGATGGCAACGTATGATTGACAAAATTATTTAAAAGACTTGAAAGCAAACGAGCGTAAGCGCGAGTTTACACCCCACCCCTAGTATAACAATATTAATTCTTTATAATATATCCTTTATTCTTTCTTATATTAAAATTAAATATTTGATAAATGTTAATAGTAACTTACTTTCTATATATGAACATCTTCTCTTAGCTTTATTCAATGATTTACTATCTTAAAATACAGGGGTTATTTCTATTATGTCTTGGCAAAGTACAAAATACTAAAATCAGACACCTGATTGCATGGATGGGGTCCGGGTCTGGTATGGGGTTGGGCCTTGTCTATGCAGTTGGGTTTATCTTCTGTTTCAGATATGAACATCGAATATGTTTATTTTGTGTCTTGTTTTTTGTTTTTTTTTTTTCAATTTGTCTCAGCTATATGTGTAAATAATTTCAAATTGTATTTAGAATTTTAGGGAATGGTTAAAAAAATTGTTATCATGTAACTTGAATTATTGGTTTAAATTAATTTTCACTATTGAGAATTAAAAAAATATATCTATATTTGTAAAAACCATTTCTACAATATATTTAAAATTTTAAATAATTTTTTGTAAAAAAATATTATATTTTGACAATAGATTAATGTAATGTGAACTAGAAATATAAAGCTCTGCCTTTTCTGGACACTACTGTACAACTTAAGTCCAAATAAAAAAAAAAAAAAAAAAAAAACAAGCAAACCAGGCAAACCAGGTCAACCAGACCAACCAGACGAACCAAACTAACTCGGCCTACCAGACCAACCAGGCCAATTAGACCAACCAGGCCAACCAGAACAGCCAGGCCATTCAGCCAGCCAAGCCATCCAGGACAACCAGCCCAACTGGGCCAACCAGACCAACCAGGCTAACCAACCAACCAGGCTAACCAGGACAACCAGGCCAACCTGGCCACCAGGTTAACTAGTCCTACCAGACCAACCAGGCAAACCAGACCAGCCAGGCAACCCAGGCAACCAGGTTAACCAAGCCAACCAGGATAACCAGCCTTCCAGGACAACCAGGCCAACCAGCTAACACGGCCAACCAGGCTAACACGGCCAACCAGGACCACCAGGCTTACCAGACCAAACAGACCAACCAGGCCAACCAGGCCAACCAGACCAACCAGGCCAACCAGCCAACCAGACTAATCAGGTCAACCAGGCCAACACGGGCAACCAGACCACCCAGCCAACCAGGGCCCCGATTTAATATTATTATTTGTTGCGATGGCAGATGCGACGCGTCGCTAGCAAATATTTTGCGATGCACTTACCACGCTCCTTTGCGACGTCGCAAAGTGAATTTAATATTAGAGTCTGCGACAGAAAAATATTTGCTAGCCCCTCCCCATCGCAAGTCATCTTCCAATCATGACCGCGGTACTAAACGTGTCAATCGCGTCGCAAATTCGAATTTGCGATGATGACGTCACTGCGATGCTCAAAGTACATCGCATCCGATCGCTTCGCAAGTCGCATTTTACCGCGCGGTTCAAATCTTAATTTACTAATACTTTAATTTGATTTATAAAGCAAGGGAATTAAAAACGTTATTTATTCGCACCTTTCTTGGTTCAATCCGTCTCGGGAATAAAGAAAAACTGAAAAAATATTTTTTATGAATCGATTAATTTCTTAAATTAATTAAAAATAAAGAAGCAAATTTTTGGAAAATATTTAATTTAAATTGGACACAAAATAATACCTTGATTAATTTGTAAAACAATTTACGTTCTTCAATCCAAGAACAAGCAATTGAAGAGCTAGAACTCGGCCATGGATGCTTAAATAGTATTAAAAAAAATATGAGTACGTAAAGAATCTATCTAAGAAAACATTGGCTATTCTGGATAAATTTTATCTTTCTTCTTCTTTTAATTAATTAAGAAGAACAAAGTGATTCCGAGGTGAGAAGAGCGTGGTAAGTCGTCTTGCGGCACCTCTGAGGTTATCGCAAATTTGGCATCGCAACTGCCCGAATTTGCCGTCGCAAGTCTGCGCCGCGGACGATATTAAATCGACTTTTGCTTGCGACGCTTCACTTGCGACGTCGCAATGGACTTGCGACGGCGAGAAATGGATATTAAATCGGGGCCCAGGGCAACCAGACCACCCAGGCCAACCAGGCCAACCAGACCAGCCAGGCCATCCAGCCAACCAGCTGGGCCATGATTTAATATCATTATTTGTTGCGATGGTAGATGCGACGCGTCGCTAGCAAATATTTTCAAATATTTTGCGATGCATTTACCACACTCCTTTGCGACGTCGCAAAGTGAATTTAATATGAGCGTCTGCGACAGAAAAATATTTGCTAGCCCCTCCCCCATCGCAAGTGATCTTCCAATCATGACCGCGCTACATCACGTGTCAATCGCGTCGCAAATTCGAATTTGCGATGATGACGTCACTGCGACGATCAAAGTACATCGCATCCGATCGCGTCGCAAGTCGCATTTTACCGCGCGGTTTAAATCCTAATTATCCAAAATTTTAATTCGATTTATAAGGACATGGAATTAATTTTTTTATATTTATACATATTTCTTGGTTCAATCCGTCTCGGGAATAAAGAAAACCTGAAAAAATATTTTTTATAAATCGATTAATTTCTTAAATTAATTAAAAATAAAGCAGCAAATTTTTGGAAAATATTTAATTTAAATTGGACACAAAATAATACCTTGATTATTTTGTAAACAATTTACGGTCTTCAATCCAAGAACAAGCAATTGGAGAGCTAGAACTCGGCCATGGATGCTTAGATAGTATTAAAAAAAATATGAGTACGTAAAGAATCTATCTAAGAAAACATTGGCTATTCTAGATAAATTTTATTTTTCTTCTTCTTTGAATTAATTAAGAAGAACAAAGTGATTCCGAGGTGAGAAGAGCGTGGTAAGTCGTCTTGCGGCACCTCTGAGGTTATCGCAAATTTGGCATCGCAACTGCCCGAATTTGCCGTCGCAAGTCTACGCCGCGGACGATATTAAATCGACTTTTGCTTGCGACGCTTCACTTGCGACGTCGCAATGGAATTGCGACGGCGAGAAATGGATATTAAATCGGGGCCCAGGCCAACCAGACCAACCATGCCAGCCAGCAAACCAGGCTAAAAAGGTCAACCAGCCCAACTAGGCCAACCAGGCCAACCAGCCCAACCATGCCAGCCAGCCAACCAGGCTAACCAGGTCATCCAGGGCAACCAGGCCAACCAGCTACCAGGCTAACCAGGCCAACCAGGACCACCAGGCCTACCAGACCAAACAGACCAACCAGGCCTACCAGACCAACCAGGCCAACCATTCCAACCAGACCAACCTGACCAACTAGCCTACCAGGCTAAACAGGTCAACCAGGCCAACCAGACCAACCAGGCCTATCAGACCAAACAGATCAACCAGACCAACAAGCCTACCAGGCTAAACAGGTCAACCAGGCCAACCAGACCATCCAGGCCAACCAGACTAACCAGGCCAACAAGCCAACCAGGCTAACCAGGTCAACCAGGGCAACCAGGCCACCAGGTTAACTAGGCCTACCAGAACAACCAGGCAAACCAGACCAACCAGGCCAACTATCCAACCAGGCTAACCAGGTCCACCAGGACAACCAGGGCAACCAGGCCAACCAGGCAATCCAGGCCACCAGGTTAACCAGGGAAACCAGGATAACCAGCCATCCAGGACAACTAGGCCAACCAGCTAAATAGGCCAACCAGGCTAACCCGGCCAACCAGTTCAACCAGGCCTACCAAACGAAACAGACCAACCAGGCCATTCAGCCAAACAGGCTATCCATTCCAACCAGGCCAACCTGGCCAACCAGGCCAACCAGACCAACCAGGCCATCCAGCCAACCAGGCCAACCAGCCAAATAAGCCAACAAGCCAACCAGACCAACCAGGCGAACCAAACTAATTCGGCCTACCAGACCATCCAGGCCAATTAGACCAACCAGGCCAACCAGAACAGCCAGGCCATTCAGCCAGCCAGGCCATCCAGGACAACCAGCCCAACTGGGCCAACCAGACCAACCAGGCTAACCAACCAACCAGGCTAACCAGGTCAACCAGGACAACCAGGCCAACCTGGCCACCAGGTTAACTAGTCCTACCAGACCAACCAGGCAAACCAGACCAGCCAGGCAACCCAGGCAACCAGGTTAACCAAGCCAACCAGGATAACCAGCCTTCCAGGACAACCAGGCCAACCAGCTAACACGGCCAACCAGGCTAACACGGCCAACCAGGACCACCAGGCTTACCAGACCAAACAGACCAACCAGGCCAACCAGGCCAACCAGACCAACCAGGCCAACCAGCCAACCAGGCTAATCAGGTCAACCAGGCCAACACGGGCAACCAGACCACCCAGACCAACCAGGGCAACCAGACCACCCATACCAACCAGGCCAACCAGACCAGCCAGGCCAGCCAGCCAACCAGGCCAACCAGACCAACCATACCAGCCAGCAAACCAGGCTAAAAAGGTCAACCAGCCCAACTAGGCCAACCAGGCCAACCAGCCCAACCAGGCCAGCCAGCCAACCAGGCTAACCAGGTCATCCAGGGCAACCAGGCCAACCAGGCCAACCAGCTACCAGGCTAACCAGGTCAACCAGGCCAACCAGGACCACCAGGCCTACCAGACCAAACAGACCAACCAGGCCTACCAGACCAACCAGCCCAACCAGGCCTACCATTCCAACCAGACCAACCTGACCAACTAGCCTACCAGGCTAAACAGGTAAACCAGGCCACCCAGGCCAACCAGACCAACCAGGCCTACCAGACCAAACAGACCAACCAGGCCAACCAGGTTAACCAGACCAACAAGCCTACCAGGCTAAACAGGTCAACCAGGCCAACCAGGCCATCCAGACCAACCAGGCCAACAAGCCAACCAGGCTAACCAGGTCAACCTGGACAACCAGGGCAACCAGGCCACCAGGTTAACTAGGCCTACCAGAACAACCAGGCAAACCAGACCAACCAGGCCAACTATCCAACCAGGCTAACCAGGTCCACCAGGGCAACCAGGGCAACCAGGCCAACCAGGCAATCCAGGCCACCAGGTTAACCAGGGAAACCAGGATAACCAGCCATCCAGGACAACTAGGCCAACCAGCTAAATAGGCCAACCAGGCTTACCCGGCAAACCAGTTCAACCAGGCCTACCAGACGAAACAGACCAACCAGGCTAACAAGTTCAACCAGCCCAACTAGGCCAACCAGACCAACCAGGCCAACCAGGCCAACCAGACCAACCAGGCCAACCAGGCCAACCAACCAACCAGGCTAATCAGGTCAACCAGGCCAACACGGGCAACCAGACCACCCAGGACAACCAGGGCAACCAGACCACCCAGGACAACCAGACCAGACCAGCCAGGCCAGCCAGCCAACCAGGCCAACCAGACCAACCATGCCAGCCAGCAAACCAGGCTAAAAAGGTCAACCAGCCCAACTAGGCCAACCAGGCCAACCAGCCCAACCAGGCCAGCCAGCCAACCAGGCTAACCAGGTCATCCAGGGCAACCAGGCCAACCAGGCCAACCAGGCCAACCAGGCTAACCAGGTCAACCAGGCCAACCAGGACCACCAGGCCTACCAGACCAAACAGACCAACCAGGCCTACCAGACCAACCAGCCCAGCCAGGCCAACCATTCCAACCAGACCAACCTGACCAACTAGCCTACCAGGCTAAACAGGTCAACCAGGCCAACCAGGCCTACCAGACCAACCAGGCCAACCAGGCCAACCAGACCAACAAGCCTACCAGGCTAAACAGGTCAACCAGGCCAACCAGACCAACCAGGCCAACAAGCCAACCAGGCTAACCAGGTCAACCAGGACAACCTGGGCAACCAGGCCACCAGGTTAACTAGGCCTACCAGAACAACCAGGCAAACCAGACCAACCAGGCCAACTATCCAACCAGGCTTACCAGGTCCACCAGGACAACCAGGGCAACCAGGCCAACCAGGCAATCCAGGCCACCAGGTTAACCAGGGAAACCAGGATAACCAGCCATCCAGGACAACTAGGCCAACCAGCTAAATAGGCCAACCAGGCTTACCCGGCATACCAGTTCAACCAGGCCTACCAGACGAAACAGACCAATCAGGCTAACAAGTTCAACCAGCCCAACTAGGACAACCAGACCAACAAGGCCAACAAGCCAACCTGGCTAACCAGGTCAACCATGCCAAAAAGGCTTCCAGGTTAACCAGGCCAACCAGACCAACCAGGCCAGCCAGCCAACCAGGCTAACCAGGTCAACCAGGGCAACCAGGCCACCAGTTTCACCAGGCCTACCAGATCATTCAGATCAACCAGGTTAACCAGACCACCCAGGCCAACCAGGATAACCAGCCATCCAGGCCAACCAGCTAAGTAGGCCAACCAGGCCAACCATGCCAACGATGCCATCCAGCCAACCAGGCCATCCAGCCAAGCAGGCCATCCAAGCCAACCAGCCCAACGAGGCCAGCCAGGCCAAACAGCCCTGACTCCACGGCACAGTAGGGCACAATTGGGCACAGTTAAGGATCTCAGTTAGGTAAGCTGTAATGCCCATGAGTATCCAGTAGGGCACAGTGTTTATATTAGGTACCCCAGAGCATCCTAGCTTTCTACACTTGGCGTATTTTGGCACATTGAATACACTCTTTGAAGTTGTATATCGACTATGAACAAGAAGGGGCTTAAATGATGCCTTAATGGATATATTATATCCAACTGGTATTTTGTTTCATGAAATAAACTACATTGGCAATATATCTAATTATTATCAAATTTAATTTTTAATTTTGGACTTTGAAAAAATTTATACACGGATGGTAGCGCCATCTGTTTCTAAACCATTGAAGTAAGAAAAAAAAGCAACATACAACATATGGGTGTCATTGTCAACAAAAACAGAAATGCTGTCTCTTTTTAATTTGAAAAGTCTGCTTTGCAGTCTTTAAAGAAGGTAAGAAATATATTAAAAAGTATATTGAAATTGCAAAGTTCTTTGTTTTCTAATAAATTGCTTCTTTTTTACAGTGATTATTACAAATTCTAACATCATGAGAGGCCCTAGGTATCATGGCTTTTCTTTCTCCAGCCCAGCCCGCCCCCTTGAATTCTCTCTTTCAACACTGAGGAAGTTATGCCCAAGCTAGCTAGTTATGTGGTTAGTTAAATATTTACAAAATCTTTTCATATGTGTGCTATAATCTCAATTTCATAATTTTACAGGCAATGCATTCAACTCTGCAACATGAAATGCTGATTAGTGGATTCTACCCTGACTCCACGGCACAGTAGGGCACAGTTAGGTGCCAAGTTCAATCTTGTGTTCTATTAACATTGTAATTTGAACTTGGCAGCCCGGTTGTTAATCTCCTTGTGGCTAGGCGCAATTGTGAATATCACAGAGGTGCCTAGTCAAAGACTTTTGGTTGAACTGTGATTCTCACAAAATGGCCGAACTGTGAAAATCACAGTTCGACCAATGGTTTAGGATTGGTAGCTCTCCCCCGCCCTTTCTCCTCATTAATTAATTTTTTATTTTTTCATTTCATTAAAGCTAATTAAGTTAACATTTTACTAAAAAAAAGTAGTTTTTTAAATATTTTTATTTTATCATGGTAATTAACAGAGTACTCTAGCATAAAAATTTAAAACAGTGATGCATTACGCTACTCACGAGAAAATAAGCGTGAAAGCTGGAGTCAAATTCACTCGCGCATATTGACTCCAATTGACCCAAATTTGGCCCCTCGTTTATGTCAATATACGCGAGTGAATTCACGTGTATTGAAAATTTTGGTGCAGATTGGCTCGTATATATATATTGGCTTATTTTCACGTATTTTGACAAATATTAGCCTAAGTGCCGGCCCAAATCCTTCGTTCGGCCTCACGTACAGTACTTTCAGGTATATTCACATATATTGACTCACCTATTTTCACCCATATTAACCCAAAATTGGCCCCTTTTATGCGTGAATCTGAATGAGTGGATATTTCACGAATATTCACCCACATTCACCTCTGTTGACCTGCATTGCCCCCCGTACTTGTTTCACTCATTCTCATGCTTTTTGACGCACTTTCACCCATTTGTCAACCAATTTCTTCCATACAGTCCCCTCATGCATATTGACGCATTTTGACATATTTTGACTCACGTTCACCCATTTGTCAACCAAAATTTTCCATAAAGTCCCCTCATGCATATTGACGCATTTTGATGTATTTTGACGCACTTTCACCCATTTGTTAACCAATTTATTCCATAAAGTCCCCTCATGCATACTGACGCATTTTGACATATTTTGACACACTTTCACCCATTTGTCAACCAATTTTTTCCATAAAGTCCCCTCATGCAAATTGACGTATTTTGACATATTTTGACGCACTTTCACCCATTTGTCAGCCAATTTTTTCTATAAAGTCCCCTCATGCATATTGACGTATTTTGACATATTTTGACGCACTTTCACCCATTTGTCAGCCAATTTTTTCCCTTAAGTCCCCTCATGCATATTGACGAATTTTGACATTTTGACGCACTTTCACCCATTTGTCAACCAATTTTTTCTATAAAATCCCCTCATGCATATTGCCATATTTTGACGAACTTTGACCCTTTTACTAACCAACTTTTTTCATAAAGTCCATTCAGGCATATTGACACTTTTTGGCATATTTTCATGAATTTTCACGCTTTTATGGAACAAATTTTTTACATTATGTCCGTTCATGCATATTGACACTTTTTGACATATTTTCAAGAACTTTCACATTAGTATCGATCCAATTTTTTTATTAAGTTCATTCATGCATATACATCACGCATTTTTACATATTTTCACCCACAACAGCATACATTTCTCGTCAAAGGTCTGCTCACCGAACCGTTGAAGTTAATGCAGTTCCATTACCTAGTCAGTCCATCGATACCTGAAATGTGCAAAAAGAATCCACAAAGAAACACGCTCGCTAATTTTTTTAATAATGAATATTGTTCTCATTTTTGCCACACCATGACAATTATAATAAAAATGAAGAGTAAAATAATAAAAAAAATTATAAGTATTATTACAAACAGAAATAGGCATACAGTAAACTGAGGCCTCGTCATCTAATAAAACCTTTACAACAGGGTTGAATGTTTTAGCAATAATTTTTCACCGATTCCCTCTAGGCTTGAATAATTTAACTGAAAAATAATTTGATTATAATAGTAGGGCCAAACTTTAACTATTTCAATTTAACCCATTAGAGCCTGAATTAATTTTTTGTTTCGAATTTAATTTTTTTTGCTATAATTTGAAAGTATTTTAGGTCTCTAAGTTAGAAAAATCAAAATTTTAATTTTTTTAAATTTTAATTGCAGTTTTAATTGACAATTAAAGAGTGATGCTAAATTGCATCGCTAGGCTCTAATGTAGTCAATTTATGCTTTTTTGCTGTTTTGAGGTTACGACCTGTTACAGTCCATAAAAGTTTTTTGGGGGGTCTCTAATAGGTAGGCCCTTCTGTTTTATGTCAAGACAAAAATTCAGAGGGTCCCAAGTGGGCCCTAAAGGCAAAGGACCCACTTTGACATCACTTATTGAAACAAAATAAAGTGTCAAAAAAGGTAACGGCCATTCAAATTTGTTATCTGTGTGTTGAATATAATTTTTTATGTTACTTGGAAGCATATGAAGGGTCTTCAATGGGTCCCAACAAAGGGTCCCAAGGGTTCCAGAGTAGATTTTTGCTCCCTATTCTTTATGTAATTGTAATTGAATACCAAATAGAAAGTATTATTTGAACTTATGGCATTGCAAGTCCCAAGATGCAAGATGCAAGTTACATGATGGGGCCTATGCTGGGCCTCAAACGAGACCCACAGGGGTCCATAATACTCTTGCTCCTATATTTTAGTTTGGCATTTTATATTTGTTCTAATGCGGTCCTCAGTGTCTTTATTCCAGTAAAGTGTAACCCGTGATACCCTCAAGCTATAGCGATAATTTTTTAAATATATATATAGTAGTAAGCTTGAAAATATACGGATAACCCTTTAGTAGCGCAAACGCAATGAGCATTACATTAGAAAATATGTAAGATGCCAAAATACAATATAAGAGCAAGAGTATTATAAGTCCCTGGGTCCCATGTGAGGCCGTGCATAGACCCCGCCATCATGTTCATACCTTGCAATGCTAGCTCAAACAGTACACTCGAGTGTACGTATTGTTTGAGCTAGCATTGCAAGGTATATCCCAACATGATGGCGAGCCCCTATGAAAATTCAGATCCACGTTGGACCCAGCCTGGATCTACTGTTGGTCTAATGGACCTAATTAGGTCTAGAGTAGACCTAGTCCAGGTCCAGACTGGTCTAGAGTAGACCTGGACCAGGTCCAGACTGGTCTAGTCTAGACCTGGACCAGGTCCAGACTGGTCTAGTCTAGACCTGGACCAAGTCCAGACTGGTCTAGTCTAGACCTGGACCAAGTCCAGACTGGTCTAGTCTAGACCTGGATCAGGTCCAGACTGGTCTAGTCTAGACCTGGATCAGGTCCAGACTGGTCTAGTCTAGACCTGGAACCAGGTCCAGACTGTCTAGTCTAGATTGCAACAGGTCCAGATTGTCTATAGACCTGAACCAGGTCTAGACCGTCTAGTCTAGACCTGGACCTGATGTACCAAAAACAAATTCAGTCAGTCCAGAACACACCCTGAATCCATCGATCATACAATATATCATCTAACAACATACCCCTAAAACGCGGAGGGGGGGGGAGGTAGAAAAAAATACATTTTAGAACACAAAAAAAAATTAAACAAATTGTCGACAGTTAATTATATAATAAATAATTGTATGATATTTAAATTTTGACGACGTTTCTTGGGGGGAGGGAGAGGCCGGGATAAGGGGAAACAATGCATGACTTAATTATATATATACATACATATATATATATATATATATATATATATATATATATATATATATATATATATATATATAGATATATATATATATAGATATATATATATATAGATATATATATATATATAGATATATATATATAAATATATATATATATATATATATATATATATATATATATATATATATATATTATTAATTAATTAATTATTATAAAAGTAAAAAAATATAGGTATATATTTATTATATATACAGTATATATTGATATTATATACCTATATTTTTGTACTTTTATATAAGAGAATTAAAAAATGAAAACAATATAATATACTTCTTTTATAATATTTTTTTAATTTCCACGTCAAAATAATTAAAATTATTGGAGTCCGTTAAAATTGATACCATATATAATTATAATTACAATTATATAGATATATATATATATATATATATATTATATATATATATATATATTATATATATATATTATATATATATATATATATATATATATATATATATATATATATATATATATATATATATATATATATATATATATTAATCATAAATAAAAATAATAAGGGCGGGAAGATTCCCCACTGAATTAATTCCATTTTTTTGAGACTTTCGCGCTATTTAAAATGGCTGGCTCGTGATTGGACAGCTACGTACCCGTAAAGCCAATCACGAAGCATGAAAAACCGTTACACAGTTACATATGGCCAGTGTTGTTGTGAGTTGTGAAATTGTGCTGCAAAAGTGAAAGTGTAGTGAATTTTCTTAAATTACAGCTTTTAACAGTGATTAATCGTTTTAATTTTGTTATATCGTGAAGTAACATGACGTAATTGTTTGATGGAGGTAAGTTTCATTGTATGTGTAATGTTCTGTATCCAAGTTATCAATGTTTTAATGATGGATGATTTTGTTTGTTTGATACTGGGTTTGATCTTCGATCGATCGAGTAAACTAAAGCTGCAGTGATTTAGAATTTGCTAATAACATTTTCATTAATTAATATCGCAAAACTCTATACATCAAAGACCTGCAGTGAAGGATTCTGGATTTATTGCCTGCGCGATAGAATGTGGTATGTATATACATTAATTGCATGATTTATTTGTATTGATGTATCGATCATGATAATTCATGATACTGTATGCCTTTATATAATATATACTGTAGTTGTTCTCTTAAATTATTTTATGCATATTAAAACACAATGCATATATACTTATGTATATATATATATATATAATATGCATACGTACTGTATAAATACCGGCATGCATAATATCATATTCATATTCTGTATAACATAGTGTTTATATCATATTATGCAGGTACGTATCATACTGCAGAACGCAGAACATATATATGCATATGATATGATATGTATTAATGAATATTTATTTATTGAACACAAAGACAGTGTACATAAAATATAAAAATGCCCTAAAATAAAAATATTGATTATATTATATATACAGTATCATGCATTATAAGAGGTCGAGCGTGGCCCAGTGCATTGACCAGTTCTCGTTTGATCACCAAAGTCAGGCAACGTTGAGCGTGGTTAGTACTTGGATGGGTGACCATTTCAAGTAAAAAATACGCTGCTCCCTCCCTGTGGTAAATTCGTCTCGCTTTCCACCCAGTGCAGTGATGCACTTGTGTGTGGTTCCCCAGGCTTTGGACATCGCTTTGGTCCATTGAGAAAAAGTAGAGGTGTCCGTCCTGACTGAGGTTTTCCACGGTTCCCTCAGTTTCACCTCAGCGAATGCTGGGACGCGTAAGCATGCAGGTCGTGGCCACAATCCGTTCCCTACCTTACCTATTACCTTTTTTGTCTATGTCCTTGATGATACAGCAGCAACTTTCAATGTACGAGAAAACTACTTTACCCCCTTTCTTTTAAATGCTTTTCTAACAATATTTCTTTAGTGGTAAATAAAGCTACAGTATTAGAAGTGAAAATATACGTGGATTAGATTTGATGTACTGTACTGTAATAAGTATTTTTCCTGTATAAGTAGTAAAATTACCTTTTTTTTTCCAGTTTATCTTAAAGTCATGGTATATATACATAATGCATAACCGGTATATACATTATTGTTTAGTTTTTTCCTTTCTTACAATATTTAATAAAGTTATTGTGATGTCCACCAGGTGGAGCAAGGAGAAAGGACGTCACGTAATTGCCACCAAGGACATTGAACTCGGAGACACTTTGTTCCTGGAGGATCCGTTTGCCTCGGTGCTGTGTGACACTCGATCACGCCACCCACTGTGAGATGTGCTGCCTGCCCCTGCCAGCCTTGCCAGTAAGGTGGGTCTACACTACTCCCTCCTCCTTTCTATACATAGTATTCTAGTCAGCAGACCGTTTTTAGAATAATACATTTGTTTATTTATTGAAAAGATATTGTAGTCCAGGAATATTAGGTAGAAATGCATAAGCGAGGTGGGCAAAAATAGTAATAAGCTGAAATTTGGTACACACACGCCTGGATAGTATACGAGTTCCCAAAAAAAAGTCCCCTAAGGTCCCCTTTGAGGAGACCAAAATACGGGACATTTCCCGGAAAAATGTACTTTTTTATCAAAAATATTTTTTTCTAATGCAATTAACGATCGTGCATGTCCTAAAAAATGTTGGAATAGAGATAATTGAACTAAAAATAGTTTTCAAAAAAATTAGCTCCCCTTAATAAATAGTTTCCAAAATATCCCTGAAATTTAAAAGGCGTATATTGCCAATAAGTGATTTTGAGTTTCAAATTACATTGTAAATAAGCGAATTATCAAAAATATTGTGATGTTACAAAATAATCCGCTGCCTCCCCTTAATTTTCCCTACACGTAGTTTGAAGTTAGAGGTGACGTCACAACTTAACAAAAGTGGCAGTTGTTCACGTAACTAGTCTGAGCAAATCCTTGTAGCATTAGATGTGACATCACTAATCACTACACCAAGTGTGGGAAGACTGCGGAGTTGGACGCAGCCTTCTACATAGAAAGCATGCCAGTTACGGGGGCTTGTTCAATGTATATTATAGACAACTTGCAAAACCCTGTTGTAGCAAGAATCAAACAAACTCTCCCATTCACAAATGATTGTGGTTTTTATTGTGTGTGTAAATTTTGTTCACACATAAAATGTTTACAATTTTCACACACAGATTTCAATATGTTTAAAACCTACGATTAAAAAAAAAATAATAATAACTATGATTCTAAACATGAAAATATTTCCAGAATCTGTAGTTTTTGACCACTTTTAATCATGAAATGCATATCACAACAAGTTTTCTTTATTTTAAATTTGTAAATTTCATGAAATACCAAATCAGTCAATTGCATGGTGTAACATACGTGACTAGGCAAGCTCCAGTTTTTTTATTATAAGGTCCAATATATAAACAAAATTTACACACACACAATCAAGATCAACAATGAACTAGATGGGAGAGTTTGTTTACTTTTTGCTAAAACAGGGTTTTTGCAAGTGGTCTATTGTTGTATGTGATTCAAATTAAGGTATTAATCCAACATTGTACAGTATTGGTCAATAAAAGTGGAACACATTGCATGCTGTCAAGTGATCACCATCAGTCCACTCGCAGTAATGCATTGACAATAACCACTTCCTTTTATTGTACGTGTCAATCTCGGAGAAGTTTACTATATTTGAGCTGTGATATCTACCGTTTGTCTGCATGATCAGTCAAGAGAGTGCTCACACAGCACCCACAGCAGCATGCAATGTGTTGCACTGTTATTGACTTATGACTGTACATTATTTTCCTATTTAATACAGTACCAGTACTATAGCTGTACTGTTTGATGTGTCATGCATTGAATTATATATACATATATATTTTTTTTTAGATCGTGCAAAGCTATTTGGCGCAGAAAATAAGTTACCCATCCCTGACAGCCGTCTCATTAGAAGATCACTGACATCTAGGTTAGGTGAAATCCGAGACAAGCAGAAGGAGATGAACCTTCTCATAGAAATTGAACAGAAGAAATCTAAGGAAAAAAATAACAGTGAAAGTGTAGACATATAAGTGATAATTCAATGTAATTTTGTTTGAGGCTATTAATATTATAAGTGAATACACAGTGTGCAATCAAGCAGCATTGATTTAATTTTTCTAATTAATTTCTTTTTTAAAACTTATATTAGCAGCTCACAAACAAAAGTAAGTGATTAAAAAAATAATTGAGAGAATTTTCTCCATTTCTACTTTTTGTCAACATTAAGTTATAGCTTAAGTTGGAATCATATTTAGAAAGTCCCCTAAATGTTTTATCATGATCATTAAATGAGGCCAAGTTGTAGGCTTGCTGTAGCTTGAATATTTTAAGTGACTGTAAGGAGTTTTAAGTCTGTATTTTCTGCAGCATGAAAAAAAAAGACAAAAATAGTTGGTAATTTTTCTTATAGTTATATTTTGTCCAACAGTAAAAGTCAATTAATTTTACTACATATTTAGAAAGTCCCCTAAATGTCTTGTAATATATATCATTAAAAGGGGCCAAGTTGTAGGCTTGATGTTATCTTGAATATTTCAAGTGACTGCAAGGGTAAGGAGTTTTAAGACTATTTTCTGCAGCATCCAAAAAAAGAAAAAAAAATATATTGTTATTTTTCTTATAGTTATATATTAATATATTTTAATTGTGTCTACGTCAGTTATTTTTACTACAAAGACATCATTATATATAAGGTAACTTGTAGGCATGTCCACTGCTTTGCTGTTGCCATTATAATAAATCTTTTTAAAAACTTTTGTTACTATAGCAGCTCACAATCAAAATTAAGTAATTAAAAAAATAATTGAGAGAATTTGCTCCATTTCTACTTTTTGTCAACATTAAGTTATAGCTAAAGTTGGAATCATATTTAGAAAGTCCCCTAAATGTCTTATCATGATCATTAAATGGGGCCAAGTTGTAGGCTTGCTGTAGGAATATTTCAAGTGACTGTAAGGAGTTTTATAAGTCTGTATTTTCTGCAGCATGAAAAAAAAAGACAAAAATTGTTTGTAATTTTTCTTATAGATATTGTGTCTAACAGTAAGTCAATTATTTTTACTACAAATTAAGACTTAAAAGGTATTCAACTTTAATTACTATTAAGTTTATTTATTTTATTCTCAGAGATTTTGTTAATTCTCCTAAGATCTGAGACTAAAATAATAAAGTTCTTTGAGGGTTTGTTAATTGTTCTTACCCTCATAGACAGTGTGTTGTTTAGAATTCTTGTTAATTGTTCTTGAATTCTACTTATCTGTAATACAGATCATATATGGGCAGAGAAATTTTTTGTTTGTACATTATATACTAACTTTTGACATTTTTCTTTCGGTTGTTTCAATATACGTATATACATTTATAAAGATTCCCGGACAACTCGGAGCGGGGGCAACTGGGAGCCGGACGGCTCGGAGCCAAACGTGTTTGCTAGGACAACTCGGAGCGCGGACAACTTGGAGCGCGGACAACTCGGAGCGCGGACAACTCGGAGCGCGGACATCCTGGAGCCATGGCAGGACAACTCGGAGCGCGGACAACTCGGAGCACGGACAACTCGGAGCCATGGCAGGACAACTCGGAGCGCGGACAACTCGGAGCAACGTATAATATACATATTCGGATCAATTTCAGCTATTTTCATCATAATGTCATTATCAATATTTTTCTGCATTCTTATATGCACATAAAATATTCTATAGCAACCATTTATAATTATATTTTTCTACTTAATTTATCCACTTAATTATCCACCTCATTCGTCGTTTTAAAGTTCCTTGTGTATCTAATATTTGAAATTAAATAATACAAAACATTCATTGAAAACTAAGGGCTTTATTTATTTCTCATAATAATATTGAATACAATAACTTTATACAAAAAAAAAATATTTCAGTTCATTAGCCCAATATTAACAATAATACAAAATTACAGTTAATTAAGTTAGTTAATGAAGAAATCATCAATGATTCAGAAGTCATGTAATAAAAACATAAAAAATCACAAAGTTTATAAACAATGGTCATCATGATGAAGGTGTTGATGTGCATATAAGAATGCAGAAAAATATTGATAATGACATTATGATGAAAATAGCTGAAATTGATCCGAATATGTATATTATACGTTGCTCCGAGTTGTCCGAGCTCCGAGTTGTCCGCGCTCCGAGTTGTCCTACCATGGCTCCGAGTTGTCCGCGCTCCGAGTTGTCCTGCCATGGCTCCAGGATGTCCGCGCTCCGAGTTGTCCGCGCTCCGAGTTGTCCGTGCTCCGAGTTGTCCTAGCAAACACGTTTGACTCCGAGCCGTCCGGCTCCCAGTTGCCCCCGCTCCGAGTTCTCCGGATACCATTTATAAATGTTTGGTTGAAATTGATACCTATATATATATATATATATATTTTATTTAAGTCTTTTGACTGAGGTTTAATGTTTCATGATACTTCAGTGTGACACTTTATTTGTATTTATCAAAAGAAAACACCATAGGGTTTTTGATAAATATAAAACATTTTTATACAATGTGTGTATTAGTAATTGCTTGCATTTATTTTGTGAGATTACTGTATCAACAGCCACTCAATAGTGTTTATTAATATTATAAAAAGATTCTAAATATTATGTATATAACCATTATTAATTACCTACAGCAGCAATTAAAATAATGTTGGGTATCATATTTTGAAAATAAACTTAAATCTTATAACATAAATTTTGTACAAGGTTTTATTATTTATCTGCATATATTATATAAACAATTAATTATTAGTAGCATATACAAATTGCTCAGGATTTTGCATTCATGCCTGATGAGTAAAATATAATTTAAAATGCTTCTTGGCCCACAGGACAATTCGCAGAAAGAAGTTGGGGGGGGGGGTATTTTGTTTTTTATTTTGTAAATTTAATAATTTAACTTTTAAAAAACCACGTCCGATGGGCCAAGATCATTCAAAAATTGTATAATTATATCATGCCACCCCTATATAATAGGTGATTTTGTACAAAATTCTATCCCCCCCCCCCCCCGCCCCCCAAATCAAAAAGCAAAAAAACACTGAAATCATTTTATGTGTATATAAAATGCAATATAATATGTATTTTGTATGAATATGTACTAGATGCCTCCTCGATTCTGTTATAATTAATATATTTTGTGTATATATATATATATATATATATATATATATATATATATTCTTATATGCGAATATAACAGCTTTTTTTAACATAGAAAATTGACGAGACCCTACAGAGAACTCCGTGTCTTATGGCCAGAAATTTGACCAGCTAGGCCGATCAAGCTTCACTGTAACTGCATGATGAGAGTGGCGGGTGCGCCTCGCTACAATGAATCGCAGCGGCGCACGGCTCGCGGTTCTCGCTGGCTGCACGGGCAATTTCAGCCAGCAATAACCGGGCCGGGCCGAACATTTAGCAGCGCCGCCACTTTCAGAAACAGTGAAACTCTGATCAAATCCCTGGCCATATAGGACACGGAGGTCTCTGTATATATATATATTATATAGGTGTCTGCGACGATCGAGACGGCGGCTTATGGCGATATATATATATGTACATGGAGGGGGGGGGGCGGTTTTTGCACGAATCACCTGGGGGATGGTAATTAATTAATTAAATAGGGCTAGAATTTAATTTGATAATTTGGTCTAGATTAGACTAGTTGGATCCAGGCTAGACCCGGGTTAGACCCAAACCAGGCTGGATCCAGTCTGGATCCAGTTTTGGATGTGTTTTTTTGGACCCAGTCTGGATCCAGCCCAATTGGATCTAGACTGGGTCCAGCCTAGACTCAAAATTTTCGTAAGGGAGGTCTATGCACGGCCTCACATGGGACCCAGGGACCATACGCTTGCTCTTATATTAAAAAAAATAAATAAATACACTTGCTATGCGTTCAATTATATAAACAAGTTATTTGTATATACAGTAAAAACTTGTTATTACGTAACTTTTGTTATAAGGTAAAAACTCCATATATTGAGTAACGGGGAGTAAAGGTCCGGTAAAAATTAATTAGTATTGCAGGTATAGGATAAACTTAATATAATATACTTTTTTTTTTATTTGTTTATTTGAACATATAGGTTGTACAAGACAACATTGATCACGTCAGAGAATATAACATATAGCAAAAAAATACAAAACAATATATAATAAATATGGATATTGGTCAAAAACAATACAAAATCACTAACAAAGAGAAAAAACAAACAACAATCAATTATAACAATAAAACAAACAGATGAATTTAAAATTGTAAACAATTTTCTGGCAATTTATTTGCAAAAAACATCTTAATAGAATAGAATTCATTGTTAATTAATATTAATTTCAGTTTTGATTTGAAAAGAGAGTCACTCTTGATGTTTTTTACACACGAGGGAAGAAAATCGTAAATTTTAGCGCATTGATGGTGGGGATTTCTTTCCGCAAACACTGAATTTTTTTTATCCACTAAAGTACGACTATTGTTTCTAGTATTGTAAGAGTGGATTGAATTAAATTGTGGATACAAATCAGGATGATTTCTTCTAAAAACAGCACACTGTACAATGTACATACAAGGCAATGTAAGCATATTATTTGATTTGAAATGTGTAACACATGAATCACGCTTTTTGAATCTTAACATAGTCCTCAATGCCAGCTTTTGCAGCGTAAAAAGTTTATTCAAAAACTTATTAATTGAACCAAAGAAAATCAGCCCATATGACAAGTGTGAATATACATAAGCATATTAAACTGACATTAAAGATTGAAAAGATACTACATCCCTTAAAGAGTACGCTACAAAATTTGCAGAATTTAATTTTTTTATTACTATTTCTACATGGAAAGACCAATCTAAACACTAATCAATATGTAAGCCTAGGATTTTTATTTTGTCTAATTTACGAATAGTTTGATTATTAATACGGAGTAAGTAGCTTACAAATGGTTTATTTCTGGGAGAATGAAATTGCAAATATGCAGTTTTGCCAATATTTAATAATAGCTTGTTATTTTTGCACCATAACTGCATTTCTTTTATAGAATTTTTTGCTTTCAATAACAATTCTTCCTCCGTATCTGCAACAATAATAGCCGTTTTATCATCTGCATATTTTATAATTTCAGCATTTGTTATATGTTGAGGTAAATCATTAGTGCCAGTCCCATATAAGTTACATGAAAATTTCCCCCCCTGAGACACTCCATGTAAAACCGTCAATAGTTCAGATTTAACATTAATCTTTTTATTATTTTTTTCATAACTTAATTCTACATATTGAGACTGATCAGTTAAATATGAATCTATTAAATTTAAACTATTATTTTGACAGCCAACATTTTTTAACTTTGTAAGAATTACTTCTTTATCCAAATAATCAAAGGCTTTCGACAAATCGAAAAATATCGCCAAACAAAGGTTCTTATTGTCCACGGCTTTATAAACGATATTCAATAAATTAAAAGTTGCCGTTATAGTAGAACGATTTTTTACAAAACCGTGCTGACTTGGAGATATAACATCAATCTGTAACCTATATTCCATTAGTTGCTCATCCAAAACGCTTTCAAACAATTTTCCAAATACCGAAGATTTTGAAATATTTCTATAATTTTCCCTTAATGTCGCGTCACCCTCTTTTAATAAGGGGGTGGCAACTGTCATTTTCAATATTTTAGGAAAAACACCTTCGGATATTGAGCAATTAATTAAATATGACAGTGGGACTGATAATAACTTATCAACATATTTAACTACTTTATAAGGAATACCGTCAGGTCCTGCTGCATTTTTATTAGGCAAGGCTTTTATTTTTTTTTAACATTATATCTTCGCTTATGGTCTCAAAATTAAGTTGTGAATTAATGGCTTCTATTGAATTAGATTGAGTGTTATTTGATTCAATACTTGGTATATTTTTCTTGATTAATTCATCAATGAGGAATTTGCATGCGTGAATCTGATTGGCTTAATCGAAAGAGGGGGCGGAGAAATACATGTGTGAATTTTATGCGAATTTTTTGAGCACTGCAAGTATGCTCAAATGCATATTTAAAAGATGCACTTTACCTTGAGGCGATGGCGCATCGCCAGTGACGTCATCGCTATGTCAGGTTCGGTTCACTATAGATATGCATACCTGTACGCACCTGCATAACAGGTAGCCAATCAAAAACAATCTAGCCAAAATTTAAAATTTCAAATGCCTTGCCTATGAGTTTTAAAACTTAAAAAATGCACATTATTCCATATACGCGTACTGTAAAAACCCACTGGGAGATAAGTAATATTAAAAACGTACCTTTCATCATATTTAAATAAAAGAAATTGTTTCGCAAATAGTTTCATTTAATTGAAGAAAAAGATGCAATCGATGCAATATCAAGTCCTGCCACCAACTTTTCTGTTTAAATTATTGGCGCGTCATGCAGCAATCAGCCAATAAAAATGTGTAAATTTATCATACTGGACTCCTTCCGTATCTGCAGCTGATTATAATACCTATTGAATTATTTTATTAAACCTAAAACTGAGCCTCTTTTCTTATCTACGAAGATAGTAGGATGCCGTAGGATTCAATATTTAACTTTATTAAGACCCTTGAATCATAATTTATCAATGTCTTTTCAACCCCCTGTTTGCTGCTGCTGAAACCAGAAACGGAAGAGTTGAAAAATAAATACAGTTTTAATTTTAACTTTTCCAAGACGCCTGTATATGTGGTCGAGTGGAAAAGCACTCGCATTCCATGCAAGAGGTGAAGGGTTCAAATCTCTTCATCTGGATCATTTTACATTTTTAGTAGCACGAAGAATTAATTCAAACGTACGGGGTAAAATAATCTTATTTTTTCGTACAATATAATCATGTTATACTATTATAAATCACACTTTATCATATAAATACGCACTTACAAAAAAAAAAAAAAAAAGCGTTTCATTCAATGATACACTGAAAAAACACTTGACAGTTTTCCTGCTAAATTTAGCTGTTTTACGCGTTTGTATTTGTACCCATAAAAAAATTTGTTAAATTCAACAGAGTTGCTGTTTTAGATTTCTACAACCTCAGAAATGTTGAATTTTAGGCGTTAGATGTGTAGAATTCGGTGTAGCAGTGTATGAATGTTAAAAACGACAGAGTTTGCGATGTAAGATTTATAGGTTCTATCTTTTTAATTTTAACATTTCTACTCTTTTAATTTCTACAGTTTATTCCTTGATTCTACTAACGTATCTACTTCCTTATATTCTACAACTTTACTCTGTTAAATATACAATGTTCTAGAAGCTGGTAATAGATGATGCAATTTATCTATTTATTGCATACAGTTTTTCTTTATACAAGAAAACGTAAGTTCCATTTCGTACAAGTGAACTTAAAATTTCTTGTAAAGAAAAACTGTATGCATTAAATAGATCAATTGCATCAACATGTAATACACCATCTTCTATATTATCAAAACATTCCATAATAAAATATTACAAGTTTCATAAGCAATGACAACATTATAATTAAATAATGATTAGGGAGCAAACAAATCCTAAATAAAGATTTAAAGTGGTTATAAGGGTTCAATTAAAAAAAAAATAGTGATTTATTTATAGAGTAAATATTTAATTAAAAAATCCAAACATTATATTGTACAATATTAGATGGCTTTATTTGTATTATATATTAAAAACGTTATAAATTTTGTGAATGAGGTGAAGATGGAAATTTGTCACATTTGAACTCTATTTTTACACTATTATACTCAACAACTGACGTAAAGGAGCATCATCTTGAGGGTCAATTCTGGGTTTCCTTTCCATCTTGGTAGTTTGAATGGTCGTTCGGGGAAGTGGTGGTGGCACAAGGGCGGTTGTAATCTGGACTGCATTCGCGAGACGTTCTGTCTGATGCATAATCCCCACATGGACGTCAACTAGAAATGCACAGGTCTTGCATTAGTATTATTGCAAATTTATTGCAAGTAAACCTTCAACTTACCAAAAAATTTGCACGTGTAGCGTTATGGCCCTCATCGCTCCTCAACGGTTCAAATATCGTCGGCCATGTGAAAATGCCTCGAAAATACCCCGGCACGCAGTATTGCTGGCCGCCCGTGTCTTAAAATATTAACACAATTATTAAAACAATGAATGGCATAACATTATAGGAAGTAAAATATTAATTAAACTTACCATTGATGATCCAGAATACATTTCACAGAGCACAACAAGAACTGAACTGACGCCTGCAGATTGAAACAGGAAATGACAAAACGTGTCTGCCGCGCAGAAATAACGGTCATTTTATAACGTGGTAAAAAGTTTAATTTTTGCAGAGTAGATGTGTTAAAATTAATGTAACCGTTGAAACTTCAAAATATTACAAAGTTTCTAACTTTGAATGTATGCTTACACATTGCCGAACTGTTACTCTGCCTTTTACATATTCTAACATTTAATTTCCAACAATTTCACACGGTTGAAAGTTACACCGTTAAACGTTATTTCATTTTTAACAGAGTAAATTGTAACTTTTATGTATTGAAATGTTAAATCTTACCATGCAACTGCGTACATTGATATTTAACAGGGTAGAGACTGTTGATTTTGACAGTCCTCGCATAACAGTGTTTGGAACTGTTGAATTTAACACAGAACTAGTTTATATTTAACAGGAATACTGTAGAATTTGTACCAACAGTTCAAAAACTGTCAACTGTTTTTTCCGTGTAGAAAAATTAATAAGAAATTATAAACAAAACTATTTTACCCCGTTTGAGTTAAAAATATGAAATAAACTTCTTCGTGCTACTAAAAATGTAAAATGAACCGGGGGAGATTTGAACCCTTCACCTCTTGCATGGAAGGCGGGTGCTTTTCCACTCGACCACATACAGGCGTGTTGGAAATGTTAAAATTATAACTGTATTTATTTTTCAATCCTTCCGTTACTGGTTTCAGCAGCAGCAAACAGGGGGTTGAAAAGACATTGATAAATTATGATTCATGGGTCTTAATAAATTTAAATATTGAATCCTACGGCATCCTACTATCTTCGTAGATAAGAAAAGAGGCTCAGTTTTAGGTTTAATAAAATAATTCAATAGGTAATCAGCTGCAGATACGGAAGGAGTCCAGTATGATAAATTTACACATTTTTATTGGCTGATTGCTGCATGACGCGCCAATAATTTAAACAGAAAAGTTGGTGGCAGGACTTGATATTGCATCGATTGCATCTTCTCTTCAATTAAATGAAACTATTTGCGAAACGATTTCTATTATTTAAATATGATGAAAGGTACGTTTGTAATATTACTTATCTCCCAGTGTGTTTTTACAGTACGCGTATATGGAATAATTAAAATGTGCATTTTTTAAGTTTTAAAACTCATAGGCTAGGCATTTGAAATTTTGAATTTTGGCTAGGTTGTTTTTGATTGGCTACCTGTTATGCAGGTGCGTACAGGTATGCATATATATAGTGAACCGAACCTGACATAGCGATGACGTCACTGGCGATGCGCCATCGCCTCCAGGTAAAGTGCATCTTTTAAATATGCATTTGAGCATACTTGCAGTGCTCAAAAAATTCGCATAAAATTCACACATGTATTTCTCAGCCCCCTCTTTCGATTAAGCCAATCAGATTCACGCATGCAAATTCCTCATTGAATCAATAAAAAAGCTATTGAATTTATCAAAAATATCCTGTGGCGAAGTTATAATATTACCATTTACTGATAACTCAGTGGTGTTAATAATGCAGTTTTTTTGGAAACATTAGATTTTTTTACGATATTCCATGCCGCTTTAATTTTATTTTCTGTTTTATCTATTTCCTGATCATTATCTTCTTTTATTGCCTTCAATATATTCGTCTTATGAGTCTTCAATTTAATTTTATAATGAGGCATTCAACTTGGATCATTATATTTTGCTTGCTTATGAAAACAGCGAAGATAATTACTTTCAATGACTAAACTTGGATTACTAACTATCCATGCTGGTTTTTATTTGAAAATTTTATGGTCTTCGTTGTCTTAGAAAAAGCTTCATTAAAGAAAAATAAAATGACTCATGAAATAACTCCCACTTTTTTTCAGAGCATAAAATAGGTTGTAATAATTCTTCCCATTTTCCTTAGCTAATATGCGAAAAAATTAATCCAAGTTATCATGAGTAAATTCCCTTGTTTTATATGTTATAATTCTATTTTCTGATATTGAGTTATTCTTGTTGTTTGTCTTCTTAATTTTTAAAATAGTGTTATTATGATCCAACAAATCGGTTTTTAATGATTTGCAAGAACAAACTATTTCTAAATTTTTAATAATTAAATGGTAAATTAGAGTAGCAGTTTTATTAGTTACTCTAGTCGGATATTTGTTAGCTATATTAAGGCCAAAAGAACTTAATAAATCTTTATAATTATTAATAGTTTTGTTCTTTTTTAAAATATTTAGATTTGTATCACCTCCTATTATTATGTTATCATTTTTCTTACAATAATTGAGAAGTTTTATACACAAATTTTCTAAATTTTTTAAAAACATTATATTGGCACTTTCAGTATATTTCAAAAATTTTTGTGGCTTGTAATTTGGAGGAGGTCGATAAATTGATACTGGAAATAAATTAGTTTTATCACATTTAAGTTTTGCTACAACACATTCAAGGACAGATTCAGTGGATTGATATGCAATAGAAGAAACCTTTAAATTTTGTTTTGCAAAAATAGCCACACCTCCTTTTCTCTGGACTGACCCACAAAAATATGATATAAGCTTATAATTTTTAAATTTTACTGTTATAATTTCTTCATCTTTCATGCCATGTTCGCAAATAAATGCGATATCAACATTTTCAAGTTCAATAAGCATTTCAAATACATGCAATTTATTTTTAAAACCTGGTAAATTTAACTGTAAAATTCTAAATTGCTCATTAAGAATACATGAATTATTAACTAAGATTTTTTTATGGACATTTTTGGACCCTCAAAAGGGTTCTGAAATTGACAATGAGACCTGAGAACACGTTTTGCGTCTAAAGGATCTTTTTTTTCAGGTGTTTTAAACTCTGTATGACTGGAATTATGCTTATCATCCTGCTCATATGAATTATGCTGACCTAAAACATCCTGACAATATGCATCGAAACTCTTCGAGGCATTTAAATCACCATTTCTAATAGCATTTTCATACCTTTCCATTTCACTTTCCATCGTGGGGGATGAGGTTGGGATGGCGCACTGCTATTTTCTTGAGGAAATTGAGACAAAAAGAGGTTGTAATTACTATTTGAGCTATGAGTAGAAGCGCTAGGGGTCAAACACTGAACACCAAATGCCGGGGTGTCCGGCTGATCTCGTACACCATCATCTGTTGACCCCGAAAGTGTCGGGGGCACTGTGCTGGATGTTGTTGAATGTGAGAGGATACAGTGGCAACCCGCCTGCTCATCTCTGTCTCGCGCGCCTCTACACCAGGAGAGAGGACAGCCACCGCCCGCCGGGTCGCCTCCTCCTCAGAACCGGGAGATGTGCCGAGGGATTCCTTCTCACTGAATACAAGCATCTCAGAGCGAAGGGAGGATGACGACCCTTGCGGAAGAGGGTCTGCAGTTCCATCAAGAAGAGGACCCGAAGGAGACTTTGACTGACGAGAAGCTTGTTCAGCACGAGAGAACGATTTAATGTCGCTTCTCGTAGCTGTGTAGATTATGACGTCAATCCCAGTGTTATCAAAAATGGAATTAATCTCAGAAAGGATATGGTCCCATTTCTTATGATCCCTGCCGCATGAGATTTTAGGCATAGCGATCTTTTTAATTTGAAGTATATGACAACATTGTCATAGCTCACAGAGGCTCGAGACTATGTCCTCCATTTCCGGTTTCTGCGTTGACAACTTCTTTGTAACCAGATGGAAAATATATTTCCATTTATCAGTGTCCCGTGTGTCCACAGCGACTTGCCCTGGCCGGCGAAGCTGATCAAGCATTTTTTGTAGATTGCTAAAGAGCTGTTTAAATTTTACGGCAATGCCACGCCCACACAAAAAATCAGAACCAACACAATGAACTAGTGCACATTCATAAGGAGCAGAAAAAAGATATCCTCTAACTATTTTTATATTGGAGGCAAGCTTAATGACTTTAGATGTAGGAAGTTTGGGAAATTTTTCCTTGAATTCTTCCTCTCTCAATACATCAAAACGATTTCTCGTTGTCACTGGAGGCTTGTCGAAGGTCATATTTTGTTTACTTCTGTTATTGCGACTGGCTGGCTGCTCACGCCACCCGCCGACTCTATCAGGAACTCGATGCCTGCTCTTCCCGTCCACCACAGAAGAATGCTGCATGTTTGAGCGGCAATTTTGTGGTAAAGTCTGAGTCCGTGGTGAAGACGATGAAGATGACGTCATTACATTATTATCTGCTCTAATTCTGTTGTTTTTATGATTAGAATAATTAGATTGATTTTGTTGATATAAATTATTATTATTCATAACACCTAGATAAAATAAATTATGGTAAAGCTTAATTAAATCAGCCAATTGCTTTTCCATTGTGTCTAGTTTTGAAAAAATATCATAATTTAACGATGAATTGCCTTCTTTATTAATAAATTGTTCATCATCATGAAACTGAATGACATTACTTATCTGATTATTTGGTTGATATAAAAACTGTTGTGAGTCTCTGTTTCTTGTTGGAGGAAGCATGGCTGATTCACTATGAGGCGGTTGTAACTGACGACCCTTTAAAAATTGTTGATTACTCATTTCACAAGAATTGAACACAATTCAAACACTTACTATTGTATTAAACTGTCCTTCCCGAATCTTTTGATATAAGACACTAGGTTAAAGTACAACAGAAAAAGTCACAGGAGTAATATTATTCACGATCACATTTACAACACAACTTGCTTGCTCGCCACTCAGACTCAGCTTATACCTTATACTCGATATAAGGTAAACCTGATTTCCTGTGGGTCCATGGACTTGACGTGATAGCAAGTTTTTACTGTAACAATATAATATACATGGTAGGAAAAAATGTTTTTTTTTTTTTTTCAATATGACTTTTGAATAATTAACGAAAAAAAAATAATTAAATACAAATAATCTCTGAAAAAGCTATAAGGGGGTCTTTCAGTTTTTGCCAGGGACCGGAAGCACGCGTTTTTTTCTTGCATCCAAGATGCGTATCAAGATGCAAATTAATTTTTCGTGCATCAATGGATGCGCATCCGGATGCAAATTTATTTTTCATGCATCTGGGATGCGCATCCAGATGCATTAATTTTTTCCCGTGCATCTGGGATGCACGGATGCGGATGCAAGCCGATTTTTGCGCATACGTGTGCATTTTGCATCTGCATCCGATATATATCCTTGGTTTTTATAATACACATTGTTTCTTGAAATTTTAAACGACAAGTGGCAAATAAATTTAAAAAATATGCCTCGTGTTATAAGCAGAGATGCAAAACTTCGCGCGAAACATGGTGCGCGAAACTTTCGCTAAACTTTCGCGCGAATATTCGCGAAACTTCGCGAAAATTTCACGAAATTTAAAAAATGACTGCCGCAATGCGATTTTTCATATATTCATCAAAAAATTAAGAAAACAAGATAAAATGGCCCCTTTCATGACCTGTCTGTCCTCGAATGTGTTAAATGATTTTAAAAATAATTAAAAGTAATTTTTAAAATTTAAAAAAAAAAAGAAATAACATTTTTTATATCTAATAAATTAAATTGAACTCCTTTTTAATTCATTTATGCAATTAAACCTGTCATTAAAGTAAAATTAGGAAGAAAACGGCGTATTCATTAAATACGATTCGAAAAAGTAGAGCGGGAAATTCAAATATATCAATTTCGCGAAGTTTCGCGCGAAACTTTCGCGAAACTTGGCTTGCGAAACTTCGCGAAACTAGCGAAATTTCGCGCGAAGCTTCGCGAAGCGTTGCATCACTGGTTATAAGATTGGTTAAGAGGCCATTAGCAAAAAACCTGATAAAAAAGAGAAAAAAAAGTGTTAAATGGATGCAAATTTATTTTTCGTGCATTCGTGGATGCGCATCCGGATGCAAATTTATTTTTTATGCATCTGGGATGCAAATTTATTTTTCATGCATCTGGGATGCGCATCCGGATGCATTCACATTTCCCCGTGCATCTGGGATGCACGGATGCGGATGATCGATGCAAGCCCAATTTTGCGCATCCATGTGCATCTTGCATCTGCATATCCGATCCCTGGTTTTTGCCTTTCTTTTAAATATGTGCCAACATATAATTGCTCACTTTATTTGCTAAAAGCCCGAAATAAAACACCTCGTTATGCTTTGCTTTTTCTGGTTTGATCACTTCTAGAAGAGATTGAAAATTGGTCAAATATTAATTTGCTTACATTAAATGCTTCAAAAACAACCTTTATTCATTTTCACCCTTACCAAAAAAATATTGCTTTCAGCCCTCTTTTAAAAATTAATAATTCCGTAATTACATCCACTCAATGTACTAAGTTTTTAGGTCTTCATTTATCTGAAAATTTGAACTGGTCTGATCATTGTTCTGCACTTAATTCAAAGCTACGCAGAGGAATTTATTTGCTTCACTCCCTAAACGTAATACCGTGTCTGAATCGGTGTTAAAATCTATGTATTATTCATATTGTTATAGCCACTTACAATATGCTATTATTTTTTGGGGATACTCAACTATAGCAACTTCCGTCTTAGTAATGCAGAAACGTCTCATTCGCACTATGTGTGGTGTGCCTTTGCCTACGTCATGTGTTAGCCTATTTAAAAAGCTGGATATATTGCCTCTTCCATGTGTTTTTATCAGGGACTGGATGCACGTGTTTTTTTGGTGCATCCGAGATGCGCATCCGGATGCAAATTAATTTTTCGTGCATCCATGGATGTGCATCCAGATGCAAATTTATTTTTCATGCATCTGGGATGCGCATCCAGATGCAAATTTATTTTCCCTGCATCTGGGATGCGCATTCGGATGCATTAATTTTTTCCCGTGCATCTGGGATGCACGGATCCGGATGCAAGCCCATTTTTGAGCATCCGTGTTCATCATGCACCTGCATCCGATCTTTGGTTTTTATAATACACTTTGTTTCTTGCCATTTTAAACGACAAGTGGCAAATAAATTTAAAAAAAATACCTCTTGTTTAAGATTTATTTAGAGGCCATTAGCAAAAAGTTGATAAAAAAAAGAGAAAAAAAAAGTGTTAAGGATTATTGTCACTGGTCTTAGGAAATGATAAATGACTCCAATTTTTTTAGCATTGCATAGAGAAAAAATTAATCAAAATTCTCATGCAATAAAAAACAGCTAAATTCAGTGCCATTATTTTTTTAATTGAGATATAAAAACGCGTGTTATCAAATGCAAATTTCTATCTCCGGAATGGTACTGAATAGTTGATTTAAATTTTAGCATAAAAAACATTCATTATTTTAAATAGAATTATGATGAAATAAAAATTATATATCACCATTTACTTTTTGAGATACAGGCCTTCAAAGAAATTGCACAACTCGGCAATGTTGCTTCAAGCTCAACTGAATGGGACGGGCGTAGTAAAAAAAAATAAATAATGTTGCCATGTCGTCTTAAATCATCAAAAATCAACCAGCTGATTTTCGCGGTCATGAGCAGCCATCTTGACCAATGAGTCAAATAAAAGAGCAAAAATATATTCACCGCTCATATTAAATGTTTTTTAATATTTTCAAGGATGGTGGATGAATAAAATACACAAATTCTAAGTGTTTTAAGTTATTCATTTTATTAAACAAACATTTTTTATTGTACTTATCATTGCTCTCCTAATACTGCTTCTTATTGTCACTCATATGTATTGCGTATGAAAAACAGATGGCGGCGTATAAAAAAAAGATGGCGGAACTTCCGGTGACAATAATCGTTAAATGGATGCAAATTTATTTTTCGTGCATCCGTGGATGCGCATCCGGATGCAAATTTATTTTTCATGCATCTGGGATGTGCATCCGGATGCATTCTTTTTTCCCTGTGCATCTGGGATGCACGGATGCGGATGCAAGCCCATTTTTGCGCATCCGTGTGCATCTGCATCCGCATCAGATCCCTGGTTTTTTTATATGAGTGTGCTACATTTGCCAAGAAAAATCCAGAGTTATTTAGCAGTAATATTAAAGTACATAATTATGGAACGCGGCAACGCGAGAATTTGCACATAAAACCTCATACATTGTCATTATGTGATCATAATCCAAGCTATATTGTCCCCCTTATATTTAATGGTTTACCTGATTATATAAAAAATTCTGGATCATTTGCATCTTTTAAAAAAGAATTATTTAAATATCTTATGATGAATTATTTTTATAGCGTTTATAGATTTTTTACAAAAAAAGTAATGTGTTACTTGGCTATCTAGTTATTGTATTTACTTTATGTTTGTTCTTAATGTTGTTGTTGTTTTGTGTATTTTCGTTGTGATGTATTATGACTATATGACTTGTTCTATGCTATTTGTATGGCCTAAAGAACTGAATAAATCTATTAAATCTATTGATCGAATTTAAATTAGCAAAGACCGAAATGATGTTGAAATCCTTAAACGTCTCCTATTTAAAAAATTCAAAGATGTTTTCTGTGGTAAAAAAAAAGACCTCGTTTTATACAGAGTGACGAGTCACAATTCGTGTGTCATTAATTTCTATCCTCTAATTTGGAATTGCCAATTAGAAATATTTATTTGATCATTTGGCAGTATGCAGTAATTAATTAAAATCTTAATACAAACATAGATCTTGTCATAATATATATTCTATAAATTATATAATCTAAATTAGATAAGCATTATTACATAACTTGTCAGTTTTAATATTTCAAAAACCAGAATATTATATACAATGTATGTGAATTATATTATATGTACATATATTATTAAATATTTAAAGATATTTGTATTTTTTGACACATGGTTATACAATTAAGTATTGAAAATATCACATTTCATCTAAAACACTTTTACATTAATTATTTTATGAATATTGTTCAATATTTTTTCTGGAAACAAACTTAAGAACATATGTGCACGTGGTTTTACAGTCATTGTGAAAATAATCTCTTACATCATAATATTCCTTAGAGATCAGAACTTTTTTTAATATATTTTTAAACAAAGTGTCACTTGTTATATTACGAACCAAAACCGGGGCAGGGACCGCAGGTGTATCCCCGGGGCGTTCCAGGGATACCCCTCAAACGTCCCTCCGGAGTGCCCCAAGGTGTATCCCCTATTTCCATGCACAAAAGGGTACCCCTTGGGGACATTCCAGGGATACACCCTAAAGTCATTGCAGGGATACATAGGGTTATATAGCAAATATGCTTATAATTACCAATTAAAAAATGTTTTTATCAATTATAATGATGTTATCAAAGAGAAAGAATAGCAAAAAAAAAATTAAAAAACTGGCATAGGTGAGACTCGAACTCGGGACCATCAGATTTGAAGTCTGGTGTCTTTACCACTAGGACACATGTCTTCATACTGAAATGTAGAAAACTTAACTTTATAAACTATAAATTATGAAATCGACTTGTATATTTTTGATACTTTAGGATATTTTACAATCTATGGTTTCATTTACAAATTTTAATAATAATAATGAGAAACTTCCAATACGGCACATAAATAATGTTTATCTTCAAATTTTAACAATTTTTTATTTTTTAATTTTTTAGAAAAAAACTACGTCTCATGAATGACCCCCAGGTGCACTTACGGGACATTCTGTTTACTAATTAAAATTATTTAAAATTGTGATTAAAAATTCAATCAGCTACATACTTAAGCAAAGAAAATTGTTATTTTACAATTTTCGACAATACCCCCCGTGTGTCCCACAGAGACACCTGCGAGACATTCATCGATAGTTATCAAATTAATCAAAATCTTCTCGAGATGAAGCTAAACGTTTTAAAATACTATAATTTAACCAATTAAAACCAATATTAAAAAAACAGTAACGTCCTAGGAGTGCACCTGCGGGGCATACATGGGATACCCCTGGTGTATCCCTGCGAGACACTCAAAGGACGTTTGATCCAAAAGTTCAATATAATTGCGTTATTTTCTTCTGTGTCCCTTCTACACTATAAGTTAAGCAATTCCTAAAAATTTTAAATTTTAAAAAGCATTAAATAATATAATATAGACCACGGGACATTCGCGGGGCATTGCAAGGACGTTCCGCTGTGTCCCGGGGATACCCATGCGGTCCCTGGGGGGAGAAAGTCATAATATTTTCATGTTTGATAATATGGACTCTTTTCAAGAATAGTAGATGAATGAGGTAATACAAATGTTCTATTCTTATTACGTGTATTATGAGAGTGTATATCTCTGTTTTCAATATATTGGTCCATATTTTTTCTTTTAAACATTATTGCATTAAATATATATGGAAGGCATTGTCATAATGCCTAAATCAGAAAAATGCATTTTACAAGATACTCTTGGCTTCAAATTTTTCATTATTCTAATTAACTGATCTTTTTTGTAATACAAACATTCTGTTTATGTTAGAGTTATCAGTACCCCAAAATATACAATTCAGTGACAGAAAGGAGGGAAAGGAGTATGTATAAGCAAAATATACCATCAATAACGTTTTATTCGATACAGTGTTTTTTAGTGAAAAAATTGCAAAATTAGATTTATTTTTTTTTTTTTCTTAAGTAATCAATTTGATCATTCCAACATAGAGTTTCATCAATATGTAAGCCTAGAAATTTCGTTTGATAAATGGAAGGTATATTTGAGTCGGATAATTTAATTAGAGGGCTGAGATCAGGTACATTTGCATTACTATGAAATTGAATGTAATTTGATTTTTTCGGGTTTAATATTAATTTGTTTTGTGTGCAATAAAGTTCCAACTCTTTTACTGTATTTTTAGTTTTATTAATAAGTTCATCATTAGTTTTAGCAACAACTAAAGCACTAGTATCGTCTGCAAATTGGCCTATTTTTTCCAATTTGCAACAATCAGCAGACAATCAGCTGGTCTATCAGCTGGTTGGAAAAGAAATTTTTAAACCATATTAATTTCATTTTAATTTAATTTAAGACTTTCACCTAAGTTTTTTTGGTGATTAATTTATTTTTAAGTGCTTTAACTTCAATTTAGGATAATAATTGTGCTGCTAGGAGTGGTATTTAAGTAGATAAAGGAATGGCAAGTCATCACTGCAGTGGGGCCACACCCACCCAGAGACCTGAGGATAATCTACTCTCTCTTCTATCTGCACTATTGTTAACAAAAAATAGTAATGGTAATATAAATTCTTCTAATATCTGTGCCAATTGTTGTACAAGTGAGACCAGGAAAAGTGACTCTCAGATTAATGCGAATTCAAGAGTGACCTTGAACTGTTTTCATGATGATTTACATCAGATAATAACTCTGTTTAAAGAATTAATTGGTTGTGTTAAGGAATTGAAAAGTGATGGTAATTGTACTTGTAATTCTACACCTAGCACACCAGAAAAAATATTTGACAAGAGTGAAGGTTCGCTTACTAAAGTTCCTGTTGCGTCAACTCTTACAGTGCAGACAGCACCTCCTTCAACGACTGTACAATCTTATTCATCTGTTGCTGCGAAGCCTGCACAAGCACGACAGAAACAACTGAGAGTAAGAAAGAAATTTATATGAAACGAAATTTATGGTGACTTATTTGATGCACCTCTTACATCGTCCTTAGTTCACACTGTTGGTGAGGATCTACGTATGACGAGTGAAAACAAGTGAAGAATCGCTTTCAGCAAGTTCCATACCTTCTGATGCAGAAAAAATGTATAGGAGATATAGCAATACTACCTGACTCTGACAGGTTTATCTTCTATCTCATTACCAAAAAATCAACTAAAGACTACTCACCTGAGCTCAATGTATTGCAAGAATGCCTGTCTAAACTCAAGTAAATTTGTGTGGAGCTGGGAATAAATGAGCTTGCCATGCCTTGATCATGTCCAGTGGTTTACAGTGAGGGACATGATCAGAAATACATTCTCAGACACTGCAATCACGATAACAGTTTACAGGCTCAAAGTGAGCCCTCGTCAGTCTCAAATGAGTCAAGGACAGCAAAGATCTTTTCCACAAACTAGGCCACAACAACTGACCAGACAACCTCGCTTACCAAAGGCGAGTCCGATCAAACCTGTAGTAAATTCAAGACCACATCTTGAATCTCGGTACAAGCCGGTCCAGTCGACGAAGCCCTTTGATCGTCAAGCCACTTACAAAAATGTAGTTAAAGAGTCAGGTTATAACCTGCAAGTTCACCAGCAAGAAAGACGGAGGAAATTTCTCAACTCGTATATAGAACGAGGTGAAAAATCAACGGATGCTATTCCGCTCACTCCAAAGACTCACATGTCCACTGTACCAGTCTTCAATATCCTTAATACTCCCCCTGAATCAATATTATCCTCAAAACCTGTCCCTGAAGAAACACCTCATAGTCCTCCTGAAGAAAAATTTCACAGTCCTTCTAAACCAGCTCAAGGGGAGTTGGACGAAAATCAAACCTATCCGATGTATTTGATGTCGGACAAATTACCTTCACTGTCTAATATCCAAAAACCTCAAATAGAAACTGTCATCCTTCCTCAGGATACTCCAAGTACTACTGGATATCCCAATAACTTACCACATCCTAACCATTGTCTCCCTGATCCTCTATCTTCCATTGTTAAAAACACGGTCCCGGTAATGACCAGATCACAATCTAAGACTCTGTCTTTCCAGGTAGAGCCTCTAATAAAACCAAAATAACCTTTTAGAATCTGAAAATATTTCTTCTGAACATCCAAGGTTTGGATGGTAAAGTATATACTTTGGAACAATTTTTATTAAATTCATCTCCCGACATTATAGTTCTTTGTGAACATTGGCTAAATTATGAAGAAATATCAGTGATTTTAATGAAAGGTTTTAAAGTGGGCGGGTCTTTTTGCCGACAGAAATACATTAGAAAGGGTGTCTTAATTTTAATCAAATCTCAAATTAATTTTAAACTTACTGATCTTTCTGTTGATACAGCAGAAAAAGATTTTGAATATGTTTCTTTAAAATTGAAAATTAAAAAAACTACAGTTAATATTATTGCAATGTATAGATCACCAAAGGTAATGTAAAAATTTTTTTTGAAAAATTGGAAGAAGCCATTTTATCTAATTTGAAAAATAGTCCACTGAATTCAATACATATATTTTGTGGGGATATAAATATTAATTTAAACACGGACTCGGCTCTCAAACGACAGCTATTGGACATATTTAATTGTTATAACTTAGAACTTGCCAACTTGGACCCGACAAGGATAGCGGGTGCTTCCTCTACCTAAATTGATCATTTCTTTATAAATATTCCTATTGAAAATTTGTCCTCCCTAACTTTAAAAACTGGGCTGTCAGATCACTTGGGAGTTTTATTTACTATACCAATGTGTGAAAAGCTCCCAAGTGTTGCTAGTTATGAATATAAAAGAGTATTTTTAATAAAGAGAAAAACACAATTTTTTAATTATCTATCCAATGACAATTTCTTAGAAGTTTATAACGAGGTTGATACAAATTTAAAATATAATATATTTCTCTCTATTTTTAAACTCCATTTCAATAACAATTTTCCTATAAAAAGTAAAAATTTGAGATAAGTCATCTATAACTAGGCCAAACCTCCCAATAGATTTGATCCGAGCTGGAGAGTTCTTACGAGAATGGCACTTCGAACTCAAAAGTAATCCAAATGATGTTGAGAAACAGCAATACAATTGTTTAAAGACAGTACATAATGATAACATATCTAATTTCAGACTACATCGGAACGGTAATTTTATATCAAACTCGGCTAATGTGCAAAAAGCAGCTTGGCGAGTGGTAAATGATAACACGAACAGCAGAAAACAATCCAATTCTTGTATTTGTCTCCAGTCATTACTTGATGCTTCCGGCAAATATTTTACAAAACCGGATGAAATCGCAAATTTATTCAATAAATTTTTTACTACTGGTAAACCACACCTAATGTGACAATTCCTCAGGCTAGTTCTCCAAGTAACTCAGTAAATCAACGGTCTTTTGATCTACATGCCATAGGCATTTTTACAGTTGACAAAATGATTAGGAACTTGCCGAATACTTTTTCTGCAGGTATTGATCAAATTCCATGTCCAATTATTAAGCATGTTAGAACTCTTGTGGTCGAACCACTCACAAACATTATTAATTCTTTATTTTCAACACGAATTTTTCCATCTCAATTGAAAATAGCAAAAGTAATTACCTTGCTTAAAGATAAGGGACATGCTCACTTGGTTGAAGGTTATAGAGGTTTTTCAGTCTTGCCTGGCTTCTCAAAACTTTTTGAAAATGGTTTCTTGTTTCAATTTGATGATTTTTTAACTGAAAATTCTATTATTTCTAAATGTCAGCATGCCTATACTAAAAATTGTTGTTTATAACTATATGCCAACATCAGCTTTTGTATTTTTGTCAACTTGGCGCCTTTTATTTAGTGCGCATTATAATAATCTGATCTTATTTCCCATCATGCTTTTCTGGTTTTCGGTTAGAAGAATCATGACTATTATCTAGCCATCACGGAGTTTCTGATACTCCAGTTCTATGCAAGTTACTTAAGTAATGTAACTATCTCTGCGTGTAATAAACTTGTAAATATGAACTCAAATCTTCTCATTTCAACTTAGATCTAAGAATACCTCAAGTGGCGACGAGGATAAAGGAAAAATCGAGTGAGTTTTTACGGCCACGTGGCCTCAGTGCACAGAGCGCGGTATGCATACGAAACTGCGTGTACTCTCAAGTTCGTTTTCTCACTGAAAATGAACGAGTTCGATACAACTTTTAACGACGGGACATTGGACCAGAGCGAGAGGCCTGTGGAGCAACAACAGCCCAATCCTGCGGAGCCAGGCGCAGGCTTTCCAGGAGGAGGGTTTGTACAGAATACCACTACGGTTCCGGGGGTCACAACGCCAGTCACAGGGACTCCTACCACTATGAATGCTCAACTGCAACAGGTTTTTCTTTTCTCTCCTCAGGTCGGTGAGGTACCCAAGTTAGAGTTTCAGCGGGGAACAGGTCTCCCAGCAGAAAATAAGGCAAAATGGAGACGCTTTTATACCAGGTTGCAGCATTTCTTTAACGCAAATCCTGCCACTGCCAACGATGATAAGCGTAAAGTTGGCATCCTGCTTTCCAGTGCAGGTGATGATGTCCTCGACATTGTCGAGAAGAATTGTTCCCCTTCCAACTCACTTAGCCTTACTTGCCAGCAAGCCATTGAAATTCTAGAGCATTATTTTTCCCCTGTCGAGTGTGTCCTCAGCAATCGTCATCATTTCAGACAGAGGAAACAAAAACCGAACGAGTCAGTCAAGGACTTTCTGGCAGATCTCAGGCCTCTGTCAGAGCATTGCGATTTTGCAAATCTAGAAGAAGAGATTAGGGATCAGCTAGTTTCTAACTTATCAATCCCTAAACTCAAAGAAGAATCTTGGTCTGCTGACAGGAAAACTCTAACCCTGCAAGCGGTGTTTGATAGAGTTCTGTGAAGTTGAGCGTCGCCATCTCGACCAGCTTTCTAGGCGTCCAGGCGTAGTAGTCGCTCGTCAGCAACCTGATGCTGTGCAGCAACCTATTCCTGACCCAGTTTCAGATTCTACTGACCAACCTATTTCTGACCCAGGTCCTACTGTCAGCGACCTCATTCCTAGTGCTAAACCTGACACTAATGTTCCTTTTTCTGTTGAGGTGCATCCGTTGTCTAATGTGAGCACACAGGCAGTGACTGCTGGCTCAGTCAGCCCAGCAGCCGGAGGTGGCCCAAGTCCTCCGCCAGCGGCCCCTGACCCTGGGGTTGCTGCTTCGAGGTTCTACGACAAGGCGGCCAAACGAGGTAGAGGCCGTCCGAGAGGTCGACCCAAGTCATCGGCCCCAGATTCAGTCATGGTCCCTCCAGACCGTCCTAGGGGCCGCCCCAAGAAGTTGGTCCAAGCTGCGGTGCCAGTCCAGGCCCCGCCAGCTGCAAGAAATCCTCTAAGGCTGAGCAAGGCACCCTCTTACCTTTCTAGTTACGTCCGCCCTTAAGGATTGTTCGGACTTGTTTTGTTACAAGACCGTTAGTATCTTGGCCCTTCTGGCTTCGGTCTTTTTAACGTAACGTGTTCTAAATTAAAGGGAGGAGGATTGTTGTGTATAACTATATGCCAACATCAGCTTTTGTATTTTTGTCAACTTGGCGCCTTTTATTTAGTGCGCATTATAATAATCTGATCTTATTTCCCATCATGCTTTTCTGGTTTTCGGTTAGAAGAATCATGACTATTATCTAGCCATCACGGAGTTTCTGATACTCCAGTTCTATACAAGTTATTTAAGTAATGTAACTATCTCTGCGTGTAATGAACTTGTAAATATGAACTCAAATCTTCTCATTTCAACTTAGATCTAAGAATACCTCAAAAATAAATCAACTTTAACAGCTTCTTTTGAACTACTTAATGAGATTTACAGTAAAATTGATATGAAATTAGAAACACTAGGTCTATTTTACGATCTATCTAAGGCGTTTGATTCAATAAACCACGATCTACTTATCTCTAAATTAAAGCACATAGGTGTTGGAAAAATTGCTTTAGACTGGATTACCACTTACCTTACAGAAAGAACTCAAAGAAAAGAAGTAACTTACATAGATGAATCTGGTCAACGTATAAAATTTCTCTCGGAGTCTATTGCGATAACTCAGGGAGTTCGGCAAGGATCAGTGCTTGGTCCTAAATTATTTAATTGCTATATAAATGATCTTCCTTTGGCTTTGATATTGGGACTACTTATACTGTATGCAGATGATTCAAATAATATAATATCAGCACAAACGACAAGTTCATTATTTCAAGAAGCACGTTTAGCTGTAAGCATTATGGAAAACTGGACAATTCAAAATTTACTAAACATTAATACAAAGAAAACTTCATTTCTATATTTCCACTCTTATCAGAAAGATATTTTCTCAAGTCCTTTACTGAAATTGAACAATTCTGTTATTCAGTCAAAGAGCACTGTAAAGTTTTTGGGTTTAACTATAAATGAAACTCTTAGCTGGAGTGATCATTGCAATAAATTAGCTTCCACTTTACGAAGTTCTATATACTTGTTGAAAACTTTACAGCGCATTGTACCTAAAAAACTCTTATTATGTTGTACTATGCCCACATATATTCTCATATTCAATATTAAATTTTATTCTGGGGACTTTCCCCACAAGCTGAATAAATTTTTATTTTACAGAAAAGAGCTGTGAGGGCAATTGTTGGACTCTCACAGTTGACTTCTTGTGAACCATATTTTAAAGAACTTAAGATTCTTCCTTTGCCATGCATTTTTATTTTGGAATGCTCAAAATTTGTTAAAAAAAATTCACACATCTTCCAACAAAACCAAAATGTTCATGCACACGTCACGAGAAGGGCGAGCGATGTACATTTAGACAGAGTCAGTTTACATCTAAATGATAATAATCCTCATAGAGCGGCAACATTGATGTACAATGCCCTTCCTTCTCGTATCAAAAAGATTGAAAATTATATGCTCTTTAAAAAAGAGGTGTTTAAATATTTACATACTAAGAATTTTTATTCCATATATCCAAATCAAGCTAATGCTAAATCAGATAAAAATGTTTATATTAAAAATAGATTGAAATAAATGTATGAACTTAATATATTTCTAATATATCTATATAATTATAATAATATAAGATTTTTTTCCTATTTCTATTTTCAATTAATATATTGAAATTGTTATGACTTTTGGTTTTGTATTGTGTGATCATGTATGTATGTGTGTTACTGTATGTTTTGACTTATTCCACACAATTTGTATGTCAAAGGAATCAATAAATTATTCTATTCTATTCTTTTAACTTTTTCTGATAAGTCATTAATGGATATTCCATACAGATCAGGAGCCAACCCTGTACCTTGTGGCACACCTAATCGCACCCTTAATTTATCTGATTTAACACTATAAGTAGAATTATGGACATCTTTGAATTTGATTTCGACATACTGAGTACGTTCAGAGAGATATGATCTAAAAAAATCCAAATTTTTTCCTTGTACGCCAATGTTATTTAATTTAGTAAGTATTATTTCTGGATGTAAAGAATCGAAAGCTTTTTGCATGTCAAAAAATAAACCAATACATTTATTTTTTTATCTAATGCTTGATGGACAGAATTTTACATATCGAAGAATGCAGTTTCAGTGGATTTATTAGCAACAAATCCATGCTGTGTTGTACTTATAAGTTTGTTCTCTTTCCTGTATCTATCTAGTTGTAATTTTATAAATTTTTCAAATATTTTAGAAAATACTGATTGTTTTCCTATTGGCCTATGATTTGACATTGTTTCTTTTGGTCCTGCTTTATGATAGGGAGTAGTTGTCGATTCTTTTAAAACTTTTGGATAAACTGAATTTGCTATTGAATCATTTATCAAATATGACAATGGGACAGAAAGAAGATGAGGACAAAACTTTACAAGTGAGTACGTTATTTCATCTGGACCTGCAGCATATTTATTTGGCAAGATTTTTATAATGATTATAATATCATCCAAAAGTGCTTGTAGAAACTTCAAATTTCGTACAGTGGTAGCAGAGGGTTGTTTGTTTTATGTTCTGGTGGTGAAAATTTTTTCCCACCCTTATTTCATCCCTTCTGGGGGGTGGGTTCCCGTTTTTTACAAAACCCTTATGGGCTTACAATGTTAATAAAAAAGAGACTAAAAAATTTTCGAAATTCAGTCTGAAAATTTCAAACTAGGGGTTTTCGAGTACGAGAAAAACAGTGGTGACATTAATTTTTTACTGCCGTTGACCCTTGACCCTTCGCAGGGTCAGAATTTGTCTCTCACAGACCCTTTTTTTTTAATTTTCAAATTATCTTCATGTTGGAAAGCTTTTAAGCGTTTTCAAGCATGGTAAAACCAATGAAAGACCTATCAACGTGTTAAAATTGGTCCCTGGACCTTGAAGGGGTCACTTGCAAGGGTCGCTGGTGACCCCTGGCATGACCTTTTTTCCAAAAATTTCAATTATGATGAAATTTATGAGTTTTAAAGGGTTTCGAGGACTATAAAACTGATGGAAATTCTTGCAAAGTGATAAAATTGAACCCTGACCTTGCAGGGGTCACTGGTGCCCTCTGGCATGACCTTTTTTCCAAAAATTTTAATTACGATGAAATTGATGAGTTTTAAAGGAATTTCAAGGACGATAAAACTGATGGAAGTTCTTGCAAAGTGATAAAATTGATCCCTGACCTTGCAGGGGTCACTTGCAAGGGTCACTGGTGATCCCTGGCATGACCTTTTTTCCAAAAATTTCAATTACGATGAAATTTACGAGTTTTAAAGGGTTTTCGAGGACGATAAAACTGATGGAAGTTCTTGCAAAGTGATAAAATTGATCCCTGACCGTGCAGGGGTCACTGGTGACCCCTGGCATGACCTTTTTTACAAAAATTTCAATTGCGTTGAAATTGATAAGTTTTAAAGGGTTTTCGAGGACGATAGAACTGATGGTAGTTCTTGCCAAGTGATAAAATTGATCCCTGACCTTGCAGGGGTCACTGGTGACCCCTGGAATGACTTTTTTTCCAAAATTTCAATTGCGTTGAAATTGATGAGTTATAAAGGGTTTTCGAGGACGATAAAACTGATGGAAGTTCTTGCAAAGTGATGAAATTGATCCTTGACCTTGCAGGGATCACTGGTAACCCCTGGCATGACCTTTTTTTCCAAAATTTTCAAGAACTTTGAAATTTATGAGTTTTAAAGGGTTGTCGAGGACAATGAAACTGACGGAAGTTTTTGCAAAGTGATGAAATTGATCTTTGACCTTGCACGGGTCACTGGTGACCCCTTATAACATGAACTTTACTCCAATCTTTTTAATTACCTTCAAATTGATGAAATGTAATGGGTTTTCGAGGACAAGAAAACTCTTGGGAGGACTTGCAGTGTGATAAAATTAATCCTTGACCTTGCAGGGGTCACTAGTGACCGTTTTCCTATCTTACTTTGAATTCTCGGATTGCCTCCATAGTAATTTGCTAGTATTAAGGGTTTTCGAAGATGATCGATAAAAATATTGGAAGTCGGTTTAAAGTGTTAAAATGCTAAAGCTATTTTTTACCCTACAGAGGCACTGCATGGTATCTCTTAATTTGAACTATTTTTTTAATATTTCTTGAAATTAGGATGGCTTTAAAAGACTGCTAGCAAGATTGAAATTATAGGAATAATGTAAGCACGTACTTGACAAGTTGAATTAAAATTTAGAAATGATGATAATTAAAAATTTTATTTTTTCATTGAGAAAAATGTAAAAAAAATCAGTACAAACTAACCTACGCTGTGAATAATAATAAAAACAATGCAAGTTGGTTATCTCTGTATTGAATTTATTTTACTGTTATTTTGTTTCCAGAGTAATGTTAAAATTTTATTGAATTTTTAATGTAAAAATGAATAATTTTCCTGTTTGCTTGCTAATGTGCGTGACGATGAGCACTGCGAACAGAACATAAAGCATAATTTGAAAGAAATTGACAAATTCAAACCGGCAAGGGGTCACCAATTTCCCTGTGAGATAAGAGAGAGATTTGATCACTTTTTGATTCCCTCCCTCCCTCCACTTTTATGATTCTCTAAAACCATTATTTGCAAATTATTATGGAGATAATCTGAGAATTAAAAAAAAAAATAAAAAAAAAATGAAAAAATAGACCAGGGACTCTTCAAGGTGAGCGATAAATTTTTTCACTTTATGAGGACTTCCATTATTTTTAAAATCCTTGAAAACCCTAGCTTATTTGCAAATTAATATGGAGGCAATCCGAGAATTCAAAATAAGATAGGAAAATGGTCACTAGTGACCCCTGCTAGGTCAGGGATCAATTTTATCACTTTGCAAGACCTTCCATGAGTTTTATCGTCCTTGAAAACCCTTTAAAACTCATCAATTTCATCGCAATTGAAAATTTTGGAAAAAAGGTCATGCCAGGGGTCACTAATAGTCACTAAAAGTGACCCTTTCAAGGTCAGGGAACAATTTTATCACTTTGCTAGACCTTCCATCAGTTTTATTGTCCTTCAAACCCTTTAAAACTCATCAATTTCATTGTAATTAAAAATATTAGAAAAAAGGTCATGCCAGGGGTCACCAGTGACCCCTGCAAGTTCAAGGATTAATTTTTTCACACTGCAAGACCTTCCAAGAGTTTTCTCGTCCCCAAAAACCCATTAAAATTCATCAATTTGAAGGTAATTACAAAAAATTGGAAAAAAGGTCATGTTAGGGGTCATCAGTGACCCCTGCAATGTCAAGGATCAATTTCATCACTTTGCAAGACCTTCCGTCAGTTTAAATGTCCTCGACAACCCTTTAAAACTCATCAATTTCAACGCAATTGAAATTTTTGGAAAAGAGGTCATGCCAGGGGTCACCAGTGACCCCTGCAAGGTCAAGGATCAATTTAATCACTTTGCAAGAACTACCATCAGTTTTATCGTCCTCGAAACCCTTTAAAATTCATCAATTTCAACGCAATTGAAAATTGTGGAAAAAAGGTCATGCCAGGGGTCACCAGTGACCCCTGCAAGGTCAGGGATCAATTTTATCACTTTGCAAGAACTTCCATCAGTTTTATCGTCCTCGAAAACCCTTTAAAACTTGTCAATTTCATCGTAATTGAAACTTTTGGAAAAAAGGTCATGCCAGGGGTCATGCCAGGGGTCACTAGTGACCCCTGCAAGGTCCAGGGACCAATTTTAACACTTTGATAGGTCTTCCATTGGTTTTACCATGCTTGAAAATGCTTAAAAGCTTTCCAACGTGAAGATAATGTGAAAATTAAAAAAAAGGGTCTGATGTGAGAGACAAATTCTGACCCTGCGAAGGGTCAAGGGTCAACGGCAGTAAAAAATTAATGTCACCACTGTTTTTCTCATACTCGAAAACCCCTGGTTTGAAAGTTTCAGACTGAAATTCGAAAATATTTTTATCTCTTTTTCATTAACATTGTAAGCCCATAAGGGATTTGTAAAAAACGGGAACCCACCCCCCAGAAAGGATGAAATAAGGGTGGGAAAAAATTTTCACCACCAGAACATAAAACAAACAACCCTCAGCTACCACTGTACGAAATTTGAAGTTTCTACAAGCACTTTTGCAATTCCAAATTAGAGGATAGAAATGACACACGAATTGTGACTCACTCTGTATAATGGTATATAATGTCAAAATTAGGATGCAATCATTTTTTAACACACGTACTAAGGATCAATATCTCGTTAGGGGTTGTTTCTATCACATTTTACATCACAATCTTGGATTCAGCGTGTTTTGAACATGCTAGAAATAAAATTTGGTGCTGATAAGAAAAAATTGAATTTAATTAACATGTTGGAAATCCCATAAGGAATTAATGCAAATCATGAATCCACCCCTAAAATGGAATGAAAGAGTGATTTAAAAAAAATATATAATATATGTCAAAAAAACTTACAACCCTTGGTTTTATGCATGCCAAATTTCAACTTTCTAGCTGAAAGTCCTCCCGCTAGAAATTTAGCGTACGATCGGAAAACCATTTCTGGCCCAGTCTGTATAATATATAGTGTAAAAATTGATTAAGACTTCAAGTTTAATAGTTACTTGGTTTCAGTACTGACCTATTGTTCTATAGATTTTAAACACGTTTCATGTACTTGATAATATGATTGTAGCAACGAATGGAAAATAATAAAAAAAAATTAAATTTGAAAGAAAAGAAAACAGAGTTTATTGAAGTATCAAAGCATTTATTATGTACCCTGACAGTATTTACAAAACATGCAGCTAAACAAACAAGATGACGTAATCAAATGAAAAAAAAAAAGGCAGGCACATATTTCACATATTTTTGCCTGCGTTCAGTTAGTGACACAAATCAGTTCACATTAAAACATAGCACATAATAATATTGAAAAGAAATAAAAATTTAAGTCTCATATCCAAGTTGCTGCATGGACAAACATTTTTAAAAAAGGAGTGTCTGTTTATATCAATAATTGCTAAATTAAATGCAAAATGGACTCACAGAATGTATTTTTTTTTATTTTTTGCTCAATCAAAAGAGGAGGTTATAAAAATAACCCTTTGAACATTTTGTGATTGTTGTTATTATTTTAGCACTGCATCATGCCCAAAATAAAGATTAAAAGAGGTCACGTGACCTAAAAGGCTGCCTATTACATTCTTCTTTGGTTCAACTATATACAATCACTTTGCTAGGGATACAATTAATAAAGAAGCAACAATTCAATTATTGTTTACAAGTATTATATAGATAAACCAAAGAATGTAATGACATCATATGCATTTCGGAAAGTCTCTCCAGGTCACAACACCTGGTTTAATCTCAATCTTAAGCATGCTGCAGCACCAAAAAAAAAATGATTAAAAAAATCTGAGGGTTAATTTTCGACCTCCTCTTTTGATTGAGCCAGTAAAAAAAATAACACCTTGTCAGCTGAAAAACGCTTCACTCAGAAGTCTCAGAGCACATTTGCGTGAGAGAGTCAAAGAAGGCACGCACCGAAAACTCCCCGCTCTCTTCTTCTTCCTGGAAAGCAGGCCTCTCTTCTTCGGGCCCCCCCTCCTCCAAGGGCTCCTCCTTGATGAGTGGAGGTCCCTCCCCCTGCCACTCCTCCACAACAAACTCCTGGCTCCAGTCCGGGGGGTATGGCAGGATGCGCTTCTTACGACGCTTGCCACCAGCAGCCTTGGTGGTGAGGGGCTGAGCGGGCCCCTTGGCGCGACGGTACTTGTGTTTGAGGTGCTCCGGACGGTTCAGGTCCTGGATCTTTGAGCCCAGGTACTGCGTCACGTGAGACAGCTCGTCCAGCTTGCGCTGACCCGCGTAGCCGTGCTTCGTCAGCCAGAAGTCAAACGTCTCTGCAACAGAATGTATGTAACAATTAATCTCAGTTACTGCTGGAGTCGAAGAATATTTTCCTACAACAAAATCAAACGAATTGTATTTTAAAAAAATTGAGAGTATTCTTAAACTTCATGACTTATGATTTGAGCAAATTCCATCTGGCAGTTTTCTCATAAAACAGCTCCATTTCCGGTTTTCGTCCATTAAACTTGTACCTCGATCAGTTTTCACAAAAACTGATAAGACAAGTTCGCTTCAAAATTTGTATGCCATGCTATTGATGGTTTGTTCTAAGTCCCCTGTAAGTCTTGTTGCATTCAAGCAAAATGATTACGAGATCTCAATCCACTGAGATTCATCGTAAATGAACTCGGTGGAAATGAAAGATAGGGAACATTGACGCTCTTATAAAGTTGGCAAATTAAAAGTCCCTCAAACAGGGTCAGGGAGGGACGTTTCTAGGAAGTGTTATTTTACGGAAAACATTCTATGTGTTTCAATGTACCAATTTTCTCACCCAGGTTTCTTGATAGTGAAATATTATTTTTTTTAATGCCAAGCATTCTATCTATTTATTTATATATTATATTTATTCAGAAAACAGACTACAGGTTAGGTAATCCGATTATAAAGAATACAATAGAATGTAGAATTTAAACTACATATCTTTTAGTTTATCTCAGCTTTAGACAAAACAAATGAAAGCAACAACACAAAAATAGTAGAAAATACATTTGCAAATTACAGCTTAGCAGAGCCCCACAGGTAAATAATTTTGTATAATTTTTTAGCTCTGCTTTGTAACAGTGGATTCCGACATTGCCACCAATTTTAAACATCTTGCATTTCAATTCACACATTTCACATTCTTTCATTATTAGCATTACGATGGAATTTTTTGTCACATATACCAGGAGGGAAGGGGGGGGGGGGGGATGAGATTTAAATCACATGTTAAAAAATATAATTTATTTATTTTTTTCTCACAACTTATTTTTGTGGAAATACATTGCTGGGTTGCTAAGGAATACAAATTTCTTCAGAATTTTCGGAGCAGTATTTTACATTTTTTTTTTCTTGCTCTGAAAGAGTTATTTGCAACCCCCCGCTAGTCCTGCTAGGGTTAAGGGTGCAAGGCCACCTAAGGCCACGGACAGGGTTGACAGCGCCATCTCTTGACAAATTGGGTTTTAATTTCTTACGGGCAGAGTTTTTAGAGTATCGACTTGAAACTTAAAAAAAGTTACGGACATTAACACTTTTGATACGCAGAAAAATTTCATTGTCGTAGATGAAACCAATTTTTAAATTCAAACCCAAACTGGGTTGATTCCCGCTATTTTCAGACGGTCAGGAACCAAACCAGAGTTTTGGATTTGAATTTAAAAATTGGTTTCATCTATGACGATGAAATTTTTTGTGCGTATTAAAAGTGTCAATGTCCGTACTTTGATTAAGTTTCAAGTGGATACTCTAAAAACTCTGCCCGTAAGAAAATAAAAACCAATTTGTCACGAGATGGCGCTGTCAACATTGTGGCCTTAGGTGGCCTTGCACCCTTAAAGATTAAAAAGTAGGATTGGAGACAAGAGGCAGGCTTGAAGGTAACTAGATCGCTTGTGTGAAGCCATTGAAGATCAACCTCAGTTGCCAGTCGGACCCCTTGAATGCCACAAGACTTGCAGGGGACTTTTTGAACTCACCATCAATGGGTGTGACATCACACAACTGGCATGCAAAATTTTAAAGTAGATCCGTCTTATCAGTTTTGAGAAAACTAAAAGAGAAGTTTAACATGGGACCTTGACCTTGTGGACTGAAACCGTAAATGAGAAAACTACCATATTAAATTTATTAAAACAAGAAGCAATTAAATTTTAGAACATTGTACTATAAAATTTATTAAATTTGATTCCATCTTCCAGAAATATCCTTTATTTATTTTTTTATTTTATTATCTTTCATGGGCAATTGAGCACTGTATACAATAATTTAACACATACATAAATATATTAACATTCAAAATTAAAAACAAAGAAAAAACAGGGCAAATGAAAAAGATTACTGAGCAGTCCATTCACTTACAGCTTAAAGGTCCTATGACCATTTCACAGTATTAAGTCCACAGTTAGTATTGCCTCAGTATGATACGGCTGCATAAAAAAAATTGTTCCAGCAGCAATAATATCAGAGATAATAGCCAATGAAAAGGCACCTGTGACGTCATTTGCACCCATTCTGCGGCGACGGTATAGGGAAATCCCTGCAAAAGATGGGTTCACTCTAGCTGCAACCACGGACATAATTTTAATTCTGGAATGTTGAAATTTTACCATGACAGTCTTGATAGTATTTGTCAAATATCCTGAAAGAATTTTTTTGTTGACATTTACACAGACTGAGTTTAGGCCAGTCAATATAGGTGAAAATCCTATCTTGACCTGGGATAAATTCCGAAGTTTGTGATTTTTTCAGCATCGGTAGAACTCAATGCCCTGAGTAACATATCCAAAGCCTCCCAAAATCTCACCGGGGCTTTCGCCGCCATCTTGATGGAAAGTCATGCATATATAGTACCCTTACTAATTTGCATATTGTGGCGGAATCTTGTTACATAGAAGCTATGCAAATGTATATAATGGCAGGCAGATATATTTGCTACAAGAAAACATAAAAATATATATAATTTTAATTTCAATTAACCCTTAAATTAATTATTTTCTGAAAAGTTTGGTGTTAAAAAACAGTTTAACGGCTAATTTCGTAGTCAATATTTATAAATACAAAAAAAATCTTCGTTCAAAAGTTTAAGACAAAATCCTAGCAATTCCATAAATGCTTATAACTTTTCCTTAGCTTAAATAATGAAGATACGCGACTTCGTAGCGCAAGAAACATGCCAGTTGACCGCTCTGCCTGCTCGCCCGCGACAATACAACACGCTATTATAATACAGCGCGTGAGCACTGCAATGAATGCGCTCTCCCCGCTCTTGATGGCTTGTCATCTTTATGTATAATATATAATATATATTAAATATATATTATTTATTATATATATTATATTTATATTATATGTTCAACGTGTGTTAATATAGCTACAATAGCCCTTAAGGGTAAGGTAGCGCGCCTAATGTAAAAAAATATCCCATTTCACATGAAAATTATGAAAAAGATTTAAAATGTTCTCCTCTACATTCCCTATAATATCAGTGGCTAAAATATCAGGTATACAAATTCGAGCTAGTTTTTGAGTTATGAACTTTTAAAGTTTACTAGTTTAACATATATTATGAAAGTTTGATTTTCCATGTTAAAGTAGTCAACTATAAAAATTCATAACGCAATAAAAAATCTGATATTTTAACTACTGATAGGGGGTGTAGAGGAGAACATTTTAAATATTTTTCATAATTTTCATGTGGGGGGATTATTTTTAACATTGGGCGTGTTACCTTACCCTTAAATCGTCAGTTCAAGAAAAATATTCCTCTATTGGAAGTAGGTTAAATCAAGTTGTAAATTTATTTGTATCAATCTGCTTATGCTAAATATCAATCATTAAAGCTTTTTATTAATTTCTCGTAACATTGATTATTACGTATATACAATATAAATTGAAATACATTTTCTTAAGTAAAGTGCAGTAAATTTAATTCTTTACCCTTTTGTCAGTCATGCATGTATATACAAAAATAATTCTATTCCTTCTTTTCCTTCTTTATATTTACAATGTTTGTTTATGTCAGCTAGCTTACAAATAACATAATGTTTCAATAAAAATTTTGCTTTCTCATACCCCCCTTATGATTAAATAATTATGATTATATTATTTATATTAAAGTACAATGTGTAAGGCACAGTGGAAAACAGGCAACATGAATATTTTGGTGTTGTGTTGATGATACTTTAATTGAAGTATAATCTTACTAATTTTCGAATATTTATATGTATAATAGTAATACCACTGTCGTATAATATATATACATTTATATAACATCATCATATCCGACAGTGGCGTGCGGTGGGTTTAGCAGGCAGTAATGCGGCGGCAAAATTATGGGACTGGACACAGCAAAAGGGGGGTCCGGGGGGCGGAGCCCCCCGGATAGCCCGCCGCAGGCTAAAAAAATTTTAAAAAGGGGGCGTGGCAGGCGACTTTTTAAGCATAAAAATAACCCAAAAATATATTATATTTCGACGTTTTATACAATTCTAAAATCAATCACAAATAATTTTTTAAATCAATTTGTAAGACGAGTTAAATTTTTTGTCGGTAATGTCTTTTTTTATATCGATCGTATGACAGTTATATTCATGATCGATCAGCACATAATTAATATATAATATAATTATTTTCACTAAAAACAATACGTATAATTTTTGTATTGTGATTCCGACTATGTACAGCTGCAATACGTGAAAAAAAAATACGCATTTTATTCTCTGCAGTCAATTAAATTCTAATTGTGATCCGCAACGCGGATTGATCAGGATAGCAGTCGATAAATCATATATTTTATTTTCTAAGATACGTAATTTCTTTCAAATAATTTGTTGTTTTGAAAGGTAAAGTCAATTTAAGAACATGAGTTTAATCGTTTAAAATAATTATAGTGTGGATTTCATAATTGTGAAACTATATATTTGTTTTGCTTTAAAAATAAGAGATAAAGTTTTCGAATCTTATATTTTTTTCCCCGGCAGCATATAATTTTCGATAATCCACGAGGCAAAAACATCGGCTCCTCGATCGTCGTCGCTCCCCTCCCTCAACTCCCTCCCAGGACTGAGGCTCGCCCCCACCTCCTAAATCGGTAGAAAGCTCAGCTTTTTCTTTGATGATAAAACTATACGAAAAAACGGGCGTGGGAGGGGAAATGTAGATTCATGCATGGGGAAAACAAAGCTGAGTGAGTCTACCGCTTTCATGCAAGAGGGCGTCTTTGCATTGCACCGCGAATTCATTTACGTTTTTGCGGTAAACGCTTCAATAAATTCAAACGAAGATTTTCACATAGACAAAGATAAATTATTTTTTTTTATTGAAATTTGACGTGATGAAATTAAAAAAGAAAATATTTATATTCTTTAAAGAAAGCTCAAATTTTCCCTAGATGCGCCGCATCCAACGCATTAATGGACCGCACGCCACTGATATCCGATCCAACACTTATTATTTTTTTAAAATAGCAAAATAGCTAGAAACAATCACAAGTTCAATGGATATAATATTTAAAGTATTGTAATAATATATTATATGGTTTATAATGTTTTAGAGGGGGTCACGAATGCATTATATGCGTTTTTATACTACCTATTAAAAAAAATATATATATATCATGGCAAAAACTATGCAAGATTCTATGGCTATACATTAAATTTACAAAATAGCCTAAGCCCTAAAGGCTGAATGTGCAATGAATAAATATTATATAATATATATTCTACATGTATCTCATCTATATTTGAAATCAAAATTAATTACATTTAAAAGAGTAATTAAAGCGTAGTCAAATAGTTCGGTCAAAATTGAATATCTTAAAGGAGGGGAACCGCTTCAGCTTTTATATTTTTAATGTTTTATAAATAATGTCAAACTTACTTGTGCACCAAAAAAATAGTCACCACCCTCAGCCAACCACCATTTCAGCAGTTGATTTTCAAAAAGTGCGCCAAAGAAAATTGGGGCTTATGACGTAAAGCGCCATGATAGGTCAAGCACAACCAATCGTTGATCTTGACGTCATAATTATGCCCCAATTTTCTTCGGCGCGCTTTTTAAATGTCAACTGCTGTACTGGTAGAAGGAGGAGGGTGGTGACTATTTTTTTGGTGCACAAGTAAGTTTGACATTATTTATAAAACATTAAAAATATAAAAGCTGAAGCGGTTCCCCTCCTTTAAGCCAGTATTACACGATACAATTTTCTAACTATTGAATACAATTTTTCCTTAAGCCTACATTACACGATACAATTTTTCTGATTATTGTATACAATTTTTCCTTGCAAGAAAATTTTCTCTCCATACAAACAAATGGAGATTAAGTTTTCTTGTAAGGAAACATTGTATACAATAATCAGAAAAATTGTATCGTGTAGTACCAGCTTTACAAGAAAACTTGAACTTCATTTGTTTGTATGGAGATGACATTTTCTTGTAAGGAAAAATTGTATGCAATAATCAGAAAAATTGTAGCATGTAATACCGGCTTTACTTCTTAAAGGCCTTATGAACCTTTGCACAATATGAAGTACACGGTAAGCTTTGCTTCAGTGTGATTCAGCTGCATAAATTTTTTTGTTTCAGCAGCACAAATATCAGAGATAATATTCGATGAAAAGGAACCTGTGACGTCACTCACGCTCATTCAGCGGCGACAATATAGGGAAATCCCTGCAAAAGATAGGTTCACTCCCGTGGCAAACACGACCACAATTTGACTTCTGGAATTTTGAAACTTTACCAGGTCAGTCTTGATAGTATTTTTCAAATAGCCTGAAAGATTTTTTTTTATGACATTCATACAAACCGAGTTATTGCGGTAGAAAGAGGAGCGAAAATGTTGTAAAGGAACACAATGTTAAATTTTTTACTTATCTTGCTACCGCAATAACTTTGTTTCTATGAAAGTCATCATAAAAAATCTTTCAGGCTATTTGAAAAATACTATCAAGACTGCCCTGGTAAAGTTTCAAAATTCCAGAAGTAAAATTGAGGCCGTGGTTGCAGCGGGAGTGAACCTATCTTTTGCAGGGATTTCCCTATATTGTCAGCGCTGAATGAGCGTGAGTGACGTCAAAGGTGCTTCTTAATCGACTATTATCTCTGATATTTGTGCTACTGAAACAAAAAAAAACTATGCAGTCGAATCACCCTGAAGCAAAGCTAACCGTGTACTTAATACTGTGAAAAGGTTCATAAGGCCTTTAAATAGCATCTTTTATTAAATAACTATGAAGCACTCAATTTTGTCAGAACTATAAGGCCCAACATTAAATTTAAATGCTATCGATTGTAAATAATCTTGAAATCCTGATTTCAAAAATAGACATACTGAATAAATGTTGATATATTATATAGAATATATATTATATAATAATATAATAACACATAATATGCGTTTGTGCTATCCCTAAATGTTATTAATACATAAACTTTACAAACCATATATTATTATTCTATGTATACGGCCTTGTCGCGTTGAATGCACCGGTTCTCGTTAGATCACCGAAGTTAAGCAACGTCGAGCGCGGTTAGTACTTGGAGGGGTGACGCTGTAAAAAGTGACACTTCTGCCATCTACACAGAAGAGTGCAGGAAAGGGTTCTGGGAGCCTGGTGTGCCCCAGCTCGGTCGCAAGATACACTTACACACAAGGTTAAATACCTGGCCACACCCGAAAGGGTAAAATGGCGTCAAGGATATTAAATTTAATTATTATTATAAATAATCCATTAAACTTGTGATTGTTAATACCTATTTTTAAAAATGATGTATTGGATCAGATTTGTTGATGTTAATTAAATGTATACATATGTCACCTCCTATTTGTACCCCTCAAGGAGCAAAGGTCATTCGTTGACTTTGCTTAGTAATTTGCAGACTCTGCAGTCAGCCAGCAAGGCAGTGCAGAGTAAAGTTACAAGTAATCATTCCTCGCGCATTTAAAATAAATCCAACAATAATTGTATTTTAATATTGAATCTTGTTTCAGATGGCTACACGGAGAGAAGCGTGTCGTCTAACTGAAGAGCAAGATTCAATATTAAAATACAATTATTGTTGGATTTATTTTAAATGCGCGAGGAATGATTACTTGTAATTTACTCTGCACTGCCTTGCTGGCTGACTGCAGAGTCTGCAAATTACTAAGCAAAGTCAACGAATGACCTTTGCTCCTTGAGGGGTACAAATAGGAGGTGACATGTGACACATACATATATGTTCGGTGATCTAACGAGAACCTGTGCATTCAACGGTGCATTTAAATTGTTTTTACAAGTGCCGTAATGGTATGAATGATCTTACCATAACGGATAGTGTTGTGAGTGGTCGTGAAATTCGTGGACAATCTGGTGTGGCAAGACTTATCCCTCCCAAAGTACGGACGTCACTTTACCAAAACGGCTTTGTATACCGTTGCACCACTCAATGGAATAACTTACTTGCCAATGTTAAATTACAGCCACCTTCTTCTTTCTCTTTATGTTTAAAGAGACATCTAATGAACATTTAATAATATTTTGTTTGACTAGGCCTCATGGGTCAATTAATATTGTGTATATTATGGATCAATGCCACTTTTGTGTCATGGTGCCACTTTGGTGCTACAGTATTGGTCCTCACCCTAAAAATTTTCAAAAATGAGCTATATTTGTCAATTTTTATTTTTACTTTCTTTTCTTTGTTGTTTTATTATTCTTTTAATTTTGTTGTAAAATATAAATATGTATTTATGTATAAATTGACATGGGTGAAGTAAAATAAAATAATATAAAATAAAATAAAATAAAATAAAATAAAATAAAATAAAATAAAATAAAATAAAATAAAATGAAAATAAATAATAATAAAATAATATATATGGTATTATACAGAACATGTCATATATATAAAAACTTCAAAATAAATAAGAGTAGACTTAAATTAAAATATCATTCACACAATGCAGCACCACGAAAATACCTATATTTAAGTTGCCTGCTTTCTACCATGCCTTACACCGTGTAAGGAGACAAAGGGGTAAGACTTAAATTTCTGCTGCAGGTACTTAAAAAATATGTAATATGAATTAATATAATTATAAAAATTATGGAATAATCAATGTCATGAGAAGTTTAATATTTAGCTGTAATGTTTGATGTTTTTTGCAAAAGCAGAGTGTTAGAAATAAATTTACAACCAGGCACGGACTGGGCCGCAACGGCCCACCGATCAAGAAGGAACGATGGCCCACAGAGGCGGAGGCCAGCACTCGAAAGGGGGGTCTGGGGGGCGTAGCCCCCCAGTAGCCCGCCGCAGGCGCAATTTTTTTTAGGGTTTCACTGGAATTTTCACTAAATATCACTAAATTTTTAATCAAATTACACTAAAAACTGAAATAAATTATTTAATGATACTTCATAGAAATCCTATGTACAATTATGTTTTTTAAGGAAAAAAATGAGACTACTAAATATTTTGTTAGTTGCAAATACAATTGGTTTTAAAAATATATTTAAAATTATGTGTCATTAAAAAAAATAATTTGGTACCCATTATCATCTACATTCATTCATTTATGCAAAAAAAAACAAAAAAAAAAACTTAGCGCGTGTCCAATGGACAAAATATAAATCAAGACAAGACTAAAAATACTGTGTAACATGCAATATAAGCTAGTATATTAATAATTACTTAATAAACCGAGTATTTAAATTAAATTAATTACGTACGAGTTTGAAAATGGAATTTTCTTAATATATTATACGTAATTTTGAGTACTTGTATGCAAGTTTAAATTTTAGTTAGTTTTTAATTTCCTTCTGCATTAATTAAAATTGAAATGCCCTTTTTTTAAGAATAAATGTTTATTACATTTTTTTTTTTTTTTTTCATTTTGTAGTGAAATTTTATTTTTAATACCGTTTTCATCAAAGTAATCTAAACAAAATTCGTTAAAATAATTTAATCTCTTAATCTCTGAAATATTTTTCTGATGCATGTTAATTTCCACTTGATTGTAATGTAATATAATGATATAGCTATTTTTTATTATTCCAAATTTAGTGATTTAACTTTATTTGAAAGTACTAAAATTTCCTGGGTCGCATATATATAGTCTGCCCTAGATAAAACTCCCATAGTACTTATAAAGACCTGATTTTCAATAAAACATCACGAGCGCAGTATACCAGGCATATTATATAAATCAAGGAATTTATATACAGTATGCATACTGTATATAAATTCCTTGATTTATGTAAGACGTTATTACATGATACATTTTTTTTATCAATATTTTCTTACAAAAAAAAAAAAAAAAAAAAAAAGTCTGTATAATACAAACAAATAGCGTGGCAATTTTCTTATAAAAAATGAAAAATTGAATGCATGCAGTGTTCAATAATTTGAAATTTTGTACCGTGTAATTTCAGCTTAAAGTAGAGTTCCTATGAGGTTCCTATCAGTTGAGTTAGTATTTTTTTAAAATAATTAAAGTGGTCCTCCATATCAAATCGAAATCCAAAAAAAAAAAAAAAAAAAAAATCCAAATCTCACATAGGTCTGCCAGAAAAAATTCCAAAGTTACAGCAAACGTGTCGTTTACAAAGACCCTCGAATATCTTAAAAATAAAAGAAAAAATACACCGTTAGGTGGTATAAAAAATATAACGATTTTCTATCATAGAAAAAATATTAATTCTTTGGTTCTATGACCAACCAAATTTTTTGGCTCCAATCCATTTTTCCGTACAAAAATAAAGAAAAAATCTTATGGGAATGAACATTGCTAGACTGTTATTTTTCACGGATAAATGGATTCGAGCGAAAAAATATAATTGGTTTTTGGTTAAAGCTCGTGTCACAGAACATCGCTATATTTTTTTCATATCACCTAAGACCTAGGGTTTATTTTTTCGAGATATTCGAGTGTCTTGGTTATATAGGTAAGGCCTTAATTAAAATGTTAAGCGACTCGTTTACTCTGACTTTGGATTTATTTTCTGGCAAACGTTTATGTGAGATAGATTTTTTTTTTTTCAGTTCGATTTATACGGTGGATCACTTGAACGATTTTTAGAAAATACTAACTCATTTTTTTTTCCTGATAGGAGCTCTACATTAAGATAAAATGGTCCATTATATAATAATAATTGTTCATTGTATGCATCATGGGTTTAAAATCTCTTTAATTTCGCTAATAGTTGGTTGTTATCATTTTGTTCTTATTTTCCTTTTTCTCCTTCTCCTTCTCCCTCTTTCTTTTCTCTTTTTTACCCTCTATTTTTCTTTGTAGCCGGCGGCCCACATTTGCCCCGGCGGCCCACTTTTGTCGCGACCCACCGACCCACGCTCGGTGGATCGGTAGGCCAGTCCGTGCCTGTTTACAACTTTATAAAACACCTTATACGTAGTCATATAAATAAATAAATAAAGGTGACAAGCCGCTGAGAGCCGCGAGAGCGCATTCATTACAGTGCTCACGCGCTGTATTATAATAGCGTGTTATATTGTGGCGGGCGAGCAGGCAGAGCGGTCAACTGGCATGTTTCTTGCGCTACGAAGTCGCGTATCTCCATTATTTAAGCTAAGGAAAAGTTATAAGCATTTATGGAATTGCAAGGATTTTGTTTCAAACTTTTGAATGAAGATTTTTTTTTTGTATTTATAAATATTGACTACGAAATTAGCCGTTAAACCTTTTTTTAACACCAAAATTTTCAGAAAATAATTAATTTAAGGGTTAATTGAAATTAAAATTATATATATTTTTATGTTTTCTTGTAGCAAATATATCTGCCTGCCATTATATACATTTGCATAGCTTCTATGTAACAAGATTCCGCCACAATATGCAAATTAGTAAGGGTACTATATGCATGACTTTCCATCAAGATGGCGGCGAAAGCCCCGGTGAGATTTTGGGGGGCTTTGGATATGTTATACTCAGGGCATCGAGTTCTATAGTTATAAAGGGAAGTAACAACCAAACTTCACGAAAATCGCGCTATTGGTGATACCGGGCTGAAATTTTCAGTACTTGCTAATAACATCATTTGCGTCAACTTTATTGGTGGATCCCAAAAAAAAAGTGTCATACAGTGACCTTGAGTAACCTTTGAACTTTGACCTCAGATTGATTTTAGTTTGATTTTTTTACAAGGAATCTATAAGGCAGATACGAAAAAAATTGTCATTAGCAAATATGATTGTAATAACACGGAGAGTAATTAGCAATTTTTGGAAAAGACCTAAGTACATAAAAAACAAAATGGCGGCCGATGAAACTTTTATTGGCCTCTTTTTCGGCAACTTTCTTGCTTATTTTAACCAAACTAGCAAAATTTTTAGCGTAAAATAGCAACTATCGATGGACAATTTGCATCAACTATTTTTAGTAGCTCAATTGAAAGAGGAGGTCGAAAAATACACCTGTGAATTTTATGTGATTTTTATTCGTACTGCATAATGGCTAAAAGAGAGGTCACGTGACCTGGAGCCGGCACCCGTGTCACCCGTGACGTCATTGAACTGTCTGGTCAAGCAAACGATTGTCTATATAACGCTTGTAAACAATAAATTAATTGTTGCTTGTTTCCATAGCAACGTGGTTGTTTGCAAGCGTTATATAAAGTCGATCGTTTGTTTGACGGAACAGTTAAGTGACGTCACGGGCAACACGGGCGCCGGCTCCAGGTCACGTGACCTCTCTTTTAGCCATGATGCAGTACGAATAAAAACAATTTAATAAGTGAATGTCAACATGGCTTTGTTGAGGGTAAATCAACAACAACTGCATGTTTTGATTTCTTAAAACCTTTATATAATAATGTTGAGAGCAATAATCAAAGCCTTGGTTTATTTTTTGATATGCATAAAGCTTTTGATGCTTTAAATCATGAAATTATTATTACAAAATTAGATAAATTGGGTTGTGAAGAAAATGTTTTAAATTTATTTAGGTCATATTTAGCAGAAAGAAAGCAATATATTGAGATAACTTACAAAGATGAAAATGACATTAATCAAACTATAAAATCTCCGGAATTAAGTGTAGAGTTGGGGGTTCCACAAGGTGCGGAACTATCTCCTGATTTATATGGAATTGCAACAGATGATTTAGAAAACAAATTGCCGGGTGTTGTTTTAGTTATGCTGATGATAAAAGTGTAATTATATCGGCAAACAAGCATGAAAATTTAATTGAAAAATCAAATAGTACAATCGAAAAATTTGAAGCTTGGTGTAATGAAACTAGACTTATGATTAATCCAAACAAAACTAAATACATGCAATTTCACACTGATTATAAGGAGCCGGAGAGTAGCTTACTTTTAAAAATTGACAATACAATAATTCATCGAACTGAGGACATCAAATTTCTTGGACTAAATATTCAGGAAAACCTAAAATGGAATGTTCACATTGCTCAGATAAGCAAAAAACTTAATACTGCAAATTTTGTACTCTTTTCTGTTAAAAATTCTGTGTCTCTAGAAACGCTGTTAACAATTTACTATGCATATGCTTATCCTCATCTTTCAGCTAATATTATATTTTGAGGAACCACGGAGAGTAATATTAGAAATGTTTTTGTACTTCAAAAAAGGTCAGTTAGAACAATTAAAAATTTGAAACCAAGAGAGTCCTGCAAAACCCATTTTGTGTCTTTGGGGCTGATGACGTTACCTTCTGTATATATTTTTAATTGTATTATGTACAAGAGAAAACATCCAAATTTGTATGATGTATTTCATAATGTTCACCCATATAATACAAGAAACAGTTGTAAAGTTGTTATACCAAACCATAGTAAGTCAAGCACAGAAAAGAGCTCATATTATCAAACAGCTAAATTTTATGATCAACTTCCTAGTCTTTTAAAAAATATAAAAAATGAAACCCTTTTTAAGAATTTGTTAAAAAAAGTGTTAGTATGTAAAGAGTATTATGAGGTAAATAATTTTTTTTAAATGAATTTAAAATAACAGAAAAAGATATTTTGCGTCACACCTCTAAAAAGAATATAAGTATGTACTCATAATGCATAAATTTACTTGTAATATAATTTTTAAATAAAGGGTCCATTATATGTGTAATAAATCTGTTATTTGTTTCAGTTCGCTTAAAAGATTGTTGTGTACTTGACGAGACTGATTTATCCATGTGACTTTGTTATTAAGTTATAGTATTAAATTTCTGTATTTACATGACTAATGTTGTACTGTGACAAATTTTTTGTCACTGTATGTACCACCTGTGGTCGAATAAATTATTCAATTCTATTCTATTCTATTCTATTCTATTCTATTCTATTCTATTCTATTCTATTCTATTCTATTCTATTCTATTCTATTCTATTCTATTCTATTCTATTCTATTCTATTCTATTCTAAAATTCACAGGTGTATTTTTCGACCTCCTCTTTCAATTGAGCTAGTAAAAAAAGTTAATGCAAATTGTCCATTGTCTACTACCATTGCAATTAAAAAAAATCATAATGCTTGTTAATAAGAGAATAATAACTTGAGATATTGTAATTTCTATCGCCAAACAAGCACTTATTCCCTATGCTATTATAATACGTTTTTTTACTAAAATCCGTACTTTTTGTGACAAAAGCATTAAACATACAGAAATGATTAATTGCATCATAAGGACCTTAAATTTTGAACCACCCTTTGACCCCTGGTGACCTTTCAAAATGGCGGATTTGGAGAACACGAAAGTATTATTTTCTGGCAAACCAAAGGTCGGGATAAAGATATATTCCGCAGAAAAGATGCTTAGATGGTTGCAATTATTTAAAAAGGGTCCCTAATTATTTTCAAAGTGCAATTTTGCCAAATATAGCACCCCAAAAATTTTAAATTTTATTTTACTTTTTTCAGTTAAATTCGTATAGTATATTCCATGCTTTCTGAAAGTGGAGCTTCTAATTTTCAAGCATGATTAAGAGTCACAAGAACCAAAAAAAAAAATAAATAAATAATAAAATTAAAACTCCCCCTCCCCTCCCCCCAACCCCCCAAAAAAATTGAAACATTTTACGCCTCCTGCCCATGGTTCTTTAATTCATGATTGACTCGGGGAATTATAATTATATATTGTTTTAGGCCAGCCAGTGCATTGAAGTAATTGCAGTTAGTAACCATTTGTCTATGGTACGTATTTCTAATAAATTAAAACTAAGAGTAATTTTAAGAAAGAGTGTCCCTAATTTAAAAATATAAATGCTGTATTTCCAAGTCTTCCTAAAATCTGATTAATCTCTTTCTCGAGAAACAAGCATATATGAATCACAACCCTCTTTACTCTTTAAGATACCAACATATAAATAAACCTACCCCCCCCCTATACATCACCCCTAACTTGACTTTACAGGACATGAAGCACCTCTGTTCTCTTCCATTATATTAAAAAAACTCCGCTGGATCACCGTTCTTGCTAATCGATGATCATATGTTATCAAGATTACACTGTATACAAATATATATTATAATATTTATAATAATATAATCAATGACAATAATAAAAGTAAATGAACTCTTCAATATACAGTGTCTTCGGGATACGACATGATTTATATTGATTTAATACTGTATATTATTATATCTAAATAATCATTAGCACGAGTAGTAATCGAACACTAGGATTTATAATTGACTCACAACTAAAATGGGAACCTCATATAAATTTTGTAAAAAAAAAAAAAATCTACCAATTATTGGAATTTTATGGCGTGCTAGACATTTTATTCCAGACAATGTTAAAAAACAAATTTACTATGCTTTAGTTCATTCACATCTTAATTATATGGTAAGGATCTGGGGAAATGCAAATCAAAATGTACTGAAACCACTACAAATACTCCAAAACAAAATTATTAAAATACTGTATAATTTTGAATGGAGGAAAAATACTATTGAACTTTATAATGATACTAATATGCTTAATATCACAGGACTAAACGCAAAAAAATTATGTACCTTTGTTTATAAAATAATCAATAACTTAATTAAAAACAATTGTTCTTTAGTACTAAATAGTGATGTACATTATCATAATACAAGACGATCTAATTACTTCCATATTGATTTCACAAGAACTAATCTTGGAAAATACTCAATTATGTCCAAAGCTATTCATTTATACAATGGTTTACCGGAAAATATAAAATCATCACCATCTGTTATTTTAACAGATAATGTTAAAAAGTATTTTAATTTATGCCAATTTTCCTTGAGTAATAATAGTTCCAAAAATAAAAATTCTCTATCAATATATTATGCCTAATTTTTTAATATAGGATGCAAATGAATTTATGTATTTTTTTGTTGTTGTTTTGTTATTCTCTTTTTTTTTATATTATCATTGGTTCATTCAATTGTATTTTTGTATTCACTCTGACAATTGAAACTTATTTTTCTTACTTATTTTTATTTTTTTTTGAAACAATTTGTTTTATGCTATTTTTAATTATTAACTTCCGCATATAATGTAATATATTATAGCCTAAATATTATACTATTTTCTATTGTATAATTGCATAGAATATATAGTTTATTTCCTGTACTTCCGCTATCATGTCAGTTTCAATTAATTTTTTTTCTTTTTCCCTCTGCTCGAGCTTAAAGCTCATAGAGGTCAAAACTATAAAATTGTAATTTTCTAAAATTGTGTTATGTATTCTATAATAATGAATAAAAAAAATACATTTAATATTATAAAATATCATGAGCCATACCTCTGTATTTCTCCATTTAATTCGAATTAATTCGGATTGAAGTAATGTTCATTGCACTTAATTTTATGACAATGCTTTTAGCAATTCGTTCACAATGATATATGTACAATCTGTATAATATAAGTATGTACGATCAGAGATCCAGTGGGGTTCTAAAATGGAAAAGGGACGTGTTCATGTATACACACAATGCTCCAAACCTGCAACATAAATTTATGAGTGACTTTCGGGGGTGGAACGAAGGCATAGATAACCCTCCTTAGTCCTTACACGTTTGAATTGACCCAGCAAGGGCAATATCAGCCTTGAATCCAGAAAAAAAAATCGGGGGAAAGGACGGGGGGGGGGGGGGGGAGCCTCCATAAAGCCAATGTTAAAAAAAATGGAGTGTGCAAATGCCTATTTGCCCTTGTTAAATAAAAAAAAAACATATCAGGAAAATTTACTCAAAATTTAAACGTGTAAAGGGGGTTATCTATGCCTCCGTTCCATCCCTGAAAGTCGCTCATAAATTAATGTTGCAAATTTGGAGCATTGTGCGTATGCACGCACACGTACCTTTTCCATTTTAGAACCCCGCTGGATCTCCGATCGTACATACTTATATTACAGATTGTATGTACATATACATTGTACTGTGAACGAATGGTTAAAAGCATTCTCATAAAATTAAGTGAACATTATTTATATGAATACAGTATTTTTAACATATATATTTTATAAAACATTTGTTAACGATTATTGTCACCGGAAGTTCCACCATCTTTCTTTTATGCGCCGCCATCTTCTTTTCATACGCAACACATAAGAGTGACAAGAACAAGCACTATTAGGAAAGCAGTGATCAGCACATTAAAATATGTTAATTTAATAAAATGAATCACTTTAAACACTTTCTCGTGTATTTATTCATCCATCATCCTTGCAAACATTGAAAAACATTTAAATATGAGTGGTAAATAGTTGTACGCAGTTTTGACTCACTAGTCAAAATGGCTGCTCATGACCGCAATTCATTTGTTTTTTCTGCTGAAAAGTGTAAAGTTGTTTTTTGACGATTTGGCAACATTGTTATCCCATCCAGTTAAGCTACGAGCAGCATTGCCGAATTGTGCAGTTTTTATGAAGGCTTGTATCTCAAAAAGTAAATGATTATCTATAATTATTATTTCATCATAATTCTATTTAAAATAATGATTGTTTTTTAAGCTAAAATTTGAATCCATTATTCAGTACCATTACGTAGATTGAAATTTGCATTTGATAACATGCGTTTTTTATATCTCAATTTAAAAAATAGTGGCACTGAATTTAGGTGTATTTTATTGCATGAGAATTTTTATTTATTTTTTCTCTATGCAATGCTGAAAAATTGGAGTGATTTACCATTTCCTAAGACCAGTGACAATAATCCTTAATATATACAGGGTGTCCACAGAAATTTGCACGAATTGACAGGCAAATTAAAGTATGAAGCACGATGGTAACACGAACATGTTATACATCAAATTAAAGCTCAACAATCAACATTTTCAAAATTGTAAGCAAAAAAGCATTGTGTGGACTTGTATTCTTTTGAAACGAAAAAGGAACAAAAATGGCCGTTTCTGAGCTCCAAACTCCGTAGAATCAGCTGTCATCTCAAAGAGATTGTCCCTATTTAATTATTCGCTTGAATAAAATTTTACCCACACAATTTACCACAAGGCTTCTCCACAAAGTGAAACACAACCCTGCCATACTACCCACAATCCTCCTGCCAGCACTTACTCTTCTATCAATCTCTCCATCTACACTTCCGTCCTCACTTCCTGCCGAAAAAGAGGCCAATAAAAGTTTCATCGGCCGCCATTTTGTTTTTTATGAACTTAGGTCTTTTCCAAAAAATGCTAATTACTCTCCGTATTGGGCCTTGACTATGCTTGTGGGCATGGGGTTGGGCCTTGTCTATTCTGTTTCAGGTATGAACATCGAATATGTTTATTGTGTCTTGTTTTTTTTAAAATTTATCTCAGCTATATGTGTAAATAATTTCAAATTGTATGTAGAATTTTAGGGAATGGTTAAAAAATTGTTATCATGTAACTTGTATTATTGGTTTAAATTAATTTTCACTATTAAGAATTAAAAAAATATATCTATATTTATAAAAACATTTTCTACAATATATTGAAAATATTAAATAATTTTTAGTAAAAAATGATATATTTTGACAATAGATTAATATAATGTGAACTAGAAATATAAGGCCCTGCCTTTTCTGGACACTACTGTACAACTTAAGGTAAAAAAAAAAAAAAAAAAAAATACTATCATATTTGCTAATGACAATTTTTTTTGTATCTGCCTTAGATTCCTTATAAAAAAATCAAACGTAAATCAATCGGAGGTCAAAGTTCAAAGGTCACTCAAGGTCACCGTATGACACTTTTATTTGGGATCCGCCAAAAAAGTTGATGCAAATGATGTTATTAGCAAGTACTGAAAATTTCAGCCCGGTATCACCAATAGCGCGATTTTTGCCATTAGTTCCCTAACTACTACCAATGCTGAAACAATCACAAACTTCGGAATTTATCCGAGGTCAAAACCTATATTGACTGGCCCAATTATTGCAGTAGCAAGATAAGCCAAAAATTTAACATTGTTTTCCTATGCAACATTTTTCTCTTCCTGCTACTGCAATAAGTCAGTCTGTGTGAATGTCAACAACAAAAGTCATTCAGGATATTTGACAAATACTATCAACACTGCCCTGCTAAAATTTCAACATTTCAGAATTAAAATTATGTCCGTGGTTGCAGCTAGAGTAAACCTATCTTTTGCAGGGATTTCCCTATACCGTCGCCGCAGAATGGGTACAAATGACGTCACAGGTGCCTTTTCATCGGCTATTATATCTGATATTATTACTGCTGGAACAATTTTTTTTATGCAGCCGTATCATACTGAGGCAATACTAACTGTGGACTTATTACTGGGAAATGTTCATAGGGCCTTTAAAGTATTCATTGACCCAAATTATTTAAAAGTAAAATAATATCACACATTAATAAACACTAAAAAGTTTACAAACACATAATTGTGAGTCTGTCAGTTGCAAAACCAATTTTTAACCATTTCAAGAAGGTTCTTATCACAATGAAATATCAACCTTATCAGAAATGGAACCAAGGGTTTTCGCAACTAACAGACATTATACATTAAATAAAACAAAAAGAACTTTGACCGGAAAAATTCCAAGTAAGTTTCTGAGGTAAATTTACCTCTGATGGCAGTGTAGCGAATTAAACATGTAAATTTACCTCTGATGGCGGTATAGCGGGTGGGAGAGAGGGGTGGCCGCGAGGCTCTCTCTGTGAACCTCATGCACGGCTTGCCCAGCACCGAGCTCCTCTTGAGCACTTCTTCTCCGTAGACCGCCACTCCGAGGTTGCGCACCAGCAGCGAAGGGGTGGTGGCGATGTTCATCACCCGGTCGAACTCTCGCTTGGCCAGCCACACTCCCTGACCCAGGTGCACCTGCAAACAGTACCGTGAATCACCTTCCTTACATTATCACATAAATATAAAATATTTATATAATAAAAAATCTTGGCCAACCACACTCCCTAGCTGGCCGAGGTGCACCTGCAAACAATACCGTGAATCACACCTTCCTTACATTAAATATTCAGCTAAAAAAAATGGAGCAATAGTCAATCTAGTTTTTGAGATATACAGGATATGTGAGAACATTATTGGAAATCTGATATCAGCATCCTTTTTAACTAAAAAATTGATATCTCAAAAACTGGACCAAATAATTTCTTTCTTTTTTTTTACTTCAGAAAGTGAAAAGTAATGTTGTTCTCTATGTTCTGATCTAAATTTTATATTTTTTACAATCAAAAATTAATTTTATTGTGAAAAAATTACAGTCAAAGCAGTATAATAAAATGTAACCTCAAATGGGGAATTCTCCTACATTTATTTCAATTTTTTTTTCAGATGCTCTATGCCTTGAAACTAAAAGTCCAAAAACAAAAAAGTTTCAATTTTCAAAATTGGAGACAAGGGAATTTTTAAAAATCTTCCTTCTTTTGAATTTAGCGCCAAAACATGACGTAGAAACTGCCTAGCAGGCAAAATTTTCCTGCAATAAATTTATATTTTCGATTATCACTCTTAAAGTATACTGATATTAGAGACAAAACTATTGATACTAGGGTAGAAAAACCCGCTGATTTCGATCGTGTTACTAAAATTTATAGCCAATCACTACTTGACGCTCAAACTATGATATTAGGCAGTTGTTGTGTGTTAACTAGGGAGTTTCTACGGCACATTTTTCAGGTTTGCGCGCAGGTTGCATACTTTGCACCTATTCTAATAATCCTTTCCGAGTCCCCAAATTTGAGTTTAAAAAGTTGAAACTTAAGTCAAACTTATTGTTAATAAGTACTTTATCATAATATAGTAGTTAAATTAAAATTTGAGTTCTAAGAGAATTCCCCACTGTCTCAATTAAGTTAATAATAATTGTAAATTCAATTCAACCCCCACATCCCTTCTATATGGCTTGCCTCAAGGTACATGTCTGGCACCAATAATTTTGTATACTAATGAGCTACCACTCATAATTGATAGTAATAATTGTCTCATTATTAAGTATGCTGATGATTACAATTTGAAAGTAACTGGTTGCAACAATGAGGACTTGTTAACTAATATAACAAATTCAATGGTAAATGTAAAGTCATATTTAAATGGTCTAGGTTTAATTTTAAATTTAAACAAAACAGAAATATTGCAGTTTCAAAATATTAAAAATAAAAACCCAATTCTTGATTCTGTCCCTTTAAATTCAAATTCAAAATATTTTATTAATTCCATTCCTCCTACAATCATAATATCAATAGATCAATACATGATATATGTTTAGGTTTTTAGGACAAGTCAATAGTAACTAGCTGAGCTGTAAAAAGACAATTACACTATAATTATAACATTAAAAACAAAAAATTAATTTGCAATGACATTATCATTAAAGTCATAGTCCAAGTATTTCTGCACACTATAAAAGCACTTGTCAATTAACATTTTTTTTCACAGCTGTTTGAAATAATTTCACATTTTCACTACATTTAATCTTACTTGGTAACTTATTATATAATCGGAGGCAGCTAAGAAACGGACCGTTCTTGTACATATTAAGTCTGCACCATTTGGGTGCTATCACATGTTTTAAGTTTCTTGTATTATGACCATGATTTACTTCATGCTGTTTAAAAACATCCATATTCTTTTTAACATAGCTTACACTTTCAAAGATAAGAATACTTGGCAGTGTCAAAATTTCATTATTTTTAAATAGATTTATACAAGAATACCTCCTCTTTACAAAATACATGAGACGTATTACTTTTTTCTGTAGTTTAAACAGTCTATTAAAATCAGGAGAATATCCCCAACAAATAATGACATATTTCAAAAGTGAATAAAAATTTGAGTAGTATAAAGTTTTTCAACTTTATCAACTTCACATTCATGCCTCAGTTCACCAATAGCAAAAATTACTGAGGAGTGTTTTTTTACAAATATAGTCTATATGATCTATCCATCTCAAATTTTCATCAAAAATTATACCCAAGAATTTTGAATTGTTTTTAAGTGTGATATATTGATCAGCTGCATACACTGATGTTATTGTTGAGTTTTTATTTTTAATATTCTGAAACTGCAAAATTTCTGTTTTATTGACATAAAGGTTACGTTTTTTTATTCCAATTTCAGATATCTGATATTTGAGATATTTCAAAATATCGTTTTTTTATTCATTCCGCGTTCCAGTTCCATTTCAGATATTCACCCCCTCCACTGAATGTGACGTCACAATATCAGAAAAAATATCTTGGAGAAACCAGTAAAAATTCTCTGGTTTTAGTCAAATATCGAACAGCTGATCAAAATATCGTTTTTTTATTCAAATATTTAATGACATCACGTGTACCACGTGATCAATATCTGGGAGATATCTCAAATATTGAGAAATATTAAAAAAAAAAGTAGCCTAAGTATTAAACTAAGATTATTAAAATAAACTTTAACCTTTTCAATTGAACTTATTATGTTATTTAAGAGTATATTATTATTTTCACCAGTTCTTTTTAAGTTAGAATCATCAGCATATTCAACAGACATACAGTTGCTGTGATCTATAATTAAAGGCAAATCATTTATGTAATATAATATGAAAAGTATCGGTGCCAGACAAGTGCCCTGCGGAAGGCTGTATACAAGTGTTTTCTCCTCAGAGTAACATTTAACCATATTATTAGTTATAATGGAAGGCATTTCTACTGTCTGTGTCCTATTTTCAAGAAAAGATTTTATCCAGTTGAGGCTTTGTCCTCTGATTCCATATTTATAAAGTTTATTTAACAAAATTTCATGTTCAACCATATCGAATGCTTTAGACAGATCCAAGAAAATTCCAGCAGTTTTGTTTTTGTTATCTATACTCTCTAATAAACTGTCAATTAATTGAAACATAGCTGTTTCCATAGATTTATTTTTACGGAATCCGTGTTGAAATTCTGATAGGACTTGATTTTGTTCTAAAAAAGGCAGGAGTTTTATCAGAAATGCATGTTCAAATAATTTAGAGAACACAGAGAGTAGACTTATAGGTCTATAGTTTGCTACATCAGTCTTTGATCCTTTTTTGTAAACAGGCTTTATGATTGCATGCTTGAGAGCAGAAGGAAATTTACCATCAATAAAAGATTGATTAATTATTTCTGTGATAACCATATTAATCTCTTCTGAACAGGACTTCAGTACAAAGTTTGACACATTATCAAAACCATATGACTTTTTTATTTTTTAAATGTCTGATAATTTTTTGCAATTGATTATTTGTTAAAGGTGACAAAAACATTGATTTTGGATTTACATTAATAAAATCATAAATATTTGAATTTTGAGTAGCAGAGTCAATTTTATCTTTACATTCTGATATGCAATTTTCAAAATAGTCACTAAAATTTGTGCCATACTTTGAGGATCATTAATACTTTCTTCATTTACAGTTATATTTGAAATTTTACCCTTCCCTATGGTTTTACCATGTTTCCTTCTTATAATATCCCACATTGTTTTTTATTTGTTTTCAGAATTATTTATAAGCCTTGTGTTTTTTTTCTTACTAGCTAGTCTAATTAATTTATTATAAATATACTTATATTTTTTTACATATTCAAATTTACATATTTAAATAACTTAAACATCATACCAAATAATAGCACTAAATTTCTGGGTGTAATAATAGATAAAAATTTGCAGTGGAGTGACCATATAGATTTTGTATGCAGAAAAGTGTCATCTGTAATATTTGCAATTAGAGAACTGAGGCATGAGTGTGAAATACAATGCCTCAAAACTTTATATTTTTCAAATTTTTATTCTTTTTTGAAACATGGTATTATCTGTTGGGACCATTCTCCAGAAATAAACAGACTCTTTATTTTACAAAAGAAGGTAATCCGTCTCATGTTTTTTATGAAAAAGAGAGGTTCTTGTGTAAAAATATTTAAAGAGCAAGGTATTTTAACACTACCTTGAATATTCATTATGGAAAGTGTAATGTTTGTAAAAAGAAATATGGCAGATTTTAAACAACATGAAGTGCATCATAATCATAACACCAGAAACCTAAAAAATGTAATAACTCCAAATATTATGTATGAAAAGGGACCCTTTTTGAGTTGCTTGTCTTTGTATAATAAGCTGCCTAATGATGTGAAGTGCATTGAAAATTTAAATGTTTTTAAAGTGAGTGTTAAAAAGTGGCTAGTAAATAAGTGTTTCTATAGTGTACAAAACTACATGGACTATCAATGACTTCAAGTAATGTTAAATGACTCTATTTCATAGCTTTAGATTGACTTGTCCTATAAACCTCAACATATATCATGTATATGAAAATATGATTGTAGGAACTAATGGAATTAATAAGAGAATTTTGAATTTGAATTTTTGAATTTTACAATTAAGTACATGCCAATTTTTTGATAGAAATATTACAGGACATGCTAAAATGAACAGCAAGCATAACATAGGTTTTGAAGAGTGTTCATTCTTCTATAACTTACCGTTTACATTTATGGAGCAATTCAAATTTTTGAAGTTACGATTTTTTTATTAATAATTCTTCGTTTTTTTTTTTTTTTTTTTTTTTTTTTTTGTCAAACTTGAATTTTATTATTATTTTTATTTGAAAAGAAAATATTGAAATTAACCTCATCAACCTAGGTCAGTTGTGTAGCATATATGATATTCATTGAAATCTATTGACCTCCTCCATTTTCATAATGTTCAGATGTGTTTTAAAAATACACCACGGATTTGATGCTTTTATTTTTAAGGGGATTTCGGAATCTGATTCCTTTATTTTATAGGGGGACCACAGGAGGCACTGGGTACAATGGACATGTTGATTTACTATTGCTACATTTAAGGATTATTGTCAATAGTCTAATTATTTTTTGATGGTAGAAAAATATAAAATTTAGATCAGAACAAAATGACTGTTCACTTTCTGAAGTTTAAAAAAAAAAAAAAAAGTAATTATTCAGTCCAGTTTTTGAGATATTAATTTTTTTAGTTGAAAAAGATGCTGATTTGACTTGATTTGAAAATGGCTGCCTGATTTCCAATGATATTTTCACTATTTTTATCCTGAATATCTCAAAAACTAGACTGACTTTTGCTAATTTTTTTTGCTGAAAATTTATGTTATAATGCAAGGAAGGTTTACTATAATTTTCAGAATGATTCACCATCTCCTAAGACTAGTGACAATAACCCTTGATATAATTTTTTGTGAGGACGTTGATCGTATTTCCAGACAATGTACCTCGTTGTTAATCATGGTGCACACCGGTGGGAAGATTGGAGTGCCCACCGTTGAGGGGGGGCCGGTGCTCGCCAGCTGGGGTAGCTGTTCGATGATCCGCATCAACATCTCCTCCTGGCGCTGCTGGCTCTCTGAACAAAATACATTAAAATGTTAACATTAAAGAAGGTTTTCTGAACAAAATACATTAAAATGTTAACATTAAAGAAGGTTTTCTGAACAAAATACATTAAAATATTAACATTAAAGTAGGTTTTCTGAACAAAACACATTAAAATGTTAGTTTAGTGTGATTCATCATCACTGTTCTTAATTTTTCTCACACCGCAAAATATGGGGAGGGAGGGGGGGGGGAACTTCTTTCTTGCATATGTATTTCTGAATTATCTTAAGGGTAAGATGACGCCGCCAATGTTAAAAAAAAATCCCTCACACAAAAATTATGAAAAAAATTTAAAATTTTCTCCTCAACACCCCCTATCAGTAGCTAAAATATCAGGTGTACATATACGATCTAGTTTTTGAGTTAAGAATTTTTAAAGTTGACTAATTTAAAGGGTTCCTGAAGTTGAAAATTCATATGCAGATATGGTCCTCACAAGAGTCCGGATGCAAGTTTTAGTTTCTTAGGTCGCACCGTTGTCTAGATATGAGCGAAGGAATGCATCGCGGCTAGTAGTGATGACGTCACATCGCTTAAGATCGAAGTGATCTTTTACATGCCTGCATACGGCCGCGCGGCAGCCGCGACCACGTTTTCTCGTACTCGTGGTCGCATAGCGCGAGTTAGGAGGGACGTATCAGCAAAAATCAAAAAGGACATGAATAACAACATCCTAATGCACATTGAACTCAATTTTCGAACATTTATGTTGGTAAAAAAAATAGATATCGCAATTCACAAATTAATATTTTTATTTTTTATTCACAATGAAGTATACAGAAACAAACAGTTTTATTCTTTGCATGATTTTTTTGTTTCTGCTTCACATAATATAACTATATTATACTTGTACATACGTAGAGTAAATGATGGTGTAAATTGTTAATTGCAATAAAATATTACAATCTCATTATTTAGTAACATTAACAAAATACTCCAAATATTTATAATAATTATTTGAATTATATTTTCTTCTTCTTTTCTCAATATATTATAAATATGTAAAATTACATGGTGCGATAAAAATATAATTTTAATATTACTAGATAATTAAGTTTATACCTTATACAGATATAGGTCTCGTAAATTCGTATTATATCACTGTGAAAAAATCATTTCAAACTATTTAATATTCATATAGCATGCAGTGCTCAAAATGTGAGTTATATGTATTATAGACCATGAGGCGCCTCGATCGAAAGCCTGCAGGATGGATCATACTAGTTGCATTTCTTACAATTAAAATACTGTATTAATTTTATTTAATTAATTTTCTTTACTCCAAAATTAATTATGCCGCTGCATTATGTAGATTAATTATATTTTCAATATTATATCGAACACAAAAACTACTATACGTCGAATGCTGCGTAGCTTTTTCCAGCCAAAGAATTATGGCAATTAAATAGATTATTAATTCTGGCTCGTTTCAACATGCCTCAAAAATATAAAAACAGGCATCAAGAACAGTGTTGGACAGTGCGGTGACCAGTTCTCGCCAGATCACCGATGTCCAGCAACGTTGAGCACGGTTGTTATTTAGATGGGTGACCGTTTTCAGCAACGTTTCACAGCTTTTTTATTATATTAAAATTAAAAAAAATTAATAATGCATTTTTTCAATTACAATTTTGATTAAACATGTATAAATTAAAATACAATATTTAATACATACATATATACATATGATGTAAATATTTTTTTAATCAATCAACATTATAATCAACTTAAGTTGCTGCATGCTGTACTTTCTAATTAATGTGTATATTTTATATAAATATACAATCCTTCTGACACTTTGCCCTAGCACGCTCATCCACAGAACCCGGTGACTAAAGGGAACGTGGATAATTCAGTTAGGATGGACCCGGGCTGTATTTTATCAATTGCCTAAATCCAAGAAAAATACAGTATGGGAAAGTGAAACGATGCTGAAAATTGTCACCCATCCAAATAACAAACGCGCTCAACGTTGCTGGACTTCGGTGATGTGGCGAGAACTGGTCACCGCACTGTCCAACACTGTTCTTGATGCCTGATTTATATTTTTAAGGCATGTTGAAACGAGCCAGAATTAATCATTTATTTAATCGCCATAATTCTTTGGTATAGGAAAAAGCTACGCAGCATTCGACGTAGTTTTTGTGATCGATATAATATAGAAAATTAAATTAATCTACATATTGCAGCAGCATAATTAATTTTAGAGCAAAGAAAATTAATTAATTAAAATTAATACAGTATTTTAATTGTAAGAAATGCAACTAGTATGATCCATCCTGCAGGCTTTCGATCGAGCATCTCATGGACTATAATATATATAACTCACCTTTTGAGCACTGCATGCTATATAAATATTAAATAGTTTGAAATGATTTTTCACAGTGATATTATACGAATTTACGAGACCTATATCTAATTTACGAGACCTATATCTGTATAAGGTATAAACATAATTATCTAGTAATATTAAAATTATATTGTTATCGCACCATGTAATTTTACTTATTTATAATATATTGAGAAAAGAAGAACAAAATATAATTCAAATAATTATTATAAATATATGGAATATTTTATTAATGTTACTAAATAATGAGATTGTAATATTTTATTGTAATTAACAATTTACAACATCATTTACTCTACGTATGTACAAGTATAATATAGTTATATTATGTGAAGCAGAAACAAAAAAATCATGCAAAGAATAAAACTGTTTGTTTCTGTATACTTCATTGTGAATAAAAAATAAAAATATTAATTTGTGAATTGCGATATCTATTTTTTTTACCAACATAAATGTTCGAAAATTGAGTTCAATGTACATTAGGATGTTGTCATTCATGTCCTTTTTTATTTTTGTTGATACGTCACTCCTAACTTGCGCTATGCGACCACGAGTACGAGAAAACGTGGTCGCGGCCGCCACGCGGCCGTATGCAGGCATGTATGAGATCGCTTTGATCTTAAGCGATGTGACGTCATCGCTACTAGCCGCGATGCATTCCTTCGCTCATATCTAGAGAATGGTGCGACCTAGGAAACTAAAACTTGCATCCGGACTCTTGTGAGGACCATATCTGCATATGAATTTTCAACTTCAGGAACCCTTTAACATGGAAGTTTTATTTCTCCATGTTAAAGTAGTCAACTTTAAAATTTCATAACTCAAAAACTAGATAGTATATGTATACCTGATATTTTAGCTACTGATAGGGGGTGTTGAGGAGAACATTTTAAATTTTTTTCAGAATTCTTGTGTGAGGGATTTTTTTAACATATTGGTAGCGTTTTCTCACCCTTAATAATATATTATTAGTCTTTTATTAAACACAGAAAGTGTACATATTAACAGCACTAGAAACATACATTATAGAAAAACATTACAATAGAACACATAAAACATACATACAAAACATATATATAATAGTTACAGAATAATAGAACAATAGAAAATGATAATAAAACAATATAAAATAAAATAACAGATGATACTAACAGCCTGTTACATCATAATATATCATATATATAATCACATATATAAAACAAAATATGACATAGAAAATAGATCGAATGAAAAACTTATTGCTTCATTGCTTTTCAAAATCTATAGACTATATGAAATCTCCCCTGGCATAATCGCTGATAGGCTTAATTCTAGATTTACAGGTATTTAAATGATATTGGCTACAATATTCATTACATAATTTACATTCACAAGATTGTTCAGCTTTATGATAACCAGAGGATTTACAAATTAGATGGTGGAAGCCGTGAACAGCTTGGCGAGTTAAGACATTTCTAACATTGGATCTATCCAATTGGGGCAGACACCAATGTTTACATGTCATAGCATCAGTGCTGTAAAACTCAGGATTAATATCCTGAGCTTTTTGATTCCTGACAGCTATAAAATTGGAATATTGATCTGTCGTTGGAAGTTTAAACATTTCTTTGATTTCTGTAATAAAATAATAATTGGAATCTATCAGTTTATAGGCCAGTCTAGTTTCGGTAAATTTTGACAGACACAGTAGTCTTTTAACAAACATGGCTTTTACTGATTCTAATTTATCAAAATCGGATACAGATAAATGAGGCCATACAATTTCAATACCATAAGTAGCCACAGGGGCGACTTTTAAATTGAATAGTTTGAGCCCTGTTTTGACGGATAGACCAGACAGACCTGAGATAGTGTACATAACGGTGATAGCGTTCTTACATCTTTCTGTTATATGTTTAGAAAAAGAATGCCCTGTCATTTGAAGTATTATGCCAAGATATTTAAATGAATTTAGAAATTCAATCTTTTGACCGTCACAATAAATTTCATCGTTTTTGCATAGCGGTCCGCCTCTTCTAAACTTTACAACATTGGTTTTCTCTGTGTTAATTTCTAGACCATTTGTTTTGGCCCAGATAGATAGATTATTTAGCGCTTTTTGTAGCTTGACTTTGCTCTTTGAAATAATAGCAAGATCATCTGCATATAAATTTAGTACGACTTGATCATTTTCATTTTCACAGTTTATATCTTTTGTAATCTCGGTTATATCTGCAGTAAAAAGATTGAAAAGAAGAGAGCTGTTAGGTCTCCTTGCAAAACTCCGTTAGATTGAATAATATTACTAGAACATGATAAGCGATCTTGAACACATACATAATTGATATTTAGAATAACAGCTAAGATATTCAAAATTTCAGAAGGAATTACTTTAAGTGACTTCAGCTTTTCAATGAGCAAATTCCTATTGACCGAATCAAAAGCTTTTCTGAAGTCTACAAAAGCAATATATAAATGACCCTTTGGCTTCTCCAGTGCTAGTTTAATTTGATTATATACTGTGGATACAGCTTGTATTGTGGAACGTCCTGGCATAAAGCCGTATTGCTCTTTTGGAATAAGATAGTGGGTGGAATCAAAAAGCCTGTTTGCAATTAATCTCGAGAAGAGTTTGTACATGGTATCACCATGGATAATACCTCTGTATGAGTCGGGTGACATAATGTTACCCTTCCCTTTGTATAATACCATTAGGTAGGCGATCCGCCACAATTCCGGAATTGTAGCCGTTTCAATACAGAGGTTAAACATGTTGGTGATTGTTGGGGTTAACGACTTGCTTACTAGCTTCAAATGTTCATTCGTAATAAAATCTGGGCCCGAAGCTTTATTGTTTTTTAGGCTTTGCATACAATTATAGACTTCAAATTCATTAAGAGGAATATAATTTGAGTTACAATTATAGTCTCTTGTTAATGATAAAAGATTGAGAGTTTGGTCGGATTGTAATTTATTTGTATTTAAGATATTTGTAAAATGGTTTTCCCATTTGTCTATATTAATTGGGCATGACTTAATAATATATAAAATTATACATGTTTCTAATATACCAACCTTTTAAATTATTAATAAATTAAAATTATTTCAGTAGTCCGTAACGATTTTACTTAAATTTTTTACTTTACTTACTCAATTAAGTAATGCATCTATTCTGAGTTATTACATGATACACATTTTCATAAAGATATTGTCAGGCTACATCTAAAAATTCTAATTCTTGTAATATTTAAGTTCCATATATACTAAATAATTGTCTATAATTATATTGTGTCATCTTGCTATGATCTAAAATTGATGAATATAACGTTCAATGTTCAAGAGTTCTCAAAACTCTTGAGGTGATATGTATAACGTCTTATGTCTTTTTATGAATTATTAAGTTAAAAAAAAGTTGTAAATGTATATACATAACATGACGCCATATCCCTTTACGGGGTAAGCCAGCAGCATTATTACCTCGGCCGTCTACAAATTGCCCTCCAAAGCACTCGATTCTTGCATACTCCACTTGCTTCAGAAATACTCATAACACTCTTTTGCCTTCTGCACTCTCTATTACACTGCGTACTTTTAACACTTCTATTCTTCAAACATTCTGCAATCACATCCAACCAAACCTCTTTTGGTCTACCTAATCCTTTAATACCTTGTACACTACCGTTAAACACCCGCTTTGTTGTGACTATGTGAAAATTGTTACTCACGGGGAATCTTGTAGAGGATCTTCAGTCGCGACTGCAGGGTGGCGTTCAGGTCTCTCAGAGACTTGTTGTCGCTGCGAAGTCTCATTATCTCCTCCGCCTGCGCTCGCACCACCTGGCGTAGGTCTGCAACACGTCAATATGAGTTGTTGGCGGTGTCTGTGCAGTTTACTGTTCAAAGGTAAGACATTCTTGGTGCTGCCGCCTCTTTGCTTCCGCTCGAGCTGTATCAGGATAGCTAATGCAGCAAGAGAGAAGTGTAAGAGCGAGCCAGGCCAGAGCTGGACAGCGAATTTGTTGCAATCCCGCCATCCCTCATCCCCTTTGAACCTGATCTTGGTTATTGTATGTCGTAATGGATGTTGTATGTTGGTTAAAAATATAAATTAATATGACCATAGGGTTAAAGATAAGTCCTTGAGTATTAATTTAATTAATAATTACTACACCCCCCACTCTTCTAGATGTCCGGTCATAGTTGGCCGCGACACTGTGCTCAAATAACACAAACCTTTTATATTGCACAAATGAATAGAAGGTGCCATATTATGCTACTCTCAATTTTTTCAGATGACCCAGAACTATTTGTAAATAATTATTGAAAGTGCGGCCGCGCCCCCTGGAGGCGTCAATGGGTGTCTCGGTCCTATCCTTTTTATTAATTTATTAAGGATTCAGGAGTGCCAACTTAACTTACAAAACTTACAATAATGGACAACATACATGAAAAAATTTTATTGCAGAAATGAATAGAAGGTACCAAATTATGCTACTCTTAATTTTTTCAGATTTTTTTGAGACCCGGAACTATTTTTAAATAATTATTGTAAGTCCTGCGATTTCAATTGGCACCCCTGCAGCCTTAGTAAAAAGGATATAGACTGGACGCCTATTGACGCCTCCAGGGGGCGTGGCCGCACTTTCAATAATTATTTAAAAATAGTTCTGGGTCTCAAAAAAATCTGAAAAAATTCAGAGTAGCATAATTTGGTACACCAAATTCATTTCTGCAATAAAGAAATTTCATGTATGTTGTCCATTATTTAAAAAAAGTTCTGGCAATTTAAAAAATCTGAAAAAATTCAAAGTAACATAATTTGTTAGCTTCTATTCATTTCTGCAATGAAATTTTTCATGATGACTTTAGCACAGTCACACTGTTAATTTTGCAGGGTTTAACTTTTCATTCAATCAAATTGGTGCCCACTCAAACGTTTTTAATTTTCATGAAATTAGAATCAGAGAAAGTTGTCAAATAAAATGGCTTACCAGAAGACAGCTCTGCAGGCTTGGCTTCCTCCCTTGGATCCTGCAGTCTCGCCTCCAGCATGCTGCGAGGTCCCTCCATCAGCTGATTGGGGGGCGCAGGAGCTGTGTAGCCAGTGCTGCCACTGGGGGCTGTATTACTGCTGGCAACTGTAGACCCAGCACTGCCACCGGGAGCTACATTACTGCTGGCAACTGTAGAGCTAGCAGGGGCTGTATTACTGCTGGAATAAACTGTAGACCCAGCATTGCCACTGGGGGCTATATTACTGCTGGCAACTTTGGAGCTAGCGGGGGCTGTATTACTAGTAACAACTGTAGAGCTAGTGGGGGCTGTATTACTAGTAGCAATTGTAGAGCTAGCAGGGGCTGTATTACTTATAGTAACAACTGTAGAGCTAGCGAGGGCTGTATTACTAGTAACAACTGTAGAACTAGCGAGGGCTGTATTACTTATAGTAACAACTGTGGAGCTAGTGGGGGCTGTATTACTAGAAGCTAATGTAGAGCTAGCAGGGGCTGTATTACTAGTAGCAACTGTAGAGCTAGCGGGGGCTGTATTACTAGTAACAACTGTAGAGCTAGTGGGGGCTGTATTACTAGTAACAGCTGTAGAGCTAGCAGGGGCTGTATTACTAGTAGCAACTGTAGAGCTAGCAGGGGCTGTATTACTAGTAGCAACTGTAGAGCTAGCGAGGGCTGTATTACTAGTAACAACTGTAGAGCTAGCAGGGGCTGTATTACTTATAGTAACAACTGTAGAGCTAGCGAGGGCTGTATTACTAGTAACAACTGTAGAACTAGCAGGGGCTGTATTACTAGTAACAACTGTAGAGCTAGTGGGGGCTGTATTACTAGTAACAACTGTAGAGCTAGCAGGGGCTGTATTACTAGAAGCTAATGTAGAGCTAGCAGGGGCTGTATTACTGCTGGCAACTTTAGACCCAGCATTGCCACCGGGAGCTATATTACTGGTGGCAACTGTAGAGCTAGCTGGGGCTGTATTACTGCTGGCAACTGTAGAGCTAGTGTTTGTGATACTGGGGGCCACAATGCTGCTTGCATTAGAAGTAGACACATCACTAGCAGCGTGGATAGCAACACACTGGGTCGCAGAGCCAGGGGATCTTTGAGACTCGACTTCTGTGCTACCCACATTTGTGGACACGGCTCTTTGTGTGCTCTCTGCTCGGACACCCTTGATTGGCACTGGGTCTGTTTTGGTACTACAACTAGGCCCAGCAATGCCTGAAGTAGGGTCTATCTTAGCAGCAGAAATGGATTTTGACACTAGGTCCGTTTTTAAAGTAAAAGTGGGCTGGATGGCCTGCTTTTTGTCTGGTTCAGCAGCAGATATGGGTCTTGACACTGGGTCCATTTTTAAAGTAAAAGTGGGCTGGATGGCCTGCTTTTTGTCTGGTTCAGCAGGGGACGGGTTCTGCTTGACCACCATGAAATTGACTTTTCCTCCAGCTTGCGACTGGTGAAGCAGATCCATGATTCTCGACAAGTTGTTTTGAATCAGTGGTGGCAGCTCCGAGGAGGCTTGGTTCTTATGCACCACAACGTACTGTGTTGGGGCCTTCGAGGGCACCACGTGCTTGGAGGGCACAGCCTGCTTGGTCACTTTGAGGGGCGGCAGGGTGTCCCTGGTGGAGAGCTGGCCCTCGGATGCAATTTTCAGCTGCTTGGACCCTTTTTTCAGTTGCTCGCACACAATGTTCAGCTGATCGGGGGCGATGTTCAGCTGATCGGGGGCGATGTTCAGCTGATCGGGGGCGATGTTCAGCTGATCGGGGGCGATGTTCAGCTGATCGGGGGCGATGTTCAGCTGATCGGGGGCGATGTTCAGCTGATCGGGGGTGCGCCGTCTCTCCACGTAGGTGCGCACCGGCTGCTCCGGTGGCGAGTGCCGCCCCTTCAGGATGTTGGGGAGCCGCGTGGCCCGGCTCTGCTTGGGACGCATCCCCCAGCGCGAGGCATCTGCATTTACTGGAAGCTTGCAAATCAAGTCTTCATCTGAAATAAAAATGCACTTTCAATATTCAATCAATGCCGTAAAATAAAAAAAAAAGTCAATTTCCTTGACTCCATTTTACCATTTCGGGTGTGGAAAGGAGGATATTCAGCCTTTCCAGTAAGAGTTATCTTGCGACCATGCTGGGGCTTACCAGGCTTACAGAAACCTTTCCTGCACTCTTCTGGGCTCCAACTACCAGATCTGTGCAGCCTGCAGTGGTAGTGCAATACTGCAGTGCAGTAGAGTATAGACAGCCGTAAGCTGCCTTCCTCCTACCAACTCCATAATCTAGTAATCAGTCACACCCATCCCAAGTCACGAAAAGTCTGCCGTGTTCCGGTATTGAACCTGGGACCTCTTGGACCAAAGTGAGGTGCTATAATGACTACTACACTAACAGAGCAGATTAAATGGTGGATATGATTTTGTTCAGTGAAGACAGAGTGATAGTAGGGATGGTCTACGTGGTCACCCCCCAGTTTAAGTCTGATGCTTATATATGCATTCTGTTTTCCCTAGAAAGGTCTCCGTTTTTAATTCGTAGCTCCCTGAATCCATCAAGAGACCTTACTTGGATATGCTGTAATTTATAATATATTAATATTTAATGTTGTGATATGTTTTGATGAAGTAGTTGTTTTCATTTCGAAATATTTTATATCTATCTTGTTTGGGTGACTGGACACTTTTGTGAATGGGATGTCCTTTTTCACATCACCCTTTGGAATTTGTGTACATACTGTTTTTATTTCTGTACCAATTCTCAATAAACAACTTATATTATTATTATTAATTGCCGTAACATTCAAACCATTAAATTTTTAAATGACGGTTAAACATTTGAAAATATTCACAAATCTTTACTTGAGAAACATTTCTTTAAATGAGTTATAAAAATTGTTCCAAAATGAAATTATTATAGGCGATTTATTATATTTTTAACAGGATCTTCAATATTTATCATGATAGATCAGAATTTTGATTTTAGCACAAAGATACAGTAAAATTTAATCATAACGTTAAGACTCTGCATCACCTTTTCGTATTTCCTATGCTTATCCCCATGTTATTTTTGAGGTCGCTTTTTTCAGAAACTAATAATCGTACAACTTTTCTTGATACTTTAAAACAAATGCTAGTTCATTAGCATTTTCAGAAAATTGTCTTTTGTAGTAATTCTATAATATATGACTGTAAATTTACTAATGAATTATGTACAATACATGAACTTTGATTTTTTTTTATTATTATTACTATTTTTAATTACTTAAACTTTTAACAAGGATTATTTGTGACGTGATTTATGTTGTATTGTACAACCAATGATTGAATAAAAATTATTTTTATTATTTTTTTTTTAATTATTATTATTATTTTTTTTTTTTTTTTTTTTTTTTTTTTTAGACACTACTAAGCCGTCTCATAGGTCATTACAAGACAAACCTAGCAGTGCCTCCTCGACCCCAGCGCTCCGCACTCTCGTGCAGTAAACTCCAGGGCTGCCTTTTATTTTATCGGTGCACCTCACCAACCTCCCCATGGGCCCGAAGTAGACGGAGGGAGCCCAGCAACACTGCCTTCTGCATGGCATCCGCCAGTCGCTCAGCGGATCCACGGCAACCTGGTATTTGCCGCAGCCCTGAAACCAACGAGTCGGGAACTCCACCCATCACCCCAACCAAAAGAACGACCAACACAACCGAATGTCCAGCATAGCTCTGCCGCAAGTCCATGACAAGATCGCGGTACTTATCGCATTTTTCGGCATACTTTTCCGTGAGGTTCTGGTCCGAAGGAGCAGAAAACTCCACCACGGTCAACGCCTTCTTGTGCTTCTCAAGTACCACGATGTCCGGCTTGTTGGCATGGAGCTTGCGAGTGGTGGGAAACGAATAGTTCCAGAAGATCTTCACCTGGTCGCTTGCCACCACTGCCTCAATGTCTCCAGGAGCGTATGGTATGACAGGTGAATCGTCAATACCAAAATGGTGCCTCAGATGGAAATAAAGCACCCGCAGTGCCGCATTGTGCCTCTCGATGTAAAGAGTACGGGCATAGAAAGGACATGCAGAGAGAAGATGCATGGTGGTCTCGGGAGAACGGAAGCACGCCCGACATCTGGTGTCCAGCTGACGACCAAAGATCAACTGCTGGTACACCAGGGATGTGAACACACCATCCTGCATCTTGATGATATTGCTCTCTGACACGGAAGTCAGCCCAGAGGAGCGAAGAAAGGCAAAAGTACGCTCCCTGCAAAGGCACTGGCTCTCGATGTTCTTGTAGAACACGCTATGCATGCTCTTTGCCATGTGCCCTCGCAAAAGAAGACGCACCTCCGCCTCCCTCACCCTCTGCTTGGCGAGAGCCCGAGGCAAACCTGCAAGGTTTACTCCTGGCCTCGACTCCGGCTCCACCAAATCCAACTGTACTCCCAATGCCCATGCCGCCCTTTTTGCTGCACTGAACAAAAACGCTCCACTGCCCCACAACTCATGCCCATACACAAATTGAAGATGGGGATCTGTGCTCGTTACCACACGACACGCCATACTGATAACCATTCGGTTGTAGATGTTCTCAACTCCAAGCAACCCTCTACCTCCCTGGTAATAATTATTATTATTATAATAATAATAATATTATTATTATTTTTTTTTTTTTTTTTTTTTTTTTTTTTTTTTTTTTTTTAGACACTACTAAGCCGTCTCATAGGTCATTACAAGACAAACCTAGCAGTGCCTCCTCGACCCCAGCGCTCCGCACTCTCGTGCAGTAAACTCCAGGGCTGCCTTTTATTTTATCGGTGCACCTCACCAACCTCCCCATGGGCCCGAAGTAGACGGAGGGAGCCCAGCAACACTGCCTTCTGCATGGCATCCGCCAGCCGCTCATTATTATTATTATTTATAATAATAATATTATTATTATTTTTTTTTTTTTTTTTTTTTTTTTTTTTTTTTTTTTGTGAGACACCACTAGATTGCCCTGGTCATAGGACAGACCCAGCAGTGCCTCGTTTTTGCCCAACAATGCCCCTTTGGAGTGCCAGACTTTCGGCCACGGTGTTACCCAGCCTCCACGGAATCACACCCGTAGGACCCGGGTCTATTACCCCGAGCATGACGTACGAATAGTGTCACCGCAGTGACCATCAGCCCCACCGCGACCGAGCTTTGCACCCTCTCCCCCAACCCACAATCCCCGTCCGCGAGCGCCGTTCACTGTTGTGTTCGGGTATTAGCTTTGCTTCACCCACCCGTTTGGAAAGCCTCTCACCATTCAGACCGCTGCCTCACCGAAAACATCCATGAGGAGCGTTCGTCATACGAGGGTCAGACCTAGGGGACTACTTCCTGACTGCACGGGCCACTACGATATATTGGCACCACATCTCCCTGAGCCGGCCGGCTGGTCACCATACACGAAACATAGTTCCCCCCACACAGTGAATACACCACATAGCGCTCGCGCCCACCCCCCACCCACAAAAACCCCATTCTACGCTGACACGGCTGCTCCTGACTTGCGTCAAGTAAGCCACCGTTCCGTCAGCCTGCCGCTCCCACTCTGCAGGTTTCTGGTGCACCAATAACCATCCACCCACAGAGTGGAGCACCCACCTCCAATAAAACCACCCTGATGGTAGGGTGGCCGATCCCGCGAACCTCCCCGCCACTAGGTGCAGCCGGCAAACTGATCACGCCGGCCATCCGGGGACTCCTTCACGCAACCTCCGACAATTGCGCTAGGGACCGTTGCATTTATCCTCCCATAGTCTGCTGTTAAACTATGAGAGTCCCCAGCATTGCCGAGATTTTGCTGCCTAGGTACTCTGAGCTCCGCGGCAGCAGGGAGAGCTCAGGCTCCATAACCCGTTAGTGGCTATGGACTGAGGGCTGTAATTAAACAACCCTCAGGTGGAGCCCCAAGGGCGCGGTCCCACGCGTCGCGTACTGAACTTTCCCCACACAGTGTTTAGCATGAGTCAAGAACAGCCGGGTGCCCTTTATTATTATTATTATTATTATTATTATTATTATTATTATTATTATTTTTTTTTTTTTTTTTTTTTTTTTGTGAGACACTACTGGATTTTCCTGGTCATAGGGCAGACCCAGCAGTGCCTCGTTTTTTCCCCAACAATGCCCCTTTGGAGTGCCAGACTTTCGGCCACGGTGTTACCCAGCCTCCACGGAATCACACCCGTAGGACCCGGGTCTATTACCCCGAGCATGACGTACGAATAGTGTCACCGCAGTGACCATAAGCCCCACCGCGACCGAGCTTTGCACCCTCTCCCCCGACCCACAATCCCCGTCCGCGAGCGCCGTTCACTGTTGTGTTCGGATATTAGCTTTGCTTCACCCACCCGTTTGGAGCGCCTCACCTTCAGACCACTGCCTCACTGAAAATATCCATGAGGAGCGTTCGTCATACGAGTGTCAGACCTAGGGGACTACTTCCTGACTGCACGGGCCACTACGATATATTGGCACCACATCTCCCTGAGCCGGCCGGCTGGTCACCATACACGAAACATAGTTCCCCCCACACAGTGAATACACCACATAGCGCTCGCGCCTACCCCCCACCCACAAAAACCCCATCCTACGCTGACACGGCTGCTCCTGACTTGCGTCAAGTAAGCCACCGTTCCGTCAGCCTGCCGCTCCCACTCTGCAGGTTTCTGGTGCACCAATAACCATCGACCCACAGAGTGGAGCACCCACCTCCACCAAAACCACCCTGATGGTAAGGTGGCCGATCCCGCGGACCTCCCCGCCACTAGGTGCAGCCGGCAAACTGATCACGCCGGCCATCCGGGGACTCCTTCACGCAACCTCCGACAATTGCGCTAGGGACCGTTGCATTTATCCTCCCATAGTCTGCTGTTAAACTATAAGAGTCCCCAGCATTGCCGAGATTTTGCTGCCTAGGTACTCTGAGCTCCGCGGCAGCAGGGAGAGCTCAGGCTCCATAACCGTTTAGTGGCTATGGACTGAGGGCTGTAATTAAGGAACCCCCAGATGGAGCCCCAAGGGCGCGGTCCCACGCGTCGCGTACTGATCTTTCCCCACACAGTGTTTAGCATGAGTCAAGAACAGCCGGGTGCCCTTTATTATTATTATTATTATTATTATTAGCTATATGCACCAATGCTTTTATTTTTTTAAATTTCTAATCAAATTGAAATTTAATTACAGTTTTAATTTTGAGAATTAAATATTAAAATAAAATTACAATTAAAATTCAAATTCATTAGAATTTAAAAAATAAAAGCATTGGTGCATATAACTAATGAACTAGCATTTATTTTAAGGTATCAAGCAAAGTTTTATGATTATTAGTTTCTGAAAAAATCGTCAACCTCAAAAAAATAACATGGGGAAGCAGGAAATACGAAAAGGTGATGCAGAGTCTTAAGTCAAGGGCCCCACAGTACTAGGCAAGTTGAAATTTTCTCAATTTTTCTTCCAGAAAAAAAAATTCTCGGACTTACATTCTGTTTCTTCCCCCTGGTGGCTCGAAGCTTTCTTGACGACTGGCTGCTGGACGTTGGCGGTGGCTCCTCTTTTTCTCGTGTTCATCTGCAACAAGAAATTTACTTGATGTACACCTCATACCAATAAGCACCAATAAACTAATTGGAGGTGGCAAAGGCACAAAATTCAAATTCAAAAATTTGAAATTCAAATTTTTATTCAATCATTTTGGTTGTACAATGACAAACTTGGATTACGTCAAGATAAAAAAAACAAACAAAAAACAAAGACTGACACAAAAAATAACAACAAACAGCAACAAAAAAAAATCATAGCAATCAGAACAATTACATTATACAGCCCAAATATACTTTGAAATTGAAAAATTTCACTGCATTTCTAACTCTATATAAAATGGACTCGACTCGTATTTAAGTTGTTCAGTCTCTCATGCTACCAAAATTTGTTAATTACTTTTTTTATTTGGTGTGTGATGGCCAAAACTACATGCAATCAGAAAGCTTATAGCTACCTCACTCAAAATTGTAACAATTATTAATGCTTCTTGATTTTAAATAAAGAAGAAAGTTACAAGTGTTCAATATAATACTCGTTTGAAAAGATAATTAACATAAAATAATTGCAAGATGAATTGACACTTTTTGTCGTTTCCTTCATTAAACAAAAAAAAATTAAAATGACTTAAATTATAACACTTTATTTTGACCAATCATACTTTAAGCTCTAACTTTATCTGGCACTTATGTTAATCACATTCAGTTAAGCATGCATTTTATTAACACTAAATGGTCTTCTTCTCCTGGGTAGCCGTGATAGACCACATTGGCAGAAGAGGTGCAGGTTCTCACCCCTCTCCACCTTTCCTACCCTTTATGAATGCTAATATTATACACTCTTGTCAATCTTGTGTTCTTTATAATTTAAAATTCTTATTCTTTCATTTTTCTTTTTGTCTTAAAATTTAAGGCTTTTTCTGTTTTTATTTAAAATTATTATAAAAAAAATCCACAGAGCAATTATAAATTAAACCTAAAACTTAAGTTACAAAACATTTGGTGCCTGCGTGGAATATTCCTAAAGCCAATATAAAATTTAATCAATCAATACTTTAAGCTCTCGTCTAGTTTGAAGCACACTAACTAGCTGCGTGATAGAACAGGAATAACAACATCAATGTACATTTCAGGATGTTGTTATATTCACGTCCTTTTTTATTTTTGTTGATACGTCACTCCTAACTGGCGCTATGCGACCACGAGTACGAGAAAACGTGGTCGCGGCCGCCGCGCGGCCGTATGCTCGCATGTAAAACATCGCGTCGAGCTTAGGCGATGTGACGTCATCGCTATACTAGCCGCGCGGCCTTTCTTCGCTCATATCTAGAGAACGGTGCGACCAATGCAACTAAAACTTGCATCCGGACTCTTGTGAGGACCATATCTGCATATGAAATTCCAACTTCAGGAACCCTTTAAACTTCCATATAATATACTAGATTCATAAGACATTTTTCTTATTGTCAATGAAAAGCTGTTTTACAATATGCAATACTTTTTGACCCAAATTGATATTATATTAGAAATACCATACATACTGTAAGTACTCAAACTATTTGATTAACTATATAGTTATATTATATGAAGCAAAAACAAAAAAAAAAAATCGTGCAAAGAATCAAACTGCATGTTCATCGTTTCTGTATATTTTATTATGAATAAAAAAATAAAATATCTATCTTTTTTCCAACATAAATGTTCGAAAATTGCAGAGTTCAATGTAGATTAGGATATTGTTATTCACGTCCTTTTTTATTTTTGTTAATACGCCACTCCTAACTGGCGCTATGCGACTACGAGTACGAGAAAACGTGGTCGCGTCCGCCGCGCGGCCGTATGCTCACATGTAAAACATCGCGTCGTGCTTAGAGGTGATGTAACGTCATCGCTATACTAGCCGCGCGGCCTTTCTTCACTCATATAGATATGAGTGAAGAAAGACAACATTGTTGGCCACAAAATTTACAAACACAGTTGTCATCGCTTTCATGGTATGCTAATGTTTATTTTAAATGTTGGTGCAACATTGATATTAAATATCGTCCATCAGCCATAGAGGTTTTTGTTGCAGCTGCACTATTGGACCAACGTCGAACTTGATATTGAGGCGATATCAAAACGGTCTGCGGTGAATATTGCGCCGATCAAATGTGCTAAATGGGATATAATATATATATATATATATATATATATATATATATATATATATATATATATATATATATATATATGTATATATACAGTATATATATATATGTACACTGTAAGAGTGTTCAATAAAAACAATAAAAACTTTAATAATAATATCTAGACAATGGTGCTACCAATGCAACTAAACAGTGGCGTAACTACAGAGGGGACCGAGGGGGCCAAGGGCCCCGGGCCCGTGCATCAAAGGGGGCCTTTTCAGTAAAGCTCATTGAAGAAATTTCAATTGAGCATGACAAAAAAACAAAACAAACTATATATTAGGCATTTTTTTTTCCCGTAAACAATTTTTTTTAAATGTTTGTCACAAATATATGAAGACCAGAAAGAATTAAGCATTATCTTTTTCATTTGGGGATGAGGAGAACAATAGCTCATACGTGTTCCTCATCTGACTCATGTCTCCCTGTTTTTTGACATGCATTTAATTAAGATTCGAATGAACCATCCCAAATTCAGTTCACCATGTCGTTGATGAAGCACGCGTGTACAGTTGAAACAATAGTCTTTCTAATAAGTCAAAATTGTGCTTAAATTATAGACATTTTTTATGTGATTGTATACCATTCTTGTTAATTGGTAATGGAGGCTTCAAGTGATATATGCGCTTTCGCTGCGCAACTGTTTGTCGCTAAGGTCCATCTTGCACTTGAAAATGAAGCTAAGTGTTTTATTTAACTTTTCTCGGTTATAAATCAAGTAAAAAATCTAAATCTTGAATTATGTACTTTATTTTTCAGTTTGGACCAAAGTTCCGTAAAGGAATTATCCCTGAAAAATCTTATTCTTGGTGAAAAAACGAATTCACGTTTTTTTTACGTAGGTTTGGTATAGCGGGTGGGATCACCGAAAAATCAGCTGACTTGAAGCCTCTATTCATGTTATATATATAATAGATCAAAATGAACTAATATTCCTGAGTAATATCTATGAATTTTAATATTTTTACAACACCATACTGTGTTTTCTATTTTTATTTTAAAATTGTTGATTGCTGCATAACGTGACATCTGTGGATCTGCAGATATAAATTAATAAAAGGAATTTATAAAATATTGCGCAAATCTAATATCATTAAAATATTTAATTTTCTTCATTAAAAAAAAGTGCCACGCCCACATTCTCTAAAAAAAAAACGCCTCCGGCGGGGATCACTTCCCCCCCACAACGGAGCCGCCGCTTCGCGGCGAAGGGGCCCAAGTGGGCCTTCGGCCCCCGGGCCCACATTTTGTAGTTACGCCACTGCAACTAAAACTTGCATCCGGACTCTTGTGAGGACCATATCTGCCATGCATATATTCAATTCAATATATTTTTATTTCCATTTTTTCCTACAATGAAATTTCATCTTCAGAAACCTTTACAAGCAAGTGCCACTCCAACAAGACTTGTACTGCAAAGTGCGTAAAAAAACGGTGGAACATAACTGATTTCATTGAAAAAATCTACCCCTTAATACGACAGAAATGTGTTTTTCTTGATATTTTCACACTCCAGGCATAATTTTCAAAACCATATCGCTGTGTGTATGTTTAAAAATTTTAAAATTACCAAGGGGCATTCACAAAGCCTTTAGGCCACATTTAAGGCTCAATAATGGGTTAAATTGGCTGCACGGCCGATTTTAAGTGGCGGAAACGAAAGAGGAGGTGCTGAAATGCAGGTGTGAATTTTATGCGAATTTTTTTAGCACTGTAACTTTGTACAAATGCAGTTTTAAAAGATGCATTTCACCTGGAGGCCATCGCCTACCGCCTTTGACGTCATCGAAATGTCAGGTTCGGTTCACTATAGATATGCATACCTGTACGCACCTGCATAACAGGTAGCCAATCAAAAACAATCTAGCCAAAATTCAAAATTTCAAATGCCTAGCCTATCGAAGTGGATGAGTTTTAAAACTTAAATAATGCACATTATTCCATGTACGCGTACTGTAAAAACACACTGGGAGATAAGTAATATTACAAACGTACCTTTCATCATATTTAAATAATAGAAATTGTTTCTCAAATAGTTTCATTTTATTGAAGAGAAGATGCAATATCAAGTCCTTCCACCACTTTCAGTTTTTAAATGATTGGCGCCGTTAGCAGCAATCAGCCATAGCCCTCTGGTGGAAGGCCAAGACCTGACCGCGCCCACTTTTCAATAGCCGTCCTACTGAGCAGCAGGTTTGCGTGTAATCAAATGGGAGAGGACTTCACTTTGGTCGCGGTTTACGACAATTGCGCTGTGTGCTAGAATTTTGAAAATGAAACTAGTTTAACTCTAATATAGTCTAATCTTGCGTAACAACCTTCTTTTTCACGCAAAACCAATATTAATACACTCCAATTAATGTTTTATGAACCCGACTTCTGTTACATCTGCGCATGCGCGAAGCCGCGAAGGAAAAAGTCAGTTTACTGGCGATGACGTCATATAAACATTGAAAACCTTTCTTCATAGCGAGTGACTTTCACTTTACTTAATTGCAATTTCTTTACTTTGTATATCAAGTAAAGTTATAACTACATCGAAAATAATGTATGAACGTTGATGCAAGTACTTTTTTGCATTTTCAATATTCCGTGACGTCATGATGCATATCCAAAGCTTGGAAGATATAACTAAGTTCCCGCCCTGACTTTACCGTAATATTTCTCAGGTAGTATAATATTTATCAACTAAATAAAATAATCAGCACGCAGGAGACTACATTAAAGTAGTATCGCACTACAAGATACCTTCAATAATATCAGGTAAATATTTTTAAAAAAATATTTCCTCCCCATTACTTTGCGTCAGGGACCGGATGCACGCGTTTTTTTCGTGCATCCGAGATGCGCATCCGGATGCAAATTAATTTTTCGTGCATCCATGGATGCGCACAGATGCAAATTTATTGTTCATGCATCTGGGATGCGCATCCGGATGCAAATTTATTTTCCATGCATCTGAGATGCGCATCCGGATGCATTAATTTTTTCCCGTGCATCTGGGATGCACGGATGCGGATGCAAGCCCATTTTTGCGCATCCGTGTGCATCTTGCATCTGCATCCGATCTTTGGTTTTTATAATACACTTTGTTTCTTGTAATTTTTAAACGACAAGTGGCAAATAAAGTTAAAAAATATGCCTCGTGTTAAAGATTTATTTAGAGGCATTTAGCAAAAAACCTGATAAAAAAGAGAAAAAAAAGTGTTAAATGGATGCAAATTTATTTTTCGTGCATCCGTGGATGCGCATCCGGATGCAAATTTATTTTTCATGCATCTGGGATGCGCATCCGGATGCATTCATTTTTCCCCGTGCATCTGGGATGCGCATCCGGATGCATTCATTTTTTCCTGTGCATCTGGGATGCACGGATGCGGATGCAAGCCCATTTTTGCGCATCCGTGTGCATCTTGCATCCGCATCCGATCCCTGCTTTGCGTGTTATTTTTTTAAATTTCAGACGGCTAATATCTTGACAGTTGACGATCGCCCCTGCTGGTCTTGGCCTTCCACCAGAGGGCTATGAATCAGCCAATGAAAATGTGTAAATTTATCATACTGGACTCCTTCCGTATCTGCTGAATATCTATTGAATTATTATATTAAACCTAAAACTGAGTCTCTTTTCTTATCTACGAAGATAGTAGGATGCCGTAAGATTCATATTTAACTTTATTAAGACCCTTGAATCATAATTTTTAAAAGTCTTTTCAACCACCTATTTGCTGCTGCTAAAACCATTTGTGGAATGATTGAAAAATAAATACAGTTTTAATTTCAACATTCTTAGCATTGGCGTCTGTGGCCTAGTGGAAGTACACTTGTCATCCACGCAGAAGTTTTAGGTTCAAATCCCCTCTGGGTCATTTTATATTTTTAGTAGCACGAGGAAGTTTATTTCACATTTTTAATGGTCAGCATCCATGATGACATCACCAATCTTTTGTCCTCCCATTTACTTACAAAAAAAGATTGGGCGCACGTAAGATCCTATACGGAGCAATTTTTCGATCGCTTATTGTTAACCCTCTAAATAAGTTACGTTTGCAAATTTAAAATTACGTAATGGCACTAACCTTTTACGTTTGCTGCTATAAAAATTTTATTATTTGCCTTGGTTGTCCCATCAGGTGTACCACCCAAATTCAGTTATTTTAAATATTTTTTTTAAATTAGTTCCCGCACTCCAAAAAATCCGAAAAAATTCAGAAAAGCATAATTTTAGGTATATTTTCTAATAATGAAATAAAAAATTGCAACCATTATTGTCTATTGTCACTATTATGAGAATACAGTTCAGGATGTTTACGTTTATACATGCAGCAACTTAAAATATAAATGCTTAGCAAAGTTAGCATTTTCAACCGTTTAAAATGTGAAACACATGAATCTTTTTTTTTTTTTTTTTAAATTAAGCATTGTTCTCAGCGCTTGTTTTTGCAAAACAAAGATTCTATTGAATTGTTTCAAGTATCTGCCCCAAAAGATAATTCCATATGATATATGTGAATAAATAAAAGCATAATATATGGATAACAGAGACTGCTGAGAAACATGATTTCTTATTGAGAACAAAATGAAATTTGCACTATTAATTTGATTACAAACTTGGTTTATATGCAAATTCCAGTCCAATATTTCATTTATGTTTAAACCTAAAAATTTAACACTTGATACTCTTGCAATTGGTTTGTCAGATAATTTAATCAAATAGCTTTTATCAGGTATTGACCTTTTATTATGAAATTGAATAAAAACCGTCCTTTCAACATTTAATATTAGCCTATTATTTTCGCTCCAAGTTTCTACTTCTTTAACTGTAGTATTGGCCTTTTGAATGAGCTCTTGTTCGGAATCTGCAGTGACTATCGCAGTGACATCATCAGCATATTTGATATTTATAAAACAAAGAACTTTTGTACATCAAATTATATTCGGAACTTTTCTTAATTATATTTGAAAGTTGAATTAGACTGTTGAAAGCAGTGTCCAGAAATGCAGAAAGCACAGCTAGGTTGATGTGATAGTAAATTAAAATTTAGGGCAAGTGTGCAGTCAAACATTTATTAACAAAAATTTGGGGTGCTTTTTTTACGTATTTTTAAACACATACTAGAAGACATAAAACATAAACTTAAAATTTTCGTACCAAAACTCATGCAGCTAAACCGACTGTGATGTCCATCATAGCAAATATACTGTGGGGTAAAACAAACTGTTGATAACTTGGCGCTAGGAGATTTTTCGATAATTCATCTTCTAGCATAAGAAAATCAAGTTCTGTGAAACAATTCACAAAAAAGGTACAGTTCAACTTCTATTTAGACTGCGCTGTTTTTTGATTCTGTAGTTGTGTTGTTAAATATGTAGCATGATTTAGGGATAGCACTGATAGCAGTCACTGCAGTGATAATACACAGTAGTGCTTTTGGTGCCTTATTGCTATCCCCACCAATTGTAATGGACAACCTGCATGAAATTTTTTTATTGCAGAAATGAATAGAGGGTACCAAATAATGCTACTTTGAATTTTTCCAGATTTTTTTGAGACCCGGAACTATTTTTAAATAATAATTGAAAGTGCGGCCACACCTTCTGGAGGTATCAATAGGCGTCTAGTCCCTATCCTTTTCATTAAAGAGGATTCATGGGTGCCAACTTAGCTTACAGAACTTTTAATAATTATTTAAAAATAGTCCCTGAACTCAAAAAAATCTGAAAAAATTCAAAGTAGCTTGATTTAATACCCTCTATTATATTCATTTCTGCAGTAAAAAAAATTCATGCAGGTTGTCCATTAATTTAATTTTAAAAAAAATAGCTTTATTTAAGGGTAAGATAACACCACCAATGTTAAACAAAGTCCCTCACACGAAAATTATGAAAAAAAAAATTAAACTGTTCTCCTCTACACCTCCTATCAGTAGCTAAAATATCAGGTATACAAATACGATCTAGTTTTTGAGTTATGAATTTTTAAAGTTGACTAATTTAACATGGAGAAATGAAACTTCCATCATGTTAAATTAGTCAACTTTAAAAATTCATAACTTAAAAACTAGATCGTATTTGCATATGTACCTGATGTTTTAGCTACTGATAGGGGGTGTAGAGGAGAACATTTTAAATTTTTTTTCAGAATTTTCGTGTGAGGGATTTTTTTTAACATTGGTGGCGTTATCTTACCCTTAAAATTTAATCAAAAGCATTCTCTCCCAGTAAACCATGCCTGCGTGCTGGCAATGCCATCTATTATTATTATTAAATTATTAATTTTGACTTTTGAAATTTTTCTGTGACAATGTAGTATCGAGCCAATTTTTTTCCATTGCAGAAATGGTTAGAGGATGAAAAGTTATGCCACCCTGATTTTTTTCAGATTTTTTAGAGCCCGGGAAGTATTTTTAAAAAATTATTGAAAGTCCTTTTTGTGACGTCACGAGGCAGCTAGTCCTATCTTTTTCTTAAAGGAGGGGAACCGTTTCAGTTTTTATATTTTTATTGTTTTATAAAAAATGTCAAACTTTCTTGTGCACCAAAAAAATAGTCACCACCCTCCGCCTTCCACCAGTTCAGCAGTTGATATTCAAAAAGCGCGCCAAAGAAAATTAGGGCTTATGACGTCAAGCGCTATGTTAGGTCAAGCGCAACCAATCGTTGATCTTGACGTCATAAGCCCCAATTTTCTTTGGCGCACTTTTTGAATGTCAACTGTTGAACTGGTGAAAGGCTGAGGGTGGTGACTATTTTTTTGGTGCACAAGTAAGTTTGACATTATTTATAAAACAATAAAAATACAAAAACTGAAATGGTTCCCCTCCTTTAAGGAGCGGCGTCTCGTGAAGTCACAAAAAGAACTTTCAAAAAAAATTTTAAAAAATAGTTGCCGGGCTCTAAAAAATTTGAAAAAAGTCAGGGTAGCATACCTTTGCAACCTCTATTCATTTCTGCAATAAAAAAAAATTTAGGTCGATACTCCATTTTTATTTTTGGAACAGAACTTTTTTATAACCCCTAAATCAAATTTGTAAGGAAAAAATTCAAATTTCAAAATATAAAACTTATTATTTATCTTAAGGTCAATGTTGAATTCTCAAACTCAAATCAAATTGTTGATTACATAAATATAATCACATTGTAATCAATCAGGTATCTTGAGTTTAATTCTCAATATTGTTTTCTCACTCTCATGATTTTGTTCCTAGCATTATAATTATCAAGCGGGGTGGAAGGGCAATCTGTAATTCTTTTACGGGAAAAAAGTGTAAATTACTGCTCAATAAATTCTGAAAAAAAATTGTAATCTTTAGTTACCCAGCAATGTATTTCCACAAATAAAATTAGTGAGAAATAAAATCAATTTCTTTTTAACATGTGATTTAAATAGCAAATCAAATTGGTTACGCTAGGGTTAAGAACAAGTTCATTGTAATTTGATAAATTAAATTTGTGATGGTACCGGATGGTATATGAGCCACGCCGGTTTGCATGCCGGCTGCTACAGGACTGTAACTTGCTGGGGCAAATGCAATGAGGTTAAATGTATCACGTCTAATTGGAGCCCTATATCACGCTTTAGTTCAAAATATTGACACCACAATGTGGTGTTGTTGTGCTAGGCAAGTGTTATTTGTTTTTGTTAACATGCAAAAAGTTTGTGTCCGCCATTGTAGAAAAAAACAGGACTGTCTCGATTTTAGTCCAGCAAGTGCATGCATGCGACACTTTATATTAATGTATCCGCTTTGGCTCATGTCAACAATCACGATGCCTGAGCCAAAAGCTTGTATTTTCCTCATATTGAAATGATTAAAAATCCATTCCAGCTCTTTTCTCTCCGTAAAGTCACTAAAACTTGTGACTGTCTAGCATAACTTCACCACCTGCACCCAATTAATGGAGGCTTCAAGTATTCCCCGGCGGGAAAATTGTCTCCATAAACCACCATGTTAGAACATTTGAATTTTTTCTCAGTAACTATTAAGGATAAGTCTCAGTAGGTTGATATCTCGCAATCGTACTGCCTGACAGCAACAAAAATTGCAGGGGACTTAAAACTCACCATCAATAGGTGGTATACAAATTTTGAAGCGAATCTGTCTTATCAGTTTTGTGAAAACTGAGGTAGAAGTTAAACATTGGCCTTATGGACGAAAACCAGAAATGGAGCTGTTGTAAGAAAACTGCAAGACTGAATTGGCTCAAACCATAAGCGATTACGTTTTAGAACATTCTTGACTTTTTAAAATTTATTTCATTTGATTCGTTTGCAGGGAAATATTCTTTGACTCTAGCAGTAACTGAGATTAATCGTTAAATCTACAGTATTGATTTGAAACCGTCTCCTACTCCCCCCCCCCCCATTTAGCGATCTTCTGATAATGAATCAAGAAAACTGATTTTCCTCTAAAAATTTCTAAAATGCCAAAAAAGAGATTTCGAGTTTTTTTTACAAAGGTTTGGATGGGACGGTGGGAACACCGCAAAATCAGCTGACTTGAAGCCTCTATTAAAAGGAATTTATGTTCTTATAGCTAAAACTATAGTGTTATTTAAATGCATTTAAAGGAAATTTCACATAATTGTAATTTACTATAACGGTATGGCACTCGGCAGAGAAAATCCAAGTTCATCTTGATTAATTTTCATAAGGAGTGCGTTTGAATTCACGGGCCAGCCCGGGTTGGCCTGGGCTGAAGCGTTTTTTGTCGTCAAGTGGGGCCAGCCCGGCGGCCATTTTCCCTCCTCTCATGACGTCACTTCCTGGCTGACCCAAGCTGACGCGGGCGGACTCTACAGTGCGACTGAGACCTAGCGGACAGACTGGGAACTAATTATGACGAAATTATGACGTTTCATACCAAGCGACGAAGGTCACCGCCATTTTAGCCAGCCCGCACTCTTTCTTCCAAACCATCGGAACTAGAGTCAGCTGATCACAATTTTTTGGGGGAAATTTGAAAAGTATGTAACAAACCTGTGCAACCTACGTGATAACTGTTTGATTTGAGGTAAATCTTTGCTTAATTGGTGATCAATAACTGTTACGTGAGTTTTATGTTAAAATTTCTGAAGCCAGTGAACAGTTCTCTCTTTTTCGTATTTTTTTTTAAACTGATGCGTATTACCGCGAAAAAGAACGTTCTGAAAGTGTTCCATAATCTGATGTTCTAAAGTCAATGTTTTTGTTCAGAGTCGGTCCGTAATCACTCATATGTTCTGAACGTTTGGAACCTAATACGGACTACACCCTTAGTTTAGTTGTAGATTTGACTACGCGTGGCGGCCATCTTGGACGTCATAACACGGCCAAGATAGGGGGCGCCAGTCTGTCTAGACGTATGTCGCGCCATATAGTCAGGCGTAAAAAACTTAAAGTAGAGTGAGCGAAAAATTGACCGATGGTAAAGCTCATTCTCTTGCATGTAAAAAGTTACTTTAAAGCACCATAAATAAGCATCTGAAATCAGTTGAGACCGTCCTTCGTAAAAATTCTGAGCACTTGGGTCTAAAAGTCGATGACTTTGTCCATCTACTCCATGCTAACGCTCGAAAAACGTGGCTTCTTTTTTATTCGAACTCTAATTTCTTTCGCAATCTCCCGTAAAATGTGTTTAAAAAATATTCTAAGATAGAACCTATTATGGTGAATCAGAAAGTGTCATAACCTTTATTAGCCCTTCATAAAAATTTTGAGAAAATTCTGATACAATACCAAAATCCGGGGCAAATTTTCATTTCAAATGTTGCGGTCTACGGGTTAACAGCTGACTGGATCAACGAGATCAACAATACTACGTGTATATAACTTCAGCAGATGCTCGTATTGCGCAACTTGTATAAATTTCTACTGCGCAGCTTTTGAGGAGCCGACGTAACTTTTTCGTATGCACATATATAGTGCGTGACGTCATTCCCGTCATGCACTGCGCACTCAACTCACTGACTCCTCTTTAATTAGATTTGTTTTACTGCATGTATCATACTGTATATTATATTATGCATATTTTTTTATAATTTTACCCTAAATAAGAGGCCTGTCTTTAGAAAAAGTCGCGTCTGCAGCGGGCCATTAATTGGGATGCAACGCCCCACAAGCCCCCTCCCCAGTGGAGTGTTCTCTCGTTCTTCATCCTACAGAGGCCCCCCCCCCTTCTCATCAGGCGCGGATCCAGAAGGGGGGGGGGGGCTTCAGCTAGCTCTCCCAAAATTTTGGATTTAACATTTTTTCTGGATCCGCGCCAGTCCCTAACTCCTAGATACGCCACTGCATATAAAGAGCTCATCTATATGCATAATATACATACAGCCAGGGGCGGATCCAGCGCGCGGCTTTGGAGGGGGCGGTGCCCTATCCCGCAATGTTAAATTTGGGGTGGGAGGGTGGGGTGACGGGTTGGGGGGTGGTAACACCTTCAATGTATTTTGGGACCTTTTGGGAGGAGCGATCGCCCCCATCGCCCCCCCCCCCCCTTGGATCCGCGCCTGCATACAGCTTAAATTTTCTGTACGCATTTTTGCGGCGTGAACTCCCCCTATAGCAATTTTCGATTGTTTGGAAGCAACTTACACTGTTTTCGAGTATCATATATGTGAACACGTCCTATCATGTAATGTGTTAGCTGGTGCAGGAATTCTTTTAGATATGATATGCAGCATGTATGCATATGCATACATACAAAACAGCACTGTATGTTTATAGTATTTTAGTTTAAAACCGAGATAATCTTCAAAGTTGCCTCTTTTAAATAGGTTATTTACTTAGGATACGGAACTTGTGTGTGGTTCCCCAGGCTTTGGACATCGCTTTGGTCCATTGAGGAAAAGTAGAGGTGTCCGTCCTGACTGAGGTTTTCCACGGTTCCCTCAGTCTCACCTCAGCGAATGCTGGGACGCGTGACAGGCCGTGGCATCCGTTCCCTACCTTAAATTTACATACCCATTACCCCGCCGCGAGCTTTAAGGTCTTAGGGGTGTAACCTTGCCAAAAAAAAAATAAAAATAAAATAGAGGAGCCAAATGTTCTCTGTCGGAAGAATATTGAGAAAAACTTACCTCACGCAAATTTTAGCACGACTTCTTTCTCCCAGCTCAAGGAGCTCTATCATCCTTCATCCTTGTCCCAGCTGTGCACATTGCGACTTGTTCTCATGCAAATCATGCAATCTCAGTTCTCAACATGGCGTCGGCGACGTTGCCGGCTTCACTCAAATGAAATGAAATGAAATGAAATGAAATGAAATGAAATGAAATGAAATGAAATGAAATGAAATGAAATGAAATGAAATGAAATGAAATGAAATGAAATGAAATGAAATAATCTTTATTTTAGCTTTCGCTATTTAAATTCATAATAGTTGGTTACATAAGTGTTGTAAAAAACGAAAGGAACTTCTGATGAGTGAACTTTCACAAGTTCACTTCGCGAACATTACAAAGTTCGCGAACATGTAAAAAACCGGGAACGTTTGAATTTCGTACAAAAGTACACTTAATTCGATATTCAGCAAACTAAACAGCAAGATGTTCACATTTAATGACAATTAACTTCATGAAAGCAAGTTAAAGATATAAATTGAATAAATTTACCCTCGCAAAAAAGTAATTATTTTTTTTGTCCTGTTAGCCTCTGGGAGTTAAAATATACATTTAGTATCGTGTCCTTTCATTTTTGGCAACCAAAATAGTAGTAATAGTTACAAATAAGGTGTTTTAATTCAAATTTCTATTTAATTTTAACTTTTTATTTAAGAACACAGATGTAACCAATCAGAACGCTGAAATTTACGCGGGATTTTTGAATTAGGTTTCACAAGTTCGCGAACGAACATTGCATGAGTGAACTTTATATGTTCGCGAGCGAACTTCTTGAATGTTCGCAGTGAACTTTCACTTTTTTACAACACTAGTTACATATATATTAATTAATTGATTTTACAATATCACATAAAAATTTGTTTCATAATTTTTTATGCCTATATAAAGAACGAGTAAAATGGAGAGAAAGGGACATACCATTGAGCTCTACGCAAGGCCCTTTAATTTGTGTAGAGCTCAATGGGACATACATCGTCGTAGATGATAATTATACAAATCAAGTAGAATAATGGGCGACAATCAACTAACTGGTAAGTAAAAGTACGTTAAAACATTATTTGCAGTGGATGAAAAGTCTTTTATAAATTGAGCAATCCTGTAATTTATAAAGAGTGCGGGACTTGGGTCTAGCTAGGGAGCGACGGCCGGCCGATTCCCGGATTTCCAGACCAATCTGACCAATGCGCATGATGCGCTGATTTCTTTAATTTCTTAGCGCAGAAGTTTAAGGCAGGGCTATTCTCCTATAATAGAGGGTATACGCGCCACTGTCTGGCTTATGGCGCTAAATACTGAATTCTGATTGGCTTAAAAGTGGTCATTTGGAATTGCTCTGATTGGCCAAAATAAAGTTGTTGATTTTTTTCTAATTGGCTGAAATTTTAATTGTTGAAAATTTTCGAGCGATATCATTGGTTAAAGAATGTCCACTTTTCAACCAATCAGAGAGCTGCAATAAAAAAACACTTTGCTTGCCCATATTTTAATTTAAAAAAATACTTTTACGCCATAAAAATTATTTAAAAAATCATAAATGGTAGAAAATAGTGTTATAAATTGTTTTATTTATTTATTTCAAAAATATTAATTATTTATACAGGGACCAAGCGCAAATTTTCAACAATAGGAATTTGCAACTGAAAAAATCAACAAATTCTGATCATCCAATCAGAAGCGTCCAACTTTTAATGCTTTAAAATCAATGATTTCACTAAGTGAATGTCTCCATCGTCTCAAAAATCGTTCTTTTCACCCTTTAAAACCCCTAGGTGCATTTGGTTAAGAATGTAAATCCTCTGGAGCTTCAGAAAAATAAGTATCGAAAAAATCGATTTTAACATTGAGTTACGTATCCCCAACAATGAAAATGTCCACTTTTTCTGATGCGCGTATACCCGATAACAATAGGAGAATAACCCTAGTTTAAATGTAAACGAGAACAATATTATTATATATCTCGCTTTTATTCCATGCAAGAATCAAAACATAAATAACATTGAAATATATATTTTAAATAAATAAACTAATAAAAACTGAAGTGTACGAAAATGAAATTAATAACTTATTATGATTATATATCTAGCGTCTTGGGCTAATTAACATATTAATTCATATATATATATTATTATTATACAATTATGTATTAATTTATTTCTCGTTCTTTATTTCTTTAATTTTCTCGTAATAAGCTTAATTATTACGTGCGGCGCTCAATCGCAATTAAGCGTTATGATCATGCAGGGCTATTACTCTATTGAACCGGTATATAAAGTCACTCACGACCGTTACAAAAAAAATTGGATTGTTGAATTTTGTAAACAACAAGAAAATAACCCCTTTTTAACCAATAGGAAGGCGTTTCAGCAAAACGGGTTATTTTTAAGCCAATCAGAATTCAGAATTGGGCCTCCATAAGCCGGAAAAGGGAGTGACTATACCCGGTTCAATAGAGTAATAGCCCTGGTTATGATTCGTTCTGAAGCGCGTAATATATTATAATATTAGTACTGTAGAGTTTCGTTATATTAGATCCAGAAATCGTATTTTTGCGTATGGCATTAATAGAAAATTATTCCCCCCTTTTATTGTTAACCAAGTTGCATTTATCAGCCAAAATGCATATGCGTACACATGTTAATTAATTGGCGCCAATTTTACTTCCGAATAATTTTTTTAATATTACATTTACTTGAAAGCTGAAAGCTTGAAACAATTAACGTGTGCAACATAAAAAAAAAAATATTTGACATTTTAAATTTTAGTTTAAGAGAGGACAAATGAAAGTATAAAATAAAGGTGCTTCTTCCGAACAGTAAATAAAATACATCATATATATATATATATATATATATATATATATATATATATCGTATAAAAAAAACAAAACAAAAGATAATTATTTTTATTGTGAAAGCTGTAGTCATTTAAATTGAGCTCTACATGAGTAACCTGTGTAAAATTCATGACAAAATTCGAAAATATTTTTCAAAAAACCTCGGAATAATTAATAAAAAAAATCGCAATTTCAAAATTTTGAATTTCCTCCATAAATTTGAAAACGGTTTTTTATAGAAGGATAAACATTGTTGAAAACTTATATCTTGATTTTTTTAACAATGTGCTTTGGTATGAAGTTATACGCTTTTTGTATTTGACCTCTGACCTTTGACCTTAATAAAATTTCAAGGTCAAAATTTTCGATGCAAAAAAGTTTGGCAATCCGACTACAAACTTGAAATAAATTTAAATTATAATATTCTATGTGCAGCAGAATTTAATACAATTTTTTTTTCTCTCGAGATTGCTCTCTTTATTGATTTTTTGAAAATTCCTGAAATTCGGGTTTTTTTGAAATTTCAAAAAATAATGCCCAAAACTCATCAACCTAGGTTAGATGTGTAACATATGTGAAATTCATCGAAATCTATTGACCCAAGCCCATCTCCTTATTGGACTGACCTGATATTAACCCCCAGTATATTAGCTTTTGCGAGGAAATACTCGAGAGGTACATCGAGATTATTTTTTATTCTTACTAAGAATCAAAAATAATCTCGATCAGAGATGCAAAACTTCGCGCAAAACATGGTGTGCGAAACTTTCGCGAAAATTTCGCGCGAATATTCGCGAAAATTTCGCGAAATTTAAAAAATGACTGTCACATTGCGATTTTTCATATATTCATCAAAAAATTAAGAAAACAAGATAAAATGGCCCGTTTCATGACCTGTCTATCCTCAAATGTGTTAAATGATTTTAAAAATAATTAAAATTAATTTTTAAAATTAATAAAAATAAATATTTTTTTTTGTATCTAATAAATTAAATTGAACTATTTTTTAATTCATTTATGCAATTAAACCTGTCATTAAAGCAAAATTAGGAAGAAAACGGCGCATTCATTAAATACGATTCGAAAAAGTAGAGCGGGAAATTCAAATATATCAATTTCGCGAAGTTTCGCGCGAAACTTTCGCGAAACTTGGCTTGCGAAACTTCGCGAATATTCGCGAAACTAGCGAAATTTCGCACGAAGCTTCGCGAAGCGTTGCATATATCACTGATTCTTACTAATTAAGATACGAGGGTTCCAGTGGTGTCATTAAAATTCTCCTAAAGTTTGAATGACATCGACTTTTTTGGCCCGCAAAGTAGGTACCTTAAGGGTAAGGTAACGCCACCAATGTTAAATTTTCCACTCTCATTTGTTCCTCCGAAAATATTTTAAAATATTCTCCTCTATGTCGTTCATTAAGCTCTTAAAATATCGTCAATACAAATACGATCTAGTTTCCGAGTTACGTGTATTGAAACTAAACCCATTTATTGAACAAGCATACGCTGCATTTCAGTGACATTAGAAAAATTCTATAATCCAATCGTCCGATTTTTAAAAAAAACTAGAAACAAACTTAATGCACTACTTCACAGCAAAAAAAAAAAGACAATTATGAGAGTGGGAGCGACGTAAATTGATAATAACTGCACGATTTTTAACACTCGATCGCACGTCTCACACACCCCTTTTTGGTCGGCCATTAAACAACTGGCGAATGAAACAGGCTGACTAATGAACCAAAACAACGCTTATAATCCACTCACCTAAAGTAAAAACTTTCCAAAATTGTTTTATAGTAATGAAAAAAAAGTTTTATAAATAAAACAGCCATAACAGTTATTATTTAACTCATTATTTATAAATAAATTGAATATAAAACTGCCGTGACTTGCGTGGTATCTTTAGAGTGGGACAATTTGAATATTGATATAGAGGCGCTGCGATCGCGGCGCAACTCTGGCGTTCCCTTACCCTTAACGAATTGTACCCCCTCTTTCGTGTACTGTGGCATATTAGTTGAGAAAAACAAATATTTTTATTTTTAGGAGTTTTATGGTTAGAAGAAATGTTTAGGAGCTATATAGAATCAATTTTTTATTTAAAAAAAAATTAGCCTTTATTTGGGCTGCGGAAAGCAAATATATGCTTCAAAAACGTCATTATACACTTTTGGCTTACGGGAACCGGTATAACAAAAAATCTAAAACCCGTAGAGAAAATCTGAAAGCAGGATGTTGTAGATAAATATGGTTGTGCATCCATAGAAAAGATCAAATTTAATCTATGCATAATATTTTCCGAGTTACTGGAGTCGCCGTTCGCTACATTTGCATTTTCTGACGCCATTTTCGTAATTGCCCATAATCCCTTAATTTTGAATATTTTTGAAAAATACAAAAACCATTTTTGTAGGTTCATTATACAAACATGTCCTGTGATTTTTATCAATTAAAATCAAAGAACTTTTGTATTTGGTGGTCAAAAGGTGCATATATGGCCACTATGACGTGAAATGGTTCATATATATAGATGTCTTATTATTTCACACAAAATCTTGGTAATATATTATATTGTTCATTATTGCAGACATGGGACGATTTACTAATTTTTATGCTATTTTAATTATAGAAACAATAAATTTAATATAATTAAGTATAATAAATTTAATTGTGATATATATATATATATATATATCAAACATTTATTATAATAAATTTAGTATACTAAGTATACTAAATTATACGAAATAAGTATTATAATTATATTTTTTTATTATAGTAATTAAAGTATATACTTTATTATAGCTGGAAGCCTATAGTATTATACTTTTTTATTGTATGATAAAGTATACTAAATTATAAGTTTTTTTTACAAGGCCGGTATATATTATATTATAGCTAAATTATTCTATCTGAAATAATGAGTAAAACATGTTGAAATTAAGTGTCCCAAAACAAAAAGTTTCAATCTTCAAAATTGGAGACACTCAAGTAAAACGAAAACGTATGCAACTGGTATGCATCTCGTATAAATCTGGTATGGAAATCCTATGTTAATGCTATGGCAAAAACTGGTATGGAAAAAGGTTTGTTCGAAGTATGGAATTGAAACAAATCCATACCAGATGACGTCACATTATTTCAGAATAGTTACAGACGAGTTTACATACGTGCATACCAGTTTACATACGTGCATACCCTTGTCAAAAAATGAGTCTAGTAGTCAAGTGGTTGACGACTTAAAACAAGTAGTTGACTACTTAAAACAAGTAGTCAGACTACTGGGTCAAGTAGTCGGACTACTGAGTCAAGTGCTCAGGTGCTCAGTGTTCAAAATCTTGACCACTTGTTAAGTAGTCGGACCACTGAATCATGTAGTCAGCGCTCAGTGTTCATAAAATCTCGATCACTTGGTAAGTAGTCAGAATTTTGTGACCACTTATGCAAGTAGTCGGCGCTCAGTGTTCATAAAATCTCGACCACTTGGTAAGTAGTCAGAATTTTGTGACTACCCTGACTCCACGGCACAGTAGGGCACAATTGGGCACAGTTAAGGTTCACAGTTAGGTAAGCTGTAATGCCCATGAGTATCCAGTAGGGCACAGTGTTTATATTAGGTACCCCAGAGCATCCTAGCTTTCTAAACTTGGCGTAACTTGGCACATTGAATACACTCTTTGAAGTTGTATCGACTATGAACTAGAAGGGGCTTAAATGATGCTTTAATTGATATATATAATATCCAACTGATATTTTTTTTCATTAAATAAACTACATTGGCAATATATCTAATTATTATCAAATTTATTTATTAATTTTGGACTTTGAAAAAATTTATACCCGGATGGTAGCGCCATCTGTTTCTAAAAAATTGAAGTAAGAAAAAAAAAAGCAACATACAACATATGATATGGGTGTCATTGTCAACAAAAACAGAGATGCTGTCTCTTTTTTATTGGAAAAGTCTGCTTTGCAGTCTTTAAAGAAGGTAAGAAATATATTAACAAGTATATTGAAATAGCAAAGTTCTTTTTTTTCTAATAAATTGCTTCTTTTTTACAGTGATTATTACAAATTCTAACATCATGAGAGGCCCTATCATAGCTTTTCTTTCTCCAGCCCAGCCCGCCCCCTTGAATTCTCTCTTTTCTTTCAACACTGAGGAAGTTATGCCCAGGCTAGCTACTTATGTGGTGAGTTAAATATTTACAAAATCTTTTCATATGTGTGTTATAATCTCATTTTCATAATTTTACAGGCAATGAATTCAACTCTGCTGCATGAAATGCTGATTAGTGGATTCTATCACCAGACATCATGGCCGCCAATATGCGGGATAGAGACAAAAGAGTTGCAGCTGCTAGCATCAATGTTTTAATTTTTTATGCTAGAGTACTCTGTTAATTACCATGATAAAATAAAAATATTTAAAAAACTACATTTTTTTAGTAATACGTTAACTTAATTAGCTTTAATGAAATGAAAAAATAAAAAATTAATAAGGAGAAGGGGCGGGGGAGAGCTACCAAGTCTAAGCCATTGGTCGAACTGTGATTTTCACAGTTCGGCCATTTTGTGAGAATCACAGTTCAGCCAAGTGTCTTTGACTAGGTACCTCTGTGAATTTCACAATTGCGCCGAAGCACAAGGGGATTAACAACCGGGCTGCCAAGTTCAAATTACAATGTTAATAGAACACAAGATTGAACTTGGCACCTAACTGTGCCCAACTGTGCCGTGGAGTCAGGGTACTTATGCAAGTAGTCGGCGCTCAGTGTTCATAAAATCTCGACCACTTCGTAAGTAGTCAGAATTTTGTGACTACTTATGCAAGTAGTCGGCGCTCAGTGTTCATAAAATTTCGACCACTTGGTAAGTAGTCAGAATTTTGTGACTACTTATGCAAGTAGTCGGCGTTCAGTGTTCATAAAATCTCGACCACTTGGTAAGTAGTCAGAATTTTGTGACTACTTATGCAAGAAGTCGGCGCTCAGTGTTCATAAAATTTCGACCACTTGGTAAGTAGTCAGAATTTTGTGACTACTTATGCAAGTAGTCGGCGTTCAGTGTTCATAAAATCTCGACCACTTCGTAAGTTATAGTCAGATTTTTGTGACTACTTATGCAAGTAGTCGGCGCTCAGTGTTCATAAAATCTTGATCACTTGGTAAGTAGTCAGAATTTTGTGACTACTTATGCAAGTAGTCGAAACATCATGACCACTTAGCATTTGACTACTTAATTAGTTGTCACAAAATTCTGACTACTTAAGAAAGTGATCACTTACCAAGTAGTCAATTGTACGGGGTTCTCGTGATGAAGAAAATTATCTAAAATGGTGGCACTATAAACACATGTGAGACGGGGTTGTGTGTGCATAGCTCCCGGAACAATTTGTTTTTCAAGCAGTTTTACATCAGATAAGTCCTTTTCAGTACCTAAAACGTATTATGAAATGTTATTTATTAAAATTCTCGTTACTTTGTGTCAAATTATTTGTTCTAGGTAGCCTTAAACAGTCAATGTTTATCGGCTCTTGGAACTTGATAAAAAAGACGCCGAGATGAAAGCCGTTGGTAATTATTCTTCAAAGATGTTCATATTTTATTATGTATTTTATTTATTATATTAATAATTATAAATCTTTAATAATCAACGTGTTTTTTTTTTCATATATATTTTTTTTTATTATATATTTATAAAGTATGAATTAAAAAATATTATTCTTTCATTTTGCTGTAAAAAATTAAAAAAATACTTAGGAAATTAAATTAAAATTAATAAGTTAGGAATAATTTAATAAAGTAAATGTTTTAAAAAGTTTTTTTTTTAAAAAAAGTTTTAAAAAAAAAGTAAATGTTTTTATTGCATGGAGCGTAAACTTGGTATGTATATTATAGATGATTCTCGTCCTATTTGTTTGTCACGTTTTTATCTTGAATTATTACAAAGTATTATAATTACATTTTAATAATTCAAGTTAAAAATGTGAAAGAATAATTTCTTTACTTGTTCCAGTTATAATTTATCTATCTGTTGGCTTAAACGGGAAAAAACTGCATCGTGATGATAGACGGATATATCGCGAGAAAATACTAAAAAACCGTTTAATTTGACCACTTGAAATCAACTACTGGTGACTACTTGAAAGTGACTACTGGTGACTACTTGAAAGTGACTACTGGTGACCACTTGAAAGTGACTACTGGTGACTACTTGAAAGTGACTACTGGTGACTACTTGAAAGTGACTACTGGTGACTACTTGAAAGTGACTACTGGTGACTACTTGCGACCACTTGGGCAGTGACTACTTGACCACTGCTCAAATTATCACTTAGCAGTAGTCACCACTTGACTACTGCCTTTATTTTTCGACTAGGGTACGTGTTCCAACCATTTTTACTACAGGGCCTTGGCCACGTGGTAAACTCGTATGGATTGGTTTGCAATTCAATTGCAACTGCATGGTTTGCACAATAGTAGCGTCCCCTGCCCCCTCCTCCATTTCCGCCCCTCCCGCCTACTTCCTGTTTCCCCTACAATTTATTCTCCACGTGCAACTAAACTTTGCCATAATGGCGACCGGCCGGCCTTCAGCTATAGAGTTCTTTCTGCATGGATGGGAATTTGCAGCATCAGGTCATCAGATGATTTTATTTTTTCGAATATGCTAGATGCTGCTGCATGCATTCCAGCTCCTCCACTAAAAACATATAAGAGAAGATAATTAAAAAACATAATATACATCTTTGATTACATTATCTATTTTATTATTACTATATATATTAATCATTCAAAGGTATAATATAGTAAGTACTTATAATTATGGAGAATCAGATCAAATTTAATTTATCCATGTAATTTTACAGAGTAATTTTTATTAATAATATTTATAATGATCAATTTTAATAGTAAAATTGACAAATAGAAAATTAAAGTTTGAATTTAAATGAATTTGCATGCAGTTATAAATTGTACTTTAATGCATTAAACTATGTATATACATAAAAGTTAAAATGAGTATATTTATAAAATTATATTAATTGTAATGTTTACCTGATTCCTTGCTATAATAATATTATATTATAGCAACAGCATTATAATATGTCCGCTCTGCTCGGAGTCCATGGCTGCTCTGCTGCTTGCTTGCAGCTTGCTGCCTTCGTGTTTGGAATGTTAAAGTTAAAGGGTATATGCAACAACAAATATTTTATTATACTATTATAATCTTTTTTTTTTTTTTACAGGTATATCAAATTTAATTAATGTTTAGTTTGTAGTCACAATGTATCAACTGATATTTAATGTGAAATAAATAAATATATATTATTATATTAAGGGTAAGGTATAAACGCCACCAATGTTAAAAAAAATCCCTCTCACAAAAATTCTGAAAAAAATTTAAAATGTTCTCCTCTACACCCCCTATCAGTAGCTAAAATATCAGGTATACAAATAAGATCTAGTTTTTGAGTTATGAATTTTTAAAGTTGACCAATTTAACATGGGAGTTTCATTTCTCCACATGTTAAAGTAGTCAACTTTAAAAATTTATAACTCAAAAACTAGATCGTATTTGTATACCTGATATTTTAGGTACTGATAGGGGGTATAGAGGAGAACATTTTAAATTTTTTTCAGAATTTTTGTGAGAGGGATTTTTTTTAACATTGGTGGCGTTACCTTACCCTTAATTAAATTTGTCACTTAATTTTAATTCTGCTGCGTTTTCATATGATTATATAATTATTACGCCTAAAATCTTCATAGAAATTGCTTAGCACTTTATGATGCTCATTTGTATATATATATATATATATATAGCCATATATATAATTATTATATAATTGATATTGTATATAGTAAAGAAAAATATATATAATATGTGACGCTATATTATAGGATCAAAACAGCTTGTATCCAATACAAGCTGGAATTCAATTTTTGAGCCTCAGCTACACATCAACAATATATTTTTCAGATCATATTTAAACCTGAATTTGGAAAGATATATAAGTATATTTATATAGTTATCTTTCCAAATTCAGGTTCAAAAGTGATCTGAAAAAATTATTGTTGATCGATGAAGCTGATCGAGGCTTAAAAATTAAATTCGAGCTTGCCTTGGATATATATAACTGTTTTGATCGTAATATCCTCATATATAGTATACTTGTTTTATCATTAGGTTGCATGATATATTGTATATTATAAGCATTAATAAAATAATTAATTAAATATAATTATATACTGTTAAGTGATAATGGAGCATCGACAAACTTAATTTTTTTATTGCAGAAATGAATTAATTGCAAAGTTATGCTACCCTGATATTTTTCACATTTTTTACAGCCCTGGAAGTATTTTAAAAAAAATATTGAAAGTCCTTTTTGTGACGTCACACGGCAGCAGGTTCTATCTTTTTCTTATGAAGTCGAGACGCCGCGTGAAGTCACAAAAAGGAATTTCAATAATTTATATTTAAAAATACTTTAAGGGCTGTAAAAAATCTTTAAAAAAATCATGGTATCATAACTTTGCACCCCCTAACCATTTCTGCAATAGAATAAATTGAGGTCGATACTCCATATTGTAAATTAGTATAATTAATTATTTTACTTTCTATGCTGATGATGCTGGAAACATGACATTTACCGCACACACTGTTTTTTTTATTTATTTATTATATTGAATAAAAGCCAAGTCAGAGGCAGGAGACACCAAACAGTACATGCACAACACGTATAAAGTATCCCTGTGACCTGCAGACACAAAGCACTAATTAGATTAGGAACGGCTTTATTAATGGCGGGTGACAATATTGTGATTTCCCCACCTTACTGTGGCAGCTTGCACTGCTTGGCTGCAGCAACAAGTAATCCCGTTGTTACATATAATTCAAAATGAACATTGCCTGATTTTTGGCTCTACTTTGAAAGCATATTTACAAAATAGAACAATTTAATTAATTCAAGTCGGCAAAGATCTATCATATGTGAATTGCGTTCCGTCCTGCGGACAAAAGCTTCTTTTTTATAAAATTATGAAATGATCAAAAATTAAAACTAAAACAAGATAATTTTGGGGACAAGGGAGTAAATTTGAAAGAAATGATTCCTGAGTTACACTAAAAATCTTTTTACTTTTGTGAATTAAAGGTATACAGGCCTCAAATTACAAATTAGACAGACATATTAAGTGTTGCTCAAGTTTATAATCAACATTCGTATTATTTTTACCTGCGCGCGGTGCGTCTGTGCGAAGTCGCGCTGTAAAGAAAGTCCTTGCTGACGTCACAACTCACAGCTAGCACTGATTAGCATTGAGTTGTGACGTCATCAAGGACTTCGTGACGTCATCAAGGACTAAATTTCTTACTTTGAACTGCGACTTCGCACGGATGCATCACCCGTGGAAAAAAATGATGCGAATGTTGATTATATACTCTAAACCCACTTGGTGACTGTCTAATTTGTATTTTGAGGCCTGTATGCCTTTAATAAAATAATCAAGCAAACGAAGTTGAGTTTAACATTATAAAGTCTCAAACTGTGGCTGCAAAAACCACAACTACAAAAGTTCTGTTTAAAAAAAGGAACAAGTCTGAAAAAAGGTTAAAAAAAATTGGATTTTCATCAAGCACTTCATTCTGGAAGTGTGCTAGTCAAGTTTAACCATTTATTTTTTTTTATAAAGCAAATCAAAGTAATCACCACAAATTATCAAATGTCAATGTACCTTTATACCGGCTTGACTAATGTACAACTACAAGTATTTTAGGTCCCATTGCACCACAAAACTTTGAATGTGACCAATGCAATGCAATGCTTTCTTTTTTTTTTTTTTTTTTTTAATTTCACAGTGCAATGAGGCCATACAAAATTCATCTTAAATGTAAAAAATCCTTGGTCACAGTATCCATCAAGAAGCCTGATTAGTTGAAACTTTGCAAACTTCAGCAGTTACTACTTTTGGGGTCTTCAAATAACAACAGCACTAAGACTAACACAGTCAAAGTAAAGTGTTGTATTAAGACATAAGTGCAGGGAAGTACCAAAAACTTACAAGACTTGTTCCGGTGTATTATTTTCAGGTGCAAATTCTTTAGCTGATATTGAAACATTATCAGTGGCTGCGGACGTTCAGAATATCTTTGAGTGTAATTGATAGATGTTACAAGCACTTATTTTTAACTCTAGGCTTGCTTCTACAGTTTTAGCATCAAATAAAGATCTGACAACAAAAGTCCGCATAGTATTGATCTACACAGACTTTCCGTTTGGCCTCCCGTAGTCTTGAAAACCAGCAGGACAATTTGCTTGCCTGGCGGACGTCCATGTTTTCTTTGCCAGCTGCACTAGGACACTATAGCTCTGTTCGTGAATACACAATCAGAAAGAATCGGTTGAGGAACCTTACGTTCAATGTACAGAAGGTTCATCAATGAAAATTATTTGTGACTTTACGAACAGGGCTACTGTCTAGTCCTAAACGCCCGAGTCTCTTCGCGTGTTATTCCAGCCTGCCACGTCACTGTCGCTAAGACGCAGCAGCTCCAGCGGCACGCCCAGCGGGTTCATACTTGCTTCTTGAAACACAGCCGGCATGGACTCCTGCAACATTACAGGAATAAGTTGCAATAGATGTTCACAATTCGGGATTTACGGAAAATAGTTCAAACAGCCAAAATTTACCATTTTCTACCAAATAATCTTACAAATACAGTAAAAACTTGTTATTACGTAAAGTCAAGGGACCCAGTAAATTGGGTTTACCTTATATCGAGTATACCTTATATCAAGTTATTCCTATACCTGCAATACTAATTATTTTTTATGGGACCTTTACTCCGTTACTCAATATCGAGTTTTTACCTTATAACCCATGAATAACTTAATTAGATAGGTTGTGTTTTTGTTTTGTCCTTGTATATAATGTATATTTTAATTTTAGATTTATGATAAGGTTTGAATTGATCAATGTTTCTCTGTACAAGCCAAATTATTTAAAAAAAAAAAAAAAAATAAATAAAAACACTTACTGTGAATGAACTGCTCAGCAAACTTTTTCATTTGCCCATGGGCTCTTTTTATTATTTTGACTTGTACATTTTGTGATATATGTACGTTTGTGTCCATGACAGAGATAATTAAACAAAAATTGATATTCTGTGGTAATACAAATTTTATACTGTGATAAAATTTGTTGAGCCTGATGATAGTTGATAATATAAGCCAACTTATTGGAACAATAAAGATGCAAATAAATGGGAAATGTTACAAATCACAAATAGAGCAGCGCACGGCAATATTGTTACAGTAAGATGGAAGAGTGAAGTTGTAGATGCATTTCCATGGAGAGAGGAAAGTGAGAAAATTATGTGCCGCAGCCAATCAGAGGCTCGGGATTTCCCCGCCTTGCGGGATCGCCAACATGGCTGCCACACGAGATTGAAGCAAGTGCGCTTTTCTCGCCCCACCAAGCCCCGCTGAATATCGCTCCGTGGAAAAGCAACTTTTAGAGATTTACACATTTGCAAACGGACAATCTGCAAGAAAATTTATATTGCAGAAATGAATAGAGGGTACTAAATTATGCTACTCTGAATTTTTTTAGATTTATTTTGAGTCCTAGAACTATTTTTAAATAATTATTGAAAGTGCGGCCACGTCCCCTGGAGGCATCAAAAGGTGTCTAGCATCTAGGCCCTATCCTTTTTATTAAGGATTCAAGGGTGCCCACATCTTAAGTTAGAGAACTACTGTATCAATAATTATTGAAAATAGTTCCAGGACTAAAAAAAAATAAATAAATCTAAAAAACTTCAGAGTAGCATAATATAGTCATTCATTCATTCTATTCATTTCTGCACTCAAATTCTTTTATGCAGGTTGTCCATTTTAGGACATCTAAGGGACACTCACTGTGGCTGAGGACGCACGGCTGTACGTCCTGCTGACAGAGGGTGCGTCTTCACGGGGCGTCCTGGAGATGCGTCCCAGGAAGTTGATGTGCTCCGAGACGTCCTTGTGTTGAGCGAGCGTGGCCAGCCACAGACAGGACTGGTGCAGCAGCTGTGCAGTCGCCTGCGACACTTGCCTGCAACGTTGTCAAACCCTATTGGCTACTTTTACTTACTAATTACTCTAACTATGTACTACTTTGAAACCCCCCAACCTTCCGAAACCCTAACTTGAGCGTTTCGCAGGCTCTTCCAAAACAGAGGTGGCCACGGCCTTGCAATCTATCCTGACATTTGTCTGCGACTGAGAGAAACGTGGAAACCTCAGCCAGGATGGACGCAAGAGCTTTTGTCAATGACCGGAAGTATAATGGTCCAAAGCCAGGGAAACCACATATTGGAAAAGCGCAACAATTTACCCCTGGGTGGGTTTTCGTTAAAAATGGTCACCCATCCAACTACTAACCACGCTCGGCGTTGCTTGACTTTGGTAATCAGACAAGACCAGTCAAGCGCACTGCCCCACACCTCCCAGTGGCTTCCACAATACACCTAATTTTTTTATTGCAGAAAGGGCATCAAATTATGCCACTCTGATTTTTTTCAGTTTCTTTAGAGCCCGGGAAGTATTGCCAAAAAGTTTTGCCGAGGTTGGATTTGAACCCACGCCCCTTTTAGGTCCTATCCTTTTAATAAGAGAGACGTCTAGAGGCGTCACTTTCTCTGTACTTCCAATTTTTTTTAAAAAATAGCTCGCAGACTCAAAGAATTCTGTAAAAAATCATTGTAGCATAACTTTGCACCCTCTATCCCTTTCTGCAATAAAATATTTTTTGACATTGATACTCCATTGAGGTTGTAAAAGCGTCTGACGGCTGGAAACCACGATAATATTATCATTACATAATATGGCATCATTATCTGCACAGGGTAAGCCAACAGCATTATAACCTTGTCCACAGATAGACCTCCCAAGAACTCTAATCTCACATATTCCACTTGCTTTAGAAACAATCATGAGATGATCTTTCCCTTTTAGTATTTCTAAGTGTGATATACAGTACAGTATTACAGATTTTAGTTTACGTGTAGATGAGTGGAAATTTTAACAAGGCCACACACTCAGTTGGTGAGGTCTATTCAACAGGTAATCTGGTTGGTTGGTTGGTTGGTTGGTTACCAATGGCGGAACTTGTTTTTCAACATTGTTCACAGTGCTCTCTAGGGCTCCTAATACCCAGTCTGCACGCCAGACAGTTAATTACCGTTTCTAAGTGGCGCACCTCGAGATCTATGTTGTTTGCACAACATTCTGCGGTCTTAATCACCCCAGCGGAGTATAGACAGCCATAAGCTGCCTTCCTCCTACCAACTCTTTCATCTAGAAGCCAGTCACACCCATCTCAGGTCGCGAAAAGTTTGCCGTGTTCGGGATTCGAACCGGGGACCTCTCGGACAACAGCCAAGTGAACTAACCACTACACCAAAGAGCTGATTTAATCTGACCAGTAATCTAAGATCTGTTGGACTGTGCATCAGCAATTATTTGACCATATAAATGATAACTATCCCAGCAAGTAGGTGAAACAAGCAGAGCGAAATGCAAGTATGAAAAAAGCCCCTCCAGACACATTTTGCTGAACTCACGTGGTTTGTATTCCTTGCAGCACTTGCGACAGGAAGGTGTAGGCCTCGCGGTAGTTGACACCCCCACACAGCTGCGGCGCAGGGTGCTCCTCGGCCTCAGCTATCAGTTGCAACACCTGAATCAATTTCTTTATTTCAGAACGGTGCAAAGTTATAACACTCATTTCCTTTTTATTTTTAGATTTTTATAGAAACCGGGAAGTATTGCTAGAAAGTTTTGCCGAGGTTGGGTTTGAACCCACAACCCTTTTAGGTCCTATCCTTTTATTAAAAGAGGTGTCAAAAGGTGTCACTTTCTCTGTACTTTCAATAATCTTATAATTTTATCATCAGGAAAGGCAGTTCCCTGGCTAAAAAAAAAATAAATAAATATATAAATAAAAAATCAGAATATCATAATCATAACTTTGCATCCTCTATTCAATTCTACAAAAAATGTTACAGTAATAATAATGTGAATACTCCATTGAGTACATATCTGAGAGAGGTAGAAATTAGCGAAGGTTAAAATATATAAATATCTTGGCTCTATGGCAAGCTAGGATTTAGAAAAAAAAATTCGGAGGGTGCTGCCTCTATAAGGCCAATGTTACCGGTATTAAAAAAAAAAAAAAATTGGAGTGAGGGAATTGCCTACATTGCCCACGTTAAATCCAAAATTTTGTTGGTGTGCGGGGGGGGGGCCTGCAGCCTGCTCTATGGTCTAGTAGTTAGTGCCCCTGGCTCTGGTCCAAGAAGTCCCCGGTTCAATTCCCAAACATGGCAGACTTTTCGTGACTTGGGATGGGTGTGACTGATTACTAGATGATAGAGTTGGTAGGAGGAAGGCAGCTTACGGCTGTCTATACTCCGCTGCCCTGCAGTCTTGCACTGACGCTGCAGACTGCACAGATCTGGTAATAGGAGCCCAGAAGAGTGCAGAAAAGGGATTCTGGGGTCTACTTAGCCCCAGCATGGTTGCAAGGTATCTCTTACACACAAGGTTAAATATCTGGCCACACATGAAAGGGCAAAATGGCGTCAAGTATATTTAAGGATTATTGTCACTAGTCTTAGGAGATGGTGAATCATTCTGAAAATTATAGTAAACCTTCCTTACATTATAACATGAATTTTCAGCAAAAAAAAATGAAGCAAAAGTCAGTCTTGTTTTTTAGATATTCAGGATATAAATAGTGAAAATATCATTGGATATCAGGAGGCCATTTTCAAATCAAGTCAAATCAGCATCTTTTTCAACTAAAAAAATTAATATCTCAAAAACTGGACTGAATAATTACTTTTACTTTTTTTTTACTTCAGAAAGTGAACAGTCATTTTGTTCTTTATGTTCTGATATAAATTTTATATTTTTCTACCATCAAAAAATAATTAGACTAGTGACAATAATCCAACATTAACTTTTTACAAATTTAGAAGAAGTCACTTTGTGGAACAGGCACCGCTCACCGTGGCAATTTCGCAGGAGGCCGCCCCGGGACAGAGATGCCCGAAGTCGTCCTTGGCTTTCACCGCCTCCAGCCAGCTCTCGAGCGGCGGGGCTTTGCTGCGGATGCGCCAGACGCCCTCCCGCTTGCGTTTCTCCAGGAAGGAACACACCTCTGCCGGCGTGCGAGAGGGGACGGCGAGTGCTGGCAAGTTGGACACTCCTTGCTGACGCATGGCCGCCAGCAGTTGCTTCTTTTCCTGCGCACTCCACTCACTTGACTTCTTCGGAGACTGCAAAGTGTGCAGCGACTTCCTGCGAGCTTTCTGACGATTCATCTGCCAACAGTTTTACAACAATGTACATAAATTATAAACACACACTACAGTTAGTACAGTATATCATATACTACTGTGCGAGCCCCTGTTTTGGACCCCCGTAAGACATTTCACATTTTAAACAATTCTTATCTGCCATATTATTTATTAAGGTTCGGGTGTATAATGGTGAATGTATGATTATTATCCTCTGGATATCCCATCATATATCCGTGAGCTGTGAGGGTGGGTTGATGATAATGGGATGAAGTTGACTGTGGCAAAGTGTTGTGTGGTTGTGTTTGGCAGGAAAAAGACAAGGAGGGAGTTGCAATATATATTGGGGGGTAAAATTTTAAAAGAAATTGAGAAGTACAAGTATTTGGGTGTAGTGTTGCACAAAAAATTGATGTGGAATGAACATATTAAGTATGTTACTTCTAAGAGTAGAAAGTTCTTAAAGTTTGTTATGAGAAATCTGAAGGGAGCTAGTATGTTCGTGAGAGATAGCGCTTATAGAGCCATGGTGAGACCGATGCTTGAGTATGGATGCAGTGTTTGGGATCCATACAGGAGTGTTGGGGTGAAGGAGTTGGAGAAGGTGCAGAGAAGAGCAGCGAGAAGAGTTATGGGAAGATGGAAGTTGGTGGGAGATGGAAAGGAGGTCAGAAAAGAGTTTGAGAGTGTAACTGCGATCATTGATCAGTTGAGGTGGGAGTTGCTGGAGGATGAGAGAAGGAGAAATTGTAGAGTTGGTGTTATGTATAAAATAACAAGAAATAGTGAGGGTTGGAGGGAGTTGAGCTCTCGTATTAAGAAAGGTGTTTACATTGGAAGGAGTGATCACAGTTGGAAGTTGGATTTTGTCGGCAGTAGAAGTGATGTGGGAAAATATTCCTTCATTAACAGGGCTGTAAGAGAGTGGAATTTGCTGAAGGCAGAAGTTGTTGAAGCGGAGAGTTATGAGTTGTTTAAGAGGGTTTTGAGACAAGCAAACCCTTCGCGAGCCACCGTGGCCACCGTGGCGTAGCCACATTTGCCGCGTAAATTTAATATTATTATTATGAGCCATGAGGTGGTGGAGGCCAGCAGTTCTGGGGAGTTCAAGAGGAGGCTGAGAAGCGAAAGCCTGGGGCAAGCCATCGTGGTGTAACCACAATTGCCGCCTAGTACCAACTTTATCTATCCTGCATATGCACACAGTACATATTATGCATAGGCATACCCTAATATTATAAAATAATTTGAGATCATATATGCATATAACCGCGCGGACTTACCATCTTTACTTTATACTTGAGTCTATGGGTTGGATTATAAATCGAGGAAGTTACGATACCAAAAAATTAAGTTTATTTTCTGAAAAGCTCGTAATTAGCCCATTCCAGCAAGGTATGTCACAACCTGGCAAATTTTGATTTACCGGAGGTAATTAAATTGGAAGGTACAGTGTTATTCTTACGACGACGCTCAGCTGGCGCGACTCACAAGCGTGAAGTTTGCTCCCAGCCAGCAATCAAAGTCACTGCGCATGCGCGGCTGAAAGCCGCCACAATAGGCAATATGTCCTTAAAGTGTTCCACCGCCATCTGTGAGTGGCGCTGCAACTCCGTGTACAGTGAGGAGGTGTTTTTGCGAAACAATGTGTTACGAAGATGGGGTGAAAATTTTGTGAACCGCGAGGAAGGTACGAAAGAAGATAAAAAGTTAACATTTTTCACTGCCAAAGCGTGGTACATATCTTCTAGTTTGCTTCAGTACAATTGTTGTCACCCTAGCTAGCACTGCTCAATTCCAAGGACTAGCGAGATAAAGAGAGCTACCTCGAGAATTTTTAGTCGCCGCAGCTCCGCGCTGGCTCGATCCGCTGCCGCGGCTGGCTGCTCCGCGCTCCGCTCCGCTGCTTCTGCTGCTGGTTGCGCTCGGAGCCGCTCGGGTCTCCTCGGCTCCGCCCTCGTGGTGTTGCTGCTGGCGGTCGCTGGCGGTGTTGTGGGGGCGAGGCGGCCGGCAGCGGCTGCTGCTTTCTGTCTGCGGGACGGTTGCGATGAATAGTGTCGCGTAAAATGTTATTTAATTTTAAATAATAATAAAGAATTAAAATAACTGCAGCAATATAATATTATACAATGTACAGGTCACATACTTTTATTAACCTCTTGACATTGTAATACTCGCGGGCTCGCGGTAATATAGCGCGCGGGACCTGCTCCCACAAGCAATCATGTCGCCACACGCCCAGGGACCACAAGGAGTTCCCAGGGAACTAGGCTCCCTCGGAACTTCCTTTTTACCCTCCCAAAGACACTCCTTTGGAAGTTCCCCTCTGTCCACCCAAAAAGGAAGTTCCTTCAGGGAGGCAAAAAGGAGTAGCCAGGGAACTATGTCTCCATAGTAATTTTTTACAAATCATAAATTAAAAATTATTTTTGAACATTGTTTAAGATGTTTCCAAGAGTACAAAAACCTAAAAAAAAAGTGTAAACAATTTGGACCTTCCGGGATTTGAACTCGTGTCCATGAGCATGAGAAGCGACTGCGCTACCAATTAGGCTATTGCCTTTCTTAAGAATATATGGTAACCCTATCTCTACGGTCTGGTTGAACCTGGTAAGGTGCCTGGTAACAAACTTGGCCATCTGCTGGTACAATTTAACATTATATCCGTACCAGCCTGGCTGGTAAGAAATGGTCACTCTGCATAGCCTGGCTGGTAAGATTTTACCTGGTGTGCTGGTATGGGATACCAGGTCTTACCTGGCAAGCTTAGATCAAAATTTCCCTCCCCCTCCTCCTGCCTTAAAATATGCTGTTTGCTAGTTTTTTTTAGTATCAAAAATCATTTTTTAATTTTCTATATACGAAAAAGTACAGAAAAAATAAATTTAAAATTTTTATTTGGTACTTAAATGATACACTCAAAACTTGTTTTGACTTATGCAGTGCTGACATCTGAGAGGTGGGGACGGGGTGGGGATATGCGGGTAAAATGGCGGCCACAGAAATCATATTTAGAAATAAATTTAAGGAATGGAAGGAAACTTTTTAAAGGGACTCTTCTTGCATCTCTTCCATCCATAATACTGTAGTCTGGGATCTTTCAGTGGCTCACAGTATGCCAATTCCTGCAGGGCACAGTACATTAAACATTAAAACTTTGATTCAAAATGTTGTGGCATAATCTTGATTCTGATCATTCAATTCGATCTTTGAAATAAATAAAAAAAACATGAAGGTATGCTTTTATTAAATATTTGATTTTAATTTGAATGATGAGAAACATAAAATATTCAAAATAAAAAAAATGTACTTACCATGCAAGGAAAATAATGAAGAGCAAGAAGAACAAACTGCTGGCATTGTGTCTGCAATGATCTGCAGTTGACTTAAAGATTTAAAGATTTAAATAGCAGTGTGTACACACATTACATACATACACCACTGCTTGCGGCTATTGTGGGTATTCCACCACGGTGGCTCGCTTGCTTGCGGCTGACTCTCTCAGCCCCTCCCTGAACTCACCAACACTCCGAGCATCCACAAGCCCAGAGTCCAACAAATTCCACTCCCTCACCGTTCTTCTCAAAAAAGAATACTTGCCCACATCATTTTTGCTTCTCCTATACTCCAGCTTCCAATCATGGTCCCTCCTACCTTTATAACGCCCTTCCTCAGTACGATCGCTAAGCTCCTCCCAGCCCTTTTGGTTCCTAGTTATTTTATACATTGCTGTCAGTCTACTTTGCTTCCTCCTTTCCTCCAGATCCTCCCATCCCAGTTGCTCTATCATTCTAGTCACACTCTCTCTTCCCTTATAAATTTTGTTTTTATCACAGATAAAGCTCCAGTTCCCCTTTTCTAAGACCCTTCTTGCTGCTCGTCTTTGTATCTTTTCCATCTCTTTCTTCCCTTTTGCTCTATACGGGTCCCATGCATTACATCCATATTCCATTATTGGTCTAATCAGAGACTTGTATGCTTTTTCTCTTACTGTCCTGCCTGCCCCCTTAAGATTCCTCATTACAAACTCAAGATTCCTTCTGCTCTTTGCGGTTACATACCTAATATGTTCATCCCAATTAAGTTTGCACTGAAGCATTACTCCCAGATATTTGTATTTGTCCTCTGATTTGATTTCTTCCCCCTCCATAAAATATTTAACCTGACTTTGCTCCCTTCTTTTGTTGAACTTAACCACACTACATTTTCCCACATTAAGCTTCATTTTATTAGCTTCTATCCATATACCCACTGTCTCCAGATCCTTTTGTAGAATTTGCTCATACTGCTTATTACTTACTGTCCTATAGATTACGCTGTCATCAGCAAAAAGCCTCATCTCCGACTCCAAATTCTGTACAATATCATTAATAAAAATAATAAAAAGTAGCGGCCCTAGCACACTACCCTGAGGGACTCCGGAAGTAACCTTCACTACCTCAGACAACGTTTGCCCTAGCTTGACTCTCTGTACTCTATCAGTTAAAAAATCTTCTATAAAATTTATCAAGCCTTCTTCACCTACCGCTTCTCTTATTTTATTCACTAGTATATTATGTGGCACCTTATCAAATGCTTTCTCGAAATCCAAAAATATTGCATGTATTTCCTCTCCTTTATCAATGCCTTCCTCGAGGTCCTGCACTAGCCCCAGAAGCTGAGTATCACATGAATAATTCCCCCTAAATCCGTGCTGTTGTTTGCAAAAATATCCCTTCCGTTCTAGCTTAAGTCTCATGTACTTAACTACTATCTTCTCCATTACTTTTGAAACTACTGATGTAAGGCTTACTGGTCTGTAGTTTTTAACTTCACTTTTTGCTCCTCCCTTATAAATTGGAATAACCCACGCCTCTCTCCACCCATCTGGCATTTTACCTTGTTTCATTACCGTCTCAAAAATAAGCATTTGGTACTTACAATGCTTATCAATACACAATTTTAGGAATGATGCTGTAATTCCGTCCGGTCCCGGGGCCTTCCCTTTTTTCAATGACACTATTGCTCTTCTAACATCTTTATATCTGACCCTGAATATCTTATGTCTACTATTTGCTGTACCTTCCTCCTGCTCGTTATTTTGCTCATTCCCCTTGTCTGTATCTAATACTTTGGCCTGGAACACAGCCTCATATTGCTTTGAACACGCATTTGCTTTCTCCGACTCCGTAACATATATTCCCAATGCATCTTTCAGCACTGGTATATCATTTCCTGCCTTTCTTAAAGTTTTTATATGTTTATACATTCTTCCCCAGCTGCTACCTACATCTTTCTCATCAAAAATCTTGCTCATAAAAATTTTTCTCGCCCTATCCTTTGCATTATTGAGTTCCATCTCCGTCTCTTTCATTCTACCTTTCCTAACTAGTCCTTTCTTATATTTAATATAGTCTCTTCTCAACTTCCTCTTTAAGCTTCTAACCTCTTTATTAAAATACGGTGGGTCACTATTCACATTAATTGATTTTGCTGGTACATATTTTTCTTGTACTTCCATACATATTTTAACATACGAATCCCACAAAAGATTTATATCTCCGTTTTTTCCTTCATTATGGGTTTCTGTGAGCACAAAAGTAAATCATTAATGCCTACACCTAAGCAGTATGATTTATTTATTACTGTTAAGATGTTTTTTTACCTCCAAAGTCACTTTATAACACAATTTTAACAGTAAAACAGGTCATTTTCACGGTTGTTGACATCTTCAATCACTTCCATATGTTTTGCTATGATGCTTCACTTTTTCACCACCAGGTGTCAGTGACTAATAAAAACGACTGAAAATTTGTATTAATTTTTAAATAAATTATTAATTAAAATAAATCAATTCATTCCATAATTAATGTGCAAAAAATTTTTTTTTTTTTTTTTTTTTTTTTTTTTTTTTTTAGTATTTTGGTAAATTCTCATCAACAGTCGATCCACACAGTATAAAAATTAAATTGTATAATTAATCTATATTTACAGTGTATATCAATAAATTATTTAAATAATTGATGTATAAATTATAAATATAATATAAAATATTATTATAATTATTATAATTAATATGTTAAATTAATAATATTTAAAAAATAATAACAAATTAGTATATAGTGACAAGATCTTCTGGTAAATCATACCAGGCAATACCAGACAGTGGCTGGTATTGCCTGGTATGCCCTGGTTCGGCTTATCAGCATTTCATGATGGCTGGTAAGAACAGGTACGGCTTACCAGCACTGCTGGTTTAGTGCTTGTAAGAGTCTACCAGCCACCTTACCAGGTTCAACCAGACCGTAGAGATAGGGAAAGTTAAGTTTATAAACTTTGAAATTTGGATACTTGTAATTATATTTTTATTCCGTGCGAAAATAAGCAACATTTGCCATTTTTTAAAGCCCTAGTGGAACAATAATGTTTATTAATTATTTAATATAATACTAAAGTAATAAAAATAAATAAATAATTAAGATTTATTAATAATTTCAAATAAAAATAAAATATATTTTCTACATTTCAATTCCCTTGTCAAAAAATGAGTCTAGTAGTCAAGTGGTTGACGACTTAAAACAAGTAGTTGACTACTTAAAACAAGTAGTCAGACTACTGGGTCAAGTAGTCGGACTACTGAGTCAAGTGCTCAGGTGCTCAGTGTTCAAAATCTTGACCACTTGTTAAGTAGTCGGACCACTGAATCAAGTAGTCAGCGCTCAGTGTTCATAAAATCTCGATCACTTGGTAAGTAGTCAGAATTTTGTGACCACTTATGCAAGTAGTCGGCGCTCAGTGTTCATAAAATCTCGACCACTTGGTAAGTAGTCAGAATTTTGTGACTACTTATGCAAGTAGTCGGCGCTCAGTGTTCATAAAATCTCGACCACTTCGTAAGTAGTCAGAATTTTGTGACTACTTATGCAAGTAGTCGGCGCTCAGTGTTCATAAAATTTCGACCACTTGGTAAGTAGTCAGAATTTTGTGACTACTTATGCAAGTAGTCGGCGTTCAGTGTTCATAAAATCTCGACCACTTGGTAAGTAGTCAGAATTTTGTGACTACTTATGCAAGTATCGCCGCTCAGTGTTCATAAAATTTCGACCACTTGGTAAGTAGTCAGAATTTTAATTGTGACTACTTATGCAAGTAGTCGGCGTTCAGTGTTCATAAAATCTCGACCACTTCGTAAGTTATAGTCAGATTTTTGTGACTACTTATGCAAGTAGTCGGCGCTCAGTGTTCATAAAATCTTGATCACTTGGTAAGTAGTCAGAATTTTGTGACTACTTATGCAAGTAGTCGAAACATCATGACCACTTAGCATTTGACTACTTAATTAGTTGTCACAAAATTCTGACTACTTAAGAAAGTGATCACTTACCAAGTAGTCAATTGTACGGGGTTCTCGTGATGAAGAAAATTATCTAAAATGGTGGCACTAAACACATGTGAGACGGGGTTGTGTGTGCAGAGCTCCCGGAACAATTTGTTTTTCAAGCAGTTTTACATCAGATAAGTACCTTTTCAGTACCTAAAACGTATTATGAAATGTTATTTATTAAAATTCTCGTTACTTTGTGTCAAATTATTTGTTCTAGGTAGCCTTAAACAGTCAATGTTTATCGGCTCTTGGAACTTGATAAAAAAGACGCCGAGATGAAAGCCGTTGGTAATTATTCTTCAAAGATGTTCATATTTTATTATGTATTTTATTTATTATATTAATAATTATAAATCTTTAATAATCAACGTGTTTTTTTTTTTTCATATATATTTTTTTTTATTATATATTTATAAAGTATGAATTAAAAAATATTATTCTTTCATTTTGCTGTAAAAAATTAAAAAAATACTTAGGAAATTAAATTAAAATTAATAAGTTAGGAATAATTTAATAAAGTAAATGTTTTAAAAAGTTTTTTTTTTTAAAAAAGTTTTAAAAAAAAAGTAAATGTTTTTATTGCATGGAGCGTAAAATTGGTATGTATATTATAGATGATTCTCGTCCTATTTGTTTGTCACGTTTTTATCTTGAATTATTACAAAGTATTATAATTACATTTTAATAATTCAAGTTAAAAATGTGAAAGAATAATTTCTTTACTTGTTCCAGTTATAATTTATCTATCTGTTGGCTTAAACGGGAAAAAACTTCATCGTGATGATAGACGGATATATCGCGAGAAAATACTAAAAAACCGTTTAATTTGACCACTTGAAATCGACTACTGGTGACTACTTGAAAGTGACTACTGGTGACTACTTGAAAGTGACTACTGGTGACCACTTGAAAGTGACTACTGGTGACTACTTGAAAGTGACTACTGGTGACTACTTGAAAGTGACTACTGGTGACTACTTGTGACCACTTGGGCAGTGACTACTTGACCACTGCTCAAATTATCACTTAGCAGTAGTCACCACTTGACTACTGCCTTTATTTTTCGACTAGGGAAGTTTAGTAGCACTATTTTTAATATATTAAGTACACAAAGTGTTATATAAATAAGAATACGTTGATTGTTCAATAAATAGAGTAATTACATACCGTAAACAGTAGTATTTACATAATTATGTAATGTTCCCGGTATATTCCCCTCTCGGGAGGTATTAGGGAACTTGATTTTACAAATTAAATCAAGCTCCAATTAAAAAAAAATGCTATTTCGAGTTGTAACTTATACAGTTAAAGTAGAGTCAGCGAGTTGAGTGCGCAGTGCATGACGGGAATGACGTCACGCACTATATATGTGCATACGAAAAAGTTACGTCGGCTCCTCAAAAGCTGCGCAGTAGAAATTTATGCAAGTTGCGCAATACGAGCATCTGCTGAAGTTATATAGTGTTGTTGATCCCGTTGATCCAGTCAGCTGTTAACCCGTAGACCGCAACATTTGAAATGAAAATTTTCCTCGGATTTTGGTATTGTATCAGAATTTTCTCAAAATTTTTATGAAGGGCTAATAAAAGTTATGACACTTTCTGATTCACCATAATATGTTCTATCTTAGAATATTTTTTAAACACATTTTACGGGAGATTGCGAAAGAAATTAAAGTTCGAATAAAAAAGAAGCCACGTTTTTCGAGCGTTAGCATGGAGTAGATGGACGAAGTCATCGACTTTTAGACCCAAATGCTCAGAATTTTTACGAAGGACGGTCTCAACTGATTTCAGATGCTTATTTATGGTGCTCCAAAGTAACTTTTTACATGCAAGAGAATGAGCTTTACCATCGGTCAATTTTTCGCTCACTCTACTTTAAGGGATCCAAGAAAATTAAATTAATTAATAATTACAATGAATTTGGGACTATTTCATCCCTTTATGTTCCCGCAGGAATATCTTAGGGAAAGTCCCTTTACCCTCCTCGGGGGAAACATCAGGGAACATCATTTAAAAAATTAAATAATTTACTAAAAAAAAATGTGCTGTTAATATCCTCATTAAACAGAGCATCGACTCCATGCAATATTTTTTGCTAAAAACTATACTGAAATTAGTTATGATGTCAGGGAACTAGGAGGGAACAAAACGGGAGGATGGCCAATTTCCCGAGGTACTCCTTGCGGTCCCTCTGGGCGGCTGCAGCACGATATGATGCACCAGCTCACGCGCGTGACCATTGCTCGTCGGTACTGCAGTTTACTTAATTCCCCCTTTATCCTTGACTGCATGGTATTAAAAAATATATATATATCAACGAGAATCTAAAACCGCGCGGTATTACGTACACGATACAATTTTTCTAACTATTGCATACAATTTTTTTCTTTAAACTTGAATTCCATTTGTTATTTGTATGGAGTTCAGTTTTCTTGAAAGGAAAAATTGTATGCAATGGTTAGAAAAATTGTATCGTGTAATACCGGCTTTAAGGAATAATAATTATAAAGAAATACTGAATGAATTAAGTTGCTGGAAAATAATATATTTAATATGAGTAATTCTAGCTAGTAAATATAATAATCGAACAATAATATATAACATAGAAGCACGTACCTGCATTAAAATTTATCTTTTCTCTCTCCTATAACATACCCAGCTAACACGCAGAAGCTGGCCAAGACCTGGCCAGATTCTGGCATGCCAGATTGGCAGACGCTTGGTCAGCCATTCATGGGCCATTTAATTTATGGCAATCTGGGCTTAAAACGGCCAGAGGTTTTTGCCGTTCTTGGGCCAGGCGCAACACTCAATGTTTATCGGCTCTTGGGACATGATAAAAAAGATCGCCGGAAAGAGACGCTATCATGGGTAAATATATTACTTAAAGAAGTGACTGTTTGAAAATAATTGTTTGCTGATTTCTTTTTTAATTAATATTGTGATGATATTGATAAAATTTAATATTAAATTGCGTAAAAAATTAATATAAATTTTTCTTTATATTTGTTTTGTTTGTAGCATTTTTGCTATCTTTTACCAATTCAAAGTAAAAATTTGGAAGAATAATTTTATCACATGTTCCAGCATCATTCGATCTCTACTAATATATCTGTGGCTAACTAAAGTTTTAGCTGCTAGCATGAGATGTACGGCGTGAGGTGGCGCCATATAATATATGCAACTACATGACCATTGGATTACTTGAAACCGCGACTATTTGACCATGAAATGGACCACGACCACTTGACCATGAACTTGACCATGAACTTGACTACTTGATCATGACTACTTGACCATGACTACTTGACCATGACTACTTGACCATTAGCCAATTTACCACTGGCAGTAGTCAACCACTTGACCATTGAGTCATTTTTTGACTAGGGTGGGATTTCCATGTTAAATTAAGTTGATAGAAAAATTTTGTCCAATCAAAACCAAATTTTATTTCTAGAGGGTTCAAAACACGTTGAATCTAATGGTGTAATTTAAAATCTGATAAAAACAACCACTATAACGAGATATAGACCCTTTATACGTTAAAAAATAATTTCATCCTAATTTTGACATTATATATACCATTAAAACGAGGTATTTTTTTTACCCCAGAAAACACCTTTGAATTTTTTAAATCGGAGTTAGTTAAGGATTTAATTTTTAGGGATTGGTATTTATACACCTATATTGTTGAAATCCTTAACTAACTCCGATTTAAAAAATTCAAATGTGTTTTCTGGGGTAAAAAAAATAGCTCGTTTTAATAAAGGTAATGTCAAAATTAGGATGAAATTATTTTTTAACGTAATTTAAGGGTTGATATCTCGTTAGGAGTTGTTTTATCACATTTTAAATTACACCATTAGATTCAACGTGTTTTGAAACGTGTTTTGCAAACTTTCATTCAATTATTAAATATGGAATTATTTGCTGGGGAAATATAGTACAACAGCTCATAGAGTATTTGTATTGCAAAAAAAATAATAAGGTCAATATGTTTTGCTAAAAGATCTGCCTCATGCTTACCTTTATTTAAAAAATTAAATTTGCTACCACTCCCATGTATTTATATTTTGGAATGTGTAATGAATGTTAAAAAAAATATGTCACTATATATAAGCAACATGAAGTTACACATGATGAGCATAATACAAGAAATGTTAAAAATAATATTTCCTCAATGTGGTGTAGACTTGAGATGTATAAAAGTGGCCCCTTTTTGAGCTGCCTTAATCTTTATAATAAAAGCTCCCTCTCTCAGCTAGTGAAGTGTATAAAAAATATTAGTGATTTTAAAATAAATGTGAAAAATCTGCTACAAGATATGTGTTTTTACAGGTTAAAGCATAATATTATGACTGTGATTTTGTTTAATAAGTGAGAAGAAAATTAATGACATGGACTGATTCTTTCATTATGAACATTTCCTAACACTGCTTTTTATTGACTTAATTGTCCTATAAACCTCAACAAATGTTATTGTATATTATGACACTTTGATTGTAGGAAAAAATGGAAATAAAAATATATTGAATTGAATTGAACCCTCTAGAAATAAAATTTGGTTTTGATCGGACAAAATTTTTCTATCAACTTAATTTAACATGGAAATCCCATAAGGAAGTAATGCAAATCGTGAATCCACCCCTAAAAAGGCATGAAAGAGTGATTTTTTAAAAAAATTCTAAAATTAACACATGTACGTAAAAAAACTTACAACCCTTGGCTTTTTATCATGTATATATGCCAAATTTCAACTTTGTAGCTGAAAGTCCTCCAGCCGAAAATTTAGCGTACGATCGGAACACCATTTCTGGCCCTGACTGTATATATTATATATATAATATATATATTTATATATATATTATAATATATATATACTGTTATTGTACCTAATATGTATATTATTTGTTCCCGCTTTAAAAATGATAATATAATGAATAATAATCAATATAATAATATTCAATATATATAATATATAACACATATTATATTGCATTGATTATTCACATTTTGAGTGAATTATCCCAGACTATTATAATATATATTATATGCTGCGCACCCAATTATATTAGCTAGCTGCATATATATATATATACATGCTTCCAATTTATTTTATTTACAATTTATTATTTTTTGCTTTTTTGCAATAATTTAATAACAATTAATAATAATTAATTATTTTTTAATAATTATGAGAGTTATGATATAACGTACACGTAAAAGATCGAAGATAGGATATATTTGATAATTAGAATAAATTTTGTCATAATGAAAAAGATATATATATATTATATATGTCGACTATCGATGCAATCCACGTAATCTATGTTGTACCTGCAATGTACAGCCAGTTGTTTGAAGAAACGAATTGAATTGACTCAGCTATCGAGCTATATAAAAGCTCTTGATTATTATAAATTATATATATTAATAATAATATTAATAATATTAATATTATTATATAATACTCCAAAGGCACTCCAAGCCGCTTCAAAAAATATTCATAAAAACTAGCGCGAATTTGAAGCAAAAATACTTACTGCGCATGCGCAGCGGGCGGCGGTGGAATACCGTCTTCTACCCTGAACGCCTCGTAGTAGGACGGCTATTGAAAAGTGGGCGCGGTCGTGTTGTGGCCTTCTACTCAAGTTCGCTCTGAATAGAGTAATAGCCCTGCTGGAAGCAAACTTCACGCGTGTCCAGAGAGAAGCGCGGGTCTGTCGCGTGACCGGCGTGACGTCGCGTCAGCCCGTCAGCTGAGTGACCGCCGTATCTCTACTCTAGTCTCTACGGTCTGGTTGAACCTGGTAAGTCTGGTAACAAACTTGGCCATATGCAGGTACAATTTAACATTATATCCGTACCAGCCTGGCTGATAAGAAATGGTCACTCTGCATAGCCTGGCTGGTAGTGGTAAGATTCTAAGATTTATTTACCTGGTGTGCTGTTATGGGATACCAGGTCTTACCTGGCAAGCTTAGGATCAAAATTTCCCTCCCCCTCCTCCTGCCTTAAAATATGCGGTTCGCTAATTTTTTTTTAGTATCAAAAATCATTTTTTAATTTTCTATATACGAAAAAGTACAGAAAGAATAAATTTAAAATTTTTATTTGGATTTAGATTTTAGATTTAACGCTCTGCGGCAAATGTGGCTAAACCACGGTGGCTCGCAATATAGTGCTCAACGCACTCTTAAATCCCCCGTAACTCTCCGCCCCCACCACCTCGGACGGCAGGGAGTTCCACTCCCTCACTGTTCGGTTTATGAAGGAATACTTTCCCACATCGCTTCCACTACCCATGAACTCCAGCTTCCACTGATGATCCCCCCTCCCAATATATCTACCTTTCCTAGTTCTATCGCTAAACTCGCTCCAACCTGCCATCTCCCTATTAACTTTAAACAAATTTCCTAATCGGTTGTACCTTCTCCTTTCCTCGAGTGGCTCCCACTCCAAAGTCTGAATCATTTTCGACACGCTTTCATAATCTTTCCACACCTTTTTGTCATCTGCAACTAATCTCCATTTTCTCATTCTACCCATAACTCTTGTAGCAGCCCTCCGCTGAACCTTTTCCAACTCCTTCTTTCCAATCTGCCTATATGGGTCCCACACACTACATGCATACTCCAGTATTGGTCTCACTAAGGTCTTATAGGCCTTGTCTCTGACAAATACAGTCGCCCCCTTCAGATTTCTCATAACAAACTCCAAATTTCTCCTTCCCTTTGACGTTACATACCTAATATGTTCATTCCAATTCAGCTCTCTCTGAAGAACCACCCCAAGGTATTTATATTTATCCTCCTCCCTAAGTACCTCTCCTCTCATTAGGTATACTGCTTCTTCTTTTACTCTTTTCCTACTAAAATTAACTACCGAACATTTGCCAACATTAAGACTCATACCATTTTTGTCCACCCACCTACCTACAGTGTCTAGATCTTCCTGCAGCTTCCTCTTATCTTCCTCATTTACTATTTTCCTATACAATACACTATCATCAGCAAACAGCCTCATTAAAGAATCTACTCCCTCCGGCAAATCTTCAATAAAAATCAAAAACAAGATTGGTCCGAGGACGCTCCCCTGCGGAACTCCTGAGGTCACCCTAATCTCATCCGAAAAAGTTGATCCAATCTTCACTCTTTGGACCCTATCCCTTAAAAAATCCTGTATCAAGTCAACCAAACATTCATCAAGCATACACTTTCTCCTTAATTTATCTATCACGATGCTGTGCGGAACCTTATCAAAAGCCTTCTCAAAGTCCAGAAACACCGCATGCATTTCCCCTTTACTGTCTAAGCAATCTGCTAGTTGCTGCACAAAACCCAACAACTGGGTATCACAAGAATAATGTTTTCTAAATCCGTGTTGCCTTTTGCTAAGAACTTTTGGTTCTCTAGCTCTCTCATCATAAACCGAACAATTACTTTTTCCATAACTTTGGAAACCACCGAGGTCAAGCTGACCGGTCGATAATTTTTTGCTTCACATTTAGCACCTCCCTTGTAAATTGGAATTACCCATGCTTCCCTCCATCCATGCGGTATGATGCCTGCATTTAAAATAGCCTTGAACAAAAACATTTGATATCTACAATGCATACTTATATTAAGCTTTAAAAAAGCTGCTGATACACCATCTGGGCCAGCTGCCTTTCCTGTAGTCAGAGACTTTAGCGCCCTTTGTACATCTTTGAACCTAATTTTAAATTTCTTCTTATCACCCAAATTAGCATTACCGTTAGAATTCTACAAATGATACATTCAAAACTTGTTTTGACTTATTGGAGGAGGAATAGCTTAGATGATAGAAAAAAAAAGTTAACTGGCAATTAAGCGACGTTCTACAAGCTGTATTTGGTTTTAATCGATCATAAGTATCATCAGGACCTCCCAAATCAAAATTGCCCGAAATAGGTGACTTAATTGTCCTTACACTGATCCTCGCCATCTGTGCGAGTGGCGCTGCAACTTCGTGTACGGTCAAAGCATGTAGAAACGAAATAATACATTGCGAAGATGGGGGAAAAATTTTGTGAACCGCGAGTTAGGTACGAAAGAAAATAAAAAGTTAACATTTTTCACTGCCAAAACGTGGTATAACTATTCTAGTTTGCTTCAGTGCAATTGTTTTCACCCTAGCACTGCTCAATTCCAAATACTAGCGAGATAAAGAAAACTACCTCGGGCCACCGCGGCTCGCCATGCTGCCAAGCGATTCTGCGATTGGTTGACCACAGAGCAGCCATTGATGGGTTAGAACGACATGATGTCATGCTGTCAAGTGATTAGTCGACTTTGAACTGCAAGTTGCAAAAAGTTGCAGCGCCACTCACAGATGGCGAGGATTAGTGTAAGGACAAGTCACCTATTGCTCCATGGGAACATCCCGAAATTCCGTTTTTTTTGAGTAAAATAAGCAGTACAAACTAAAAATTACCATACAGTCCAGTATGAAAATAAAATTACAACAAAAATGTTTTTAGAATCTCCACATTACGTACTTTCTGAATATGTGCAACTTTCTTCAATTAATTAAAATTTTGAACCCTAGCTAATTAATTAAATTTGTAAAATTATCTAATTTTTGGATGTTCTCTTTATATTTGCTTGCAAAATAATTATGTTAGGGAGAAATGTTTCAGACAAAAGTTGTAGGCAATAAAATTATTTATGCATTTTAATTGGTAGTCACAATTTTTAATTTTCGGGTAGCCATTTTTAAATTTGGGGGTGTTTTTCACCTTTCCCGTGCTCTCTCCAGCCACTGCATGCATGCACCATTGAATTATATGTATTAACTGGCATAAATCGGTAGATATATCTATAGTGAAGATTTTATTGCAATTAATTTTAATTAGGGACGAATATGTATTAAGGTCTACGAAATTTGAAAATTAAAAATCCGGGACACTCAAAAAAAATTTTTTTTTTTTTTTTTTTTTTTGTAAAATATGTACGTAGTAAATAAGTGATATCGTTGACAAAGTGAATTGATAATTATTTATTATTTTACTATAGATTGCGTAATTTACAGTCCATGCAGCAACGTATACAGCTGTGCTATATACGTTATATTATGTGCTATAAGCACATAATATAAAATAATTCATCATGATGCAGTTATGTATAGAATAAAAATATTTCTTTATTTGTATCAAAAAACGCTTTAAATATTTACTCTTTCATACATCTGAAACTAACACACTAATTTTTATTTATCATCCCTTGTTCATGTCCGAATATTGTAATTAACGCAATTAGATGACAGTGGGAGTTTTATAACGAATCGCTGTTTAGTAACCTACTTCATCATTCCTTTTCTTCTAATTTTGCTATACTATTAATAAAAAGAAAAACACAAATTTTGTTCATTAAGCGTTTTGCATAATACCTATAAAAAGGAACTTAAAATGCTAGAAAACAATTATTTTTGAAATGTACATTAAAATTTATAAATTTCATCACGTCATCACTGACTGATCAGCACGTCTTCATACTCATGGTGCATTTTTTTCCCAGCTAAATAAATAAATGTAGTGAGTTTTTGTTGGAAACCGGAGGCACCGGAGCAACTATACTGCAACCTGATTTGTTAAGGCGTTTTGTTAACTAGCATAAATTGGTACATAGTGAAGATTTTACTGCAATACTGGGTTCAATAGTTAACTACGATTATCATCGAATATTTAAAATATAAATAAGATATAATAATGTTACATTATATTGTAACGTCGATGACAGTGTACACGTGTTGTGAGTACATAATAATATTAATTATTTTCCCACATATACGTATATAGTATTAATTAAGTACAATACAAAATTTAAAAAAAAAATTAAATATTTTTTTGAGTGTCCCGGATTTTTAATTTTCAAATTTCGTAGACCTTTCTACACATTGGTCCCTAATTAAAAATAATTGCAGTAAAATCTTCATTATGTACCAATTTATGCCAGTTAACAAAACGCCTTAACAAATCAGGTTGCAGTATAGTTGCTCCGGTGCCTCCAGTTTCCAACAAAAACTCACTACATTTATTTATTTGGCTGGGAAAAAAATGCACCATGAGTATGAAGACGTGCTGATCAGTCAGTGATGACGTGATGAAATTTATAAATTTGAATACATTTCAAAAATAATTGTTTTCTAGCATTTTAAGTTCCTTTTTATAGGTATTATGCAACGCTTAAAGGCCTTCTGAACCTTTGCACAGTATTAAGTGCACGGTTAGCTTTGCTTCAGGGTGATTCGGCTGCATAATTTTTTTGGTTTCAGTAGCACAAATATCAGAGATAATAGCCGATGAAGAAGCACCTGTGACGTCACTCACGCTCATTCAGCGGCGACAATATAGGGAAATCCCTGCAAAAGATAGGTTCACTCCCGCTGCAACCATGGCCACAATTTTACTTCTGGAATTTTGAAACTTTACCAGGGCAGTCTTGATAGTATTTGTCAAATAGCCTGAAAGATTTTTTTTTATGACATTCATACAAACCGAGTTATTGTGGTAGAAAGAGGAGCAAAAATGTTGTATAGGAAAACAATGTTAAATTTTTGGCTTATCTTGCTACCGCAATAACTCGGTTTGTATGAATGTCATCAAAAAAAATCTTTCAGGCTATTTGACAAATACTATCAAGACTGCCCTGGTAAAGTTTCAAAATTCCAGAAGTAAAATTGTGGCCGTGGTTGCAGCGGGAGTGAACCTATCTTTTGCAGGGATTTCCCTATATTGTCGCCGCTGAATGAGCGTGAGTGACGTCACAGGTGCTTCTTCATCGGCTATTATCTCTGATATTTGTGCTACTGAAACCAAAAATATTATGCAGCCGAATCACCCTGAAGCAAACTAACCGTGCACTTAATACTGTGAAAAGATTCAGAAGGCCTTTAATGAACAAAATTTGTGTTTTTTTTTTCTATTAATAGTATAGCAAAATCAGAAGAAAAGGAATGATGAAGTAGGTTACTAAACAGCGATTCGTTATAAAATTCCCACTGTCATCTAATTGCGTTAATTGCAATATTCGGACATGAACAAGGGATGATAAATAAAAATTAGTGTGTTAGTGTCAGATGTATGAAAGAGTAAATATTTAAAGCGTTTTTTGATACAAATAAAGAAATATTTTTATTCTATATATAACTGCATGATGAATTATTTTATATTATGTGCTGTATATGTTGCTGCATGGACTGTAAATTACGCAATATATAGTAAAATAATAAATAATTATCAATTCACTTTGTCAACGATATCACTTAATTACTACGTACATATTTTACAAAAAAAAAAAAAAAAAAAAAAAAAAATTGAGTGTCCCGAATTTTTAATTTTAAAATTTCGTAGACCTTAATACATATTCGTCCCTAATTAAAATTAATTGCAATAAAATCTTCACTATCTACCGATTTATGCCAGTTAATACATATAATTCAATGGTGCATGCAGTGGCTGGAGAGAGCACGGGAAAGGTGAAAAACACCCCAAATTTAAAAATGGCTACCCAAAAATTCAAAATTTTGACTACCAATGCATAAATAATTTTATTGCCTACAACTTTTGTCTGAAACATTTCTTCCTAACATAATTATTTTGCAAGCAATTATAAAAAGAGTACATCCAAAAATTAGATAATTTTACAAATTTAATTAATTAGGGTTCAAAATTTTAATTAATTGAAGAAAGTTGCACATATTCAGAAAGTACGTAATGTGGAGATTCTAAAAACATTTTTGTTGTAATTTTATTTTCATACTGGACTGTATGGTAATTTTTAGTTTGTATTGCTTATTTTACTCAAAAAACCCGGAATTTCGGGATGTTCCCATGGAGCAATTTCGGGCAATTTTGATTTGGGAGGTCCTGATGATACTTATGATTGATTAAAACCAAATGCAGCTTGTAGAACGTCGCTTAAAAGTTACTCGCTTATTTTAAGAGATAGAGCTCACGAGTTCCTCCTCTATATGCAGTGCTGACATCTGAGAGGTGGGGATATGGGCAAGGTCCCTCTACATAAGGTTGGACGCTTAGGTTCACATTTTCGTCCAGTTCGCGCAGGACCAATCAGAGAAAACTGTTACTCTCGAGCCTATTTCGTGGCAGTCAGTGATTGGTCGTGACGTCACAGGCTCCAACAAAAGCTGCGCCAAGATGGCGGAGCGTCAAACCTTAATTATGTAGAGTAATCTTGGGATATGGGGATATGCGGGTAAAATGGCGGCCACAGAAATCAAATTTAGAAATAAATTTAAGGAATGAAAGGAAACTTTTTAAAGGGACTCTTCTTGCATCTCTTCCATCCATAAAACTGTAGTCTGGGATCTTTCAGTGGCTCACAGTATGCCAATTCCTGCAGGGCACAGTACATTAAACATTAAAACTTTGATTCAAAATGTTGTGGCAATCTTGATTCTGATCATTATTCAATTCGATCTTTGAAATAAATAAAAAAAACATGAAGGTATATGCTTTTATTAAATATTTGATTTTAAATTGAATGATGAGAAACATAAAATATTCAAAATAAAAATATGTACTTACCATGCAAGGAAAATAATGAAGAGCAGGAAAAACAAACTGCTGGCATTGTGTCTGCAATGATCTGCAGTTGACTTATGGTTTTTCCTTGATTATGGGTTTCTGTGAGCACAAAAGTAAATCATTAATACCTTCACCTTAGCAGCAGTGGCGTGCGGTCCATTAATGCGTTGGATGTGGCGCATCTAGGGAAAATTTGAGCTTTCTTTAAAAAATATAAATATTTTCTTTTTTAATTTCATCACGTCAAATGTCAATAAAAAAAAAAAAATTATCTTTGTCTATGTGAAAATCTTTGTTTGAATTTATTGAAGCGTTTACCGCAAAAACGTAAATGAATTCGCGGTGCAATGCAAAGACGCCCTCTTGCATGAAAGCGGTAGACTCCCTCAGCTTTGTTTTCCCCATGCATGAATCTACATTTCCCCTCCCGCGCCCGTTTTTTCGTATAGTTTTATCATCAAAGAAAAAGATGAGCTTTCTACCGATTTAGGAGGTGGGGGCGAGCTTCAGTCCTGGGAGGGAGTTGAGGGAGGGGAGCGACGACGATCGAGGAGCCGATGTTTTTGCCTCGTGGATCATCGTGGATTATCGTAAATTATATGCTGCCGGGAAAAAAATATAAGATTTGAAAACTTTGTCTCTTATTTTTAAAGCAAAACAAATATATAGTTTCACAATTATGAAATCCACACTATAATTATTTTAAACGATTAAACTCATGTTCTTAAATTGACTTTACCTTTCAAAACAACAAATTATTTGAAACAAATTATGTACCTTAGAATTCTTAGAAAATAAAATATTTATTTATTGACTGCTATCCTGATCAATCCGCGTCGCGGATCACAATTAGAATTTATTTATTTATTTATTTATTTATTTATTTATTTATTTATTTATTTCACATTAGATATCAGTTGATACATTGTGACTACATACTAAACAAAATTAAAAAAAAAAGCTGTAAAAACAAAAAACAAAATTAGTAATACAATATATCATATAGACAAACATCAAAATACCACAATTAAAATAACAATATTAATAATTACAGAATTTATGGTATATATACAAACAACATAACTATAGACAATTTTCATTTTGCATTTGCTTAATAGAATAATAATTTTTTTTAATAAGATAGGCAAACACTTTTTTCTTAAAAACAGGTATACTTTCGATTTTCTTTAGACAGTCTGGTAGTTTATTGTACAACACTGAGCTAAGATAACAATGGTCTCTTTTAGTTTTAAAACAAGTTTTCAGTTTAGCATAAATATGTATTGACTGCAGAGAATAAAATGTGTATTTTTTTTTTTCACGTATTGTAGCTGTACATATAGTTGGAATCACAATACAAAAATTATACGTATTGTATTTAGTGAAAATATTTATATTATATATTATGTGCTCGATCATGAATATAACTGTCATACGATCGATATAAAAAAAGACATTACCGACAAAAAATTTAACTCGTCTTACAAATTGATTTAAAAAATTATTTGTGATTGATTTTAGAATTGTATAAAACGTCGAAATATAATATATTTTTGTGTTATTTATATACTTAAAAAGTCGTCTGCCACGCCCCCTTTTTTAAAAAAATTTCGCCTGCGGCAGGCTATCCGGGGGGCTCCGCCCCCCGGACCCCCCTTTTGCTGTGTCCAGTCCCATAATTTTGCCGCCGCATTACTGCCTGCTAAACCCACCACATGCCACTGCTTAGCAGTATGATTTATTTATTACTGTTAAGATGTTTTTTTACCTCCAAAGTCACTTCATAACACAATTTTCACAGTAAAACAGGTCATTTTCACGGTTGTTGACATCTTCAATCACTTCCATATGTTGCTATGAAAATGCTATGATGCTTCACTTTTTCACCACCAGGTGTCAGTGACTAATAAAAACGACTGAAAATTTATATTAATTTTTAAATAAATTATTAATTAAAATAAATCAATTCATTCCATAATTAATGTGCACAAAATTTTTTTTTTTTTTTTTTTTTTTTTTTTTTTTTTTTTTTTTTTTTTTTAGTATTTTGGTAAATTCTCATCAACAGTCGATCCACACAGTATAAAAATTAAATTATATAATTAATCTATATTTACAGTGTATATCAATAAATTATTTAAATAATTTATGTATAAAGTATAAATATAATATATAAAATATTATTATATTATAATTAATATGTTAAATAAATAATATTTAAAAAATAATAATAATTTAGTATATAGTTACAAGATCTTCTGGTAAATCATACCAGGCAATACCAGACAGTGGCTGGTATTGCCTGGTATGCCCTGGTTCGGCTTATCAGCATTTCATATATGATGGCTGGTAAGAACTGCAGGTACGGCTTTTACCAGCACTGCTGGTTTAGTGCTTGTAAGAGTCTACCAGCCACCTTACCAGGTTCAACCAGACCGTAGAGATAGGGCGCGTAAGAAAAACATTGCACCTTCCAAATTAATTAGCTCCGGTAAGTCAAAATTTGCCATGTTGTGATATACTTTTTCAGAATGGGCTCTTTTAGAGCTATTTGGAAAGTTAACTTTTTTAATCATTATCGTAACTTATTTTTATTATAACCGTTACCCATTTTTTTATGATATGCATATTACATATAATGCATTAATTATAGCAAATCATACTTTTTATATCATACATTTTACATGCAAATTATGCATAGATAGTTATATGCATTTATACACCGACAGTTATGATTACTAGCTGCATGTACATCAGTATCATATACTGTATATCATAATGCATATACCCAGTAAACACAACTCTGTCGGTCCAGTGCTGATCGAGACTCTTGGGCTGGTACTGTGCCAACATGGCTCCGAAGTGCCGGTCCAACACATTTTTGACACCCTAGCTGTGTTTACTGGGTTATAGTGATATACATGTATATAATATGCACCCCGTAGTATGATATGTTTACTGACACTCGCTCATCGTAAATTGTTACAGGGAATTTGTTGTATGTATATTTGCATATACATTAGATTATATATTAACTAGCTCTGCATCTTGACATGATAATTTTAACTGATTACATATATACATTGTTATATGATGTGTTTAGCGTACTGAAAATGGCAACTCGATGGGGCATTGTAAGCGCTGGCAGAATCAGCCATGATTTTGTCACATCCCTATCTGTCTTGTCACCTGATGAACATCAGGTGGTAGCTGTAGCAGCTCGAAGCCTCGACAGAGCCAAGGAATTTGCTGATAGTCATGGTATCTCCAAGGCTTATGGAAGCTATGAGGAGCTTGCAGCAGACCCGGACATCGGTGAGTGTATAAATCGGTTTGTTGTATAATAAATATTAATACACTAGTACATCACGTACATATTTGAATTGTTTATGGCAGACAGGCACAGTTTTAGAATTTTACTTCCCCCCCCCCCCCCACACACACACACACCCAACCCCCTTCCCCAGCTCCTAGATAGAGTTAATGAATTACTTCTGATTCTGAAGCATTGATTGTAAAATGTTAAGTCCTGATTTAAAATGTCTGGGATTTATTTTGTTAATTACAAAGTCAGGCTAAAAGTTTGCAAATTTTGAAACCTGCTTTTATTGTCATGCTGCAGATGTGGCATACATTGGCAATGTGAACTGTGACCATTTGGCGGCCAGTTTGCTGATGATCAGCCACGGCAAGCACGTGCTGTGTGAGAAACCGCTTTGTCTGAACAAGTTCCAGGCACAGAAGTTGGTTGATGCCGCTCGTCAGAAGAAAGTTTTCCTGATGGAGGTGTGTGTCCTCTTTACTAAGACAAAGTGAGGACGGTGGAAGTGACCTTAAATATTTGGATTTACAGGCGATTTGGTCCCGGTTCACTCCAATCTATGAGAGACTCAGGAAGGAACTAGAAGACAAAACCATAGGTGAACCAGTCAATCTGAATGTCACTTTTGGATGTCTTATAGCTGCAAAGGAGCGAGTGAAGTGAGTGCGATATGGCGGGTATTAGTATTGATTGTTGCAATGATAATATTGAACAATTGAGTATATACTGTCATTATGTTCTCCAATGTTGTAATTATAATAATTTTGTCAATTCAGAATATTATCAACTACTGAAACATTCAAAATCAGACTTTGTTAATTACAGTACCTTAATTAAGGATTATTTTACTTACATTAATATGTGTTTCAGGCTGCGTGACCTTGGAGGGGGCAGTATCCTCGACATTGGTGTGTACTGCTTGCAGCTGGCCATGCTGGTGTTTGGTCGCTCCCCGCCCTTGCAAGTACGAGCCGCAGGAACGGTGAGCGTCCCTCAGGGTGTGGACGAGAGCTGTGGTGTCGTGCTGCTGTATGAGGGAGGGCGGATGGCCAACATCACCATTGATGCTCGCATCAAACTGCCGAATGAGGCAGTCATCACGGGGACCAAGGGCTCCATCATGGTCAGTCACCTCACTTGGCGAGAGGGAAGTTAAGATTTTAAAGTTAAAACATCCCAGAAAATTGCCTTGAAAAATATATTATGACTTTGATGATTGTTTGAACATCTTAATTGTTATGAAAATACTGTATGACAATTATTTAAGCAAGGACTACTGTGAAAATAATGTTATTCCTCCCCTATTTTGTTTAAATATAATTATGTTGCTAAGGATATTATCTGACTGAATTATTAGTGATACCTAAAAGTTCTTTGTTACTTTTTTGCAGATTCCTGACCCATTCTGGTGCCCTACACAACTTGTGACACCCACGGAGACTGTAGAAGTGGAGCTGCCGACTGCCAAGGACAAGTTCAACTTCCAGAATAGCGTGCAGCTACGCCATGAGGCCCAGGAGGTGCGACGCTGCATCCTCGCAGGTAACTTCCAAGGTCACTTAGACGACACAATTATATTTAAGTAATGATGTGTCTATAGATGGGAAGACTTTTTTTTTTTTCAATCTTAAACAACCAAATTAAGGAAAATAAACCATTTAGGTTGTGATAATCTTATTAAAAGAAAAGGATAGGAATAACCAGCAAGGCCTTACCGATCGAAAGAGTCACAGCAGGTGAAAATTCTTGCGGTCACAGAGGTTCACTCGAAAGTTTTTACATTTTTGAAACGTTTCGCATCTATAGATGCTTCTTCAGTCACAAGAAGAAGTAGAATGATTTGACTGTTGGCTTGCTGGCTGGTATGTACTGAAGAAGCATCTCCACGATGCGAAACATTTCAAAAATGTAAAAACTTTCGAGTGAACCTCTGTGACCGCAAGAATTTCCACCTGCTGTGACTCTTTCGATAGGTAAGGCCTTGCTGGTTATTCCTATCCTTTTCTTTTAATAAGATAATCTTAAACAACCGGTAATCAATTTTTTTTTAATACACTAAACATTTGTCAGTTATTCAGTGACACCCTCAACCGCCATTTAAATTATAATGTGATGAATTTTCAAACTTACACTTTGCATTTATGTGAAGGATGTAAGAATAAGCCACCCTACTATATCTTAATATAGTAAAATACGATTTGATTTAATCATATCTCTATTATGTGTGTCTAATGTATCACAATATTTTAATGGTATCATTGCAACCAGAACATATTCATATAAAAAAACAGCTATTGGCTGGCAGTAGAAATTCTTTAAGTAGCTAATTAAGCTAATCCTTGTGCTTGGTACTTATGGTTGTTACTGTATATAATTGTTAATGTGCCAAATTATTGCAGGAGAGACGGAGAGTCCCCACATGTCGCTGGATGACTCACTGGCGCTGGCATCTCTCGAGGACCAGTTGCGACGCCTTCTTGGAGTGCAGTTTGCCGCAGACGTGCAGTAGAGAAGTGTGCTGACAGCTCGAGCACAAAGTATATAGCGTAGGTGGTCCCTTACTTAGTTCCGAACTACCCTCAGTACAATACTCCTACTTCAAATTGCAATATATTTTGAATTACTTTGTACTATATTTAAAAAAAAAATACTAATTTTTATTAGATGCAAAAGTAATCTTTAATCAATTTAAATATTTTGATAATGTATTAAGATTTAAAGTAAGTGAAAATTTATAACTCCTTGCGAGTACGTATATTTGTTTCTTAGGTGCTAAATGAATTTGGCTTCAAAAATTCGCCAATTTCAAGATTTAAAATTTTGTATTCATTAAGTTGTAAAAAGGAAAAAACAATTTCATGATTATTTTCCATAATCATGATATTTTTATTCTCAGATTTCAATAAAATCACTGCTGCAAGGGTGTCATTGTAAAAAACTAATATTATTTTTATTGTTTACATGTGGGTTATATAAATAGTAAGTGTGATGATTAGTTCCAATTAAATACTGTATAATATAATTAAGAAACTAACTTAAATAGTTGAATACTCTTTTCTGTTTTAGAAGCTTTTAGTATTGCATATACAGTATTTTATTTCTACTCGTTAAATCTGCTTCTGCAACAAAGGTGTCTTAAATCTCAGCTTATGTGGTTCATATTTTTATATTGTTGATGGCAATCAAATTGCATGTCTACCTCAATTTTAAGCTACCCTGAAGCATTTCTATCTGATTTCATGATCTGCATATGTATTCTGAAACATCATCTTTGATTTATTTGCTTGAGGGTATCATTTCTGGCAAACATTAATTAATTTGTGATAATTTTTTAGTGTGTCATGTATAACTGTCATATAACATTTACATTGGATTGAAAATTTTAATATCTTAACTTGTTTTTAATTTTTATTGTAATTTTAAATATTGCAAAATTTATAAATTTTGTTAAGTCAAAAGAGAAATTGTGATATTTTTTTTTATTATTAATGGTGTTCAAAATTTTACTATATTCAAAGATAGTACTATCAGAACCAAAAAGGTGTACCCCTCTCCTTATGGAACTAGTATGCTATTCAGGGGTACACCTTTTTGGTTCTGATAGTAGTTACTAAAATATTTTGTGATTTATAACATTTTTGTTAAACTTACGTTAGTTTTATGTTTGGGACAATAAACTGCCTAGTCTTGGTTACATAAATTCTTTTTATTTTACATTTTTAAAATGAAAATTGTAAATCGTTGAGTGCATGGATAAGACATGAAATCATACGTTCCATCCAGGTCACAATTAATTAAAACATCCTCCCTAATTTTTCTAGCTTTGAATTCATATAATGATATACTTATGAATTTGGTAGTGTTGCGATTTAAAGGGATGAATTTTTCAAATAATAGAAATGTAATGAAAATGCTTCAATTTTTTTTTTTTTTCATGTGGTATTTTATTTTATTTTAAACTAGGGAATAAATTAAATAATTTCTATGGTGGTATTTGTTATTTAATATAATCTGGAATATTTTAAATCTTTCCAACATCATAAGACTAAAAATTATAATTTATTGGAACAGTATATATGTCTTTATTATATTCAAAATGTCAATCAATTCATTTGCGCTTCCTTAAATAGCAAAAATAGCTTGCCTCTTGGGTAAAATATAACAATTCTTAAAAATATAAACTGATGAACAATTAAGAAGGATATTACACATTCATTGTTTTATCTGGCAACATTTAAAGAACATGGCAGACCTACTTTTTTTGTTTATTTAAAATGATAATTATTTTTATAGTCATATTATTTAATGATATGCATAAACAGTATACAATGGAAAATATCATCTCTTGCTTATGAACTTGCCAACCTTCATCTTTTCACTAGTTATTTCTTAATTATTAGTGTTATGAAAACATATACCTCTCTGCCATCAAACAAATATGAAACTCACCACCACCTACAAAATATTAGTGACAGAAGACTTTGGTAACAAATCTGCAGTGGGTATTTCTACGCAAATTTTTCTCACTAACTCGCAACAATTATTAATTCAGATATGATTTTTGTAACTATATATGTAATACAAATTATGAAGTTGTGCAACTCCTGTCTATCCAATTAATATATGATACTGTCAGCTTCAAAACTAGATTTTATCACAATTAACACTTGATAGGTATCACAAGTGCTAGCTGTTTATCTGGTTTGGAATCTGACGGTCTCATATGTCAATACAATAATATATGATGGCATCAAAATCAAGCACCTTATTCTAATCTTCAAGATTTTTTTTTTCTTTTTCTCTTTTATATTGTCATAGATATGCCCACAGCAAAATAATAGCAAAGCAATATAAAAAAAAAATATTTTCATTCAATTAAAAAAAAAATTTATAACTGTAACAATTTATATCATCATGCCCTGCAAACTGAAGTTTTTTTGGCACTAATGATTAAAATGCAGGTAAATAATAACACATTCTTTAAAATATGCCAAGATACTCTAAAATGTTAAGTTAAAGTAAAAGTATATGAACCGAGGTTTAATAAATAACAGGTGACTAGATTCGTATTGGAGTCGTAAAATATATGGCACATGAATTACAAGGCTTTTCTAAAATCTAGTAGATAATTTTTCATTGCATGGTTATTTATATGAATGCTTTTGACATCATAAAGCTAAAATAAAAATAGCTTCACTAGCTTAACTTTTTCTAACACACTTTATAATAAAGGTTTGGTAACATTAACATCATTATAATAGCAGAGAACAATATATTACATTATAAAAATTAATTAAATTATATTTATTTTAGCAAGAATATATGCTACAACATTATGATTTTTACTTTATATATTGAAGTTTATTTTTTCAATTGTTTTTTCCAATCCGGTTTTCAAAAGTTCAAAATAAAAAGTCTGTGACTTGCAATTATACAATGAATTATATGTATACTGATGATCAATGAAGTCCGCCCTATCTAGAAATGAAAAGACGACATAAAAATATTTTTGACGAATAATGCAATTTTCAAGAAATTCAAGTGAACTCTTCAGCTGAGCTGCATGGATGATTTCAAAGTAAAGTAGCTTCAGGAGTTCATATTTCAGCCATGCAATGAGGGCAACAATTTTAAAGCCAGAACACTGCCAAGTACATGTGCCAGAACTGTCATCAGAAGTTACCCAGGCTGTGTACATGGAGAAAATGGTAAAATTTGCAGCACTGTATATATACATACATGATTTTTCTGCAAGCTAACTGCATTTTGTCAAAACATTCTACAAAGGAACATTGAACAATCAAACCAGCAAAACTAGAAACATATACAAGTAATTAGGCTTGTTGATTTCAACAGCCCATCTTCAACTTTTGATAAGAATTGTAAGAAATTCAATAATAAACATTTCTTAAAATGTGGGAGATGGCCAATTCAAAACAATTTGGACTCCATTTTACTAAAATAAAATTTAATTAACAAACAAAAATTTAAAAGTTATGAAAGTAATTACAATTTAATTAAAAAATAGTGGAAAAATATTAACCACATACTTATAGGAAAGAATAAAACTGTAAGAAATATAAAATAGTTATTTTTTTGTTGTTGTTGTTGAATCTGCTACTTCCAATTTTATAATTAAAATAATTAGCAGAGAACAAAAAGTGCACATATATAGGCCTTTACATAATTTTAAAACTATTGCTTTAACAAAATCAAGCACAATTAATACAAAGAAAGAAGAAATGTTCATATAAAAAAATATCAGAAATATCACTCACATTCAAGAATGATAAAGTCAGCATAAATAACATAATTATGCATTTTTTCTATGGCACTATGAAGTTAATAAATCATATAATACAAAATACAGTAAGATGAGAAGGGATATATATTTTTCAAAAAGTTGTAGCATAATTAATCTTTTTTATGAAGTATTAGCTGCAAGCATGTACTTTATTAATATCAGTGGTGTTTAGATTCATTGTAATAATATATTTTTTATATTCACGTTTTGCCTATTAGTGAAAGAATTTAATTTTCTTAAATTTAGAATTGAGTAATTATATGCAAGTGTTTTTTCCTTTTTTTTTTTTTTTGTACAGATGTACACATTAAATTTTATTAAAACTGAGCAGTGTGGCATTAAACATGCAGGGAAAAAAATTAGGGATGGGGGAGACATTTTTATTGGGGTTATAGCTAGGGGATCGGGAGATAATAAAAACTTAATAACTAATTGGGATTGGGAGATTAATATCTTAAAGGAACCGCTTCGCATGCGCCTGACATCATAAGGCCCACATCACTTTACGGGCTCCTTGAATGTTCACTAATGGAATTTGTAGAACATGGAAGGGGGGATTTATTATTATTTTTTTGCGCTGGTAAGTTTGACATTACGTATTTATAAAACAATAAAAACACAAAAGTTGAAGCCATTTCCCTCCTTCAAGAGGTGGATGGTAAATGGGAAAAAGACCAGTTAATTAACCCACAGCTCATGTACTTCTCTCTATATTGTGGCCATATACACAGAGATAGCTACACCCCCCCCCTTCAAATATGACCGAGAAGTCTTAGAACAACTTGCATTTTATTATTACTCTTTCTCTTAGTAAGTCCCACATCTCAGAGGCATATATACCAACAGACAGAGATTCAGTGAAACCTGAGTCAATTTGCTGCTTCAGATCAAGACAATCATCCTCCAGTCTGTGCCTGGCATGTTAAGCAAGTAGTTCATGTGATATATTAATTGCTTCATGTTTCAAGAGGTTATATTATCTCAAAAGCTTGACCCCATTCATGCAGATAATTTATCATATTGACCACCGTAGGAAACTTGATCTTTATACCATGTCATAAGCCATTAATAATTATTTGAATTATTTTAATAACCACCTGAAGAAGCAATTTTTATTGTTTTCAAATATTTTAACAAATAATTGATTACTAATTTCAGTTCGACGTTCTGCCAACAAAATATTATATAATCTCCAGGTACTTTTCTAAAATGACTCTAGTCTCAGATCTTTAAATTACACTCAACCAGTCAACTACATTTCCCCAAATACATGTTTTTATTTTATCTAGATACGTTAATTTATCACACAAACCTAATCAAAATTTACTTCTTTTAAACAACTAAACATTTGAGTCAAGTATAAAAGCTATTGAGAACATAATGCTTGATCATTTTTAAGCCCAATTTCTAGACTGCAGTCTAAAACCTATGTAGATAAATTTGATTGATTGCATTGATTTAACTAATGCATATATAGTAATATAGTATATTGCACGTTTCCGTTTTTAAATTATTTTGTAATTAATGTACTAAGTAACACTGTAAAAATCAAGAAGTCATAATATAGTCATCATTAATTACAATATAATGCTTTGAAATAATTGTTTGGTAAATAGCTATATTTAGCTTCTTTAAGATTATTCATCATGGAAAACAAGATATCTCAGGTATAATTGCAGTTAAAATACATAGTGGCTCATTCATGTGTATCATTTTTAAATTGCTGTAGTACAATTGAAAGTGTATTCTAAGTGTTAAAGTGATCACAAATTACAATAAGATGAAGAAATTTAATTTTAGCTCAAATTATCATCCCACAAATCCCAGCCAATATTTTCTATAATTATTTTCAAACAATTGAGAGTACTCATATTATTACTTTTAACAATTCAAAAATGACACACCAAATTTTAGATAATAATACGGTAACAAATAATAATTATATATACACAAGATTAAGTCCCACAAACCAAATTGTCCACCTAAAGTTTTGTGTCTTTTATTTACAATCCAAAACTTTTTACATAGGCATACATTATTTAATAAAATGAATCTTTCTGCAACATTTCTGTACCCTTGCAAAGAGCATCAAAGGAATTGATCCAGTTTTATCTACATTCATTTTGATTATTTTATTTGTGGGACTCTTAATTGTACTTTCTTTGCATTAGCACTGGAGTACTTAAAAGACTTTAGATAACATCATAGCACTAACATCAATGCAATCAAATTAAACATCAACACAACACACTTTGTTAACACATAAAACAGAACACACACTCATACTGGCACATTTAGTACACCCGTCTTTTATGACTCATAGAACTATTATCTCTTACTTTTTTGGGGGGTATACTTAGAAGAGATTCATAATATAATTATATATATTCTAAACTACAACATTTGATTGGCTTTATCATAATATTTTTTCTGTTTAATTTGGAATGAGGACATATTTTAAATTCTATTTAAAACAAATAGGATAATATCATTGAATTATATTTTCCTTTATATTATATGTTTGGTTAAATATAGGATAAATATTTAAAATTAAATATTCTCAAATGTTTCCAGCGATGGAAATGCAGTGAAATATTAAAACTAATGGATTAATGTTTTGCTATGGAAGCAGCTGCAGTGCTAGAGGCGTGCTGCTGTCGTTGAGTTCACTGCACTTGCTACAGACGGTCCAGGTCCCTCCTATCTCTCCGCTCCCTCTCGTCATCGTCCTCGTCGTCTTCCTCGATGAGTGGCTCTGCGTTGAGCAGCAGGCTGTCGTGCGAGGGGGCCGGCCCCTGGCTCAGGATGCTCTTGGCACTGCTGCTGCCTCCCCCTCCACCCCCCAGACTTCCCCCACCTCGCTTTCGACTGCGTGTGAATACTCGAGCAAGCTGTGCAAATTTTTTCTTTGACACTGCAAAAAAATAAACAAACAAACAAAAATTCAGTTTTATAATATATACAATACAGTACTGATATTCATTTGATTTTCATGTTGTATATTATGTAACTCAAAATACATTAAAAATATTTTAAATGCAAATAATATTTTCTGATGTAAAAACATAGCATTTAAAAACACACTTTTCAATAATATGTGATTGACTAAACTGAACAATGTAACACAAAATTATAGACATTCGTCTTACTTTTTCCCATGTTTCGGAGCCGTTCCTTGAAGATAGCATCCTCGTCGTGTGGGCCAGACTTGTTGAAAGGAAATGTTCCGAGCGTTTCGTCGGGAGGACTGTCAATATCCAGAGCTGCCTGGTCTGTGGAGCACAAAAATCGTGACTGTCAGTTCCAGAACAAGTTAAAAGGTTGTACATCCGTCAAGGGCAAATCAAGCTCCAGAGATGATCCAGATAATAAGTACAATATGAAAAGCTATGCTACTTTCTGTTTTTTTTTTTTTTTTTTCAGATTTTTTAGAGTCCAGGAACTATTTTTAAAAAAAAAATTTGAAAGTCCATTTTATGACACCATGAGGATAGGACTTTGCAGTCACAAAATGGGGCATGTCCATAAAACTAAACAATTTATAATTTTTTTAAAATTGTTTCTGAACTCTAAAAAACCTGAAAAAAAATCAAAGTTGTATAACTTTGCTCCCTCTTTCCATATCTTATACACAAAATTTTGAGGTAGCATGCTTGAAAAAGTATTTTCTGGTGAATAAAATGACTCAAAACAAATGTAATTTTGAAACCTTATTGCAACTAAGTAATATAAAAATAAAAATCACGCATTAACATATTTTGCCGAGACCTTACCCTTCTCAAGGGTAGTGAGGAAGTCCTTGTTCCAACGCAGCTCAGCCATGAATTCTTCGTTCTGCAGGAAGAGGGCAATACGCTCGTCTTCGAGGTAACGGTCTAACTCAGGGTCCCCCAGGGAGTCGAGAGCACCTCGTCGTTGCTGGTTCTCTGCAAACCTCTGTTGCAGAAGTTGCTGGCTTAGCACCAGCTTCTGTGCAGACAAAAAATATGGGTCAGGGGCCTAAAGGTTTCCAGCACTGCTGTAACAAACATTCTCATGTCCGCTTGCAATCATTTATAGAGATGCAATTTATTAAATTATTTACTTAGTTGTTGGTGTTGGATATAGAGTTCCTGCTAGATATATTGTACTTATAATACTTTATACTTTAAAGTTTCAACAATCTTGAGAAATACACAGTAGTTAGTTTTGTTATCATTGTTTGGCTGGTTAAATTTAATATAGTCAATATTTTTAGAGACATTATAATGGAAGGGGTGGGGAGATAGGATCATCAACATTAAAAAACTTTCTTGTTCTCAATATAATAGTGTAGAATTATTTACTAAGTTTGTCTACATCAACATTATTAACTTCATTCTTCAATATTTTACCATTAATTTACCTCTACGCCCAAAAAAATATATAATTAAGTAAATTTAGTTCGTAATAACAATTAAATTTTTAATTTGATTAGAATGCAGTGCTTATTTAATTATGATTTATGATAGATAGACCTGTGATGTAAGTAAAATGGTGTGCACCATTGCGGCATACTGGTGAGAAAATTAAATTACATTCACCTCTGAATACAACAATGTTTCAGTGGGACTAATATTGAAGTATTATAGCACTTGTTGTAAAATTATGAGAAGATTTGCTAGGCAGGAGACTACAAGGTTACAGGGAAGTGCTAATTGCCGTGTACATTGAGTTTGAGATTGTTAGCCTTGTACATCTAAGCACCTCTTGCTAACTGCAAAAACAAACTTCTTCCGATAAACATAGAATTCACAACCCATCAGATGATGACAAGAAATAAGATAATAAACATGGAAAATTAATAAAAGCTTCATTTCATTTTACCACTAATTTATCCTTCATAATAAATCTTATGATTTAAAAAAATATTGTACAAACACACACTTGCAAATAATACCCATTAATAAAAACAAGAGAATCCAGTTACAAAGCAAAGTAGAGAACAGTGGAAGCAAAGTATTATCAAGCAATTGGAGTTTTAAGCATCATATTCACAACCACTCCACCCGGAACTTCACTTACCGTATATAAGTGATTGATTGTGATTTTATTTCCCATAAGAAAATTACAAGCATTATAAAATTATTTATTCATAAAGTATTATATGCTATAAAAGTAAACAATTCACTTAAAGCTAAGCAAAAAATAATATTATAAGCACCCTTAAGTAATTAATGAAAATAATGAAGACGTGGAATATTGTACGGTATGAAAATACTATACTATCATTAATTGTGTTTTATCAAGTTTAAATAACTTTTTACTTAAAGGATAAAGTTTAAAAATTTAATTGATTATTTAGTAGCAAGTTAATAAATCAATAAGTTACTGTGCACCTGGTACTTGTGAGTGTTGCGAGAAAGGTGCCGCAGCAAGGTGTATTGCGAGGTGGCTGAGCGATGGCGCCACCAGCCTACCCTGGTACGCCAGTGCCTGCACTGACCACGCACTGAGTGAACCAGCTCCTCCCACATGGCAGTCAACAGCACAACTGAGCGTCCCTAACTCACTGTCTCACTTTCACACCTGCCTAATTTCCAAGTCATGAATCACTGCTTTATTTGTTGAGCAAGCAACCAGGAGGAAGCGTAGTAAGTTAAATTATGTGGAGTGTATGTAAGGTCTAATTTATGATAACACAACTTACACAACACATGCAAAATTGACGCATCAAATTAGGTAAAATATAAATATTTTAAAAATCAATAATGTTATAGCAAACTAGTACTATGTATCCCAGTACAATTATATTAATGTACTGTACTGTACTATTAGAGGCGTCACTTCTTAAAAAAAAAGGATAGGATTAAAAGGGACAAGGGTTCAAATCTAAACTTTGAATAATTTTTTAGCAATATTTCTTGGCCTCTAAAAAATCTGAAAAATATTATTGTGGCATAAATTATTCCCTTCTGCATTTTGTTTTTTTTTTAAATAAACATATAAATACTGTATATAAAAATTGAAAGAATATATTTTATTATTGTTACATGTAGCAAAATAATTGCTATCAAGTGACACTCGTCATTGGCTGTAAATGTTACTACATATAAATATTGGAAACCACTAACTCACACCACTGTGTAAAAATTGACTGGAGGTTTCACTGACCTGAGAGGCAGGGCTGGAGGTTGCAGAAGAGTTCCCCGAGGCCCACGATTGTGGCGAGAGGCGCAGAAAGTCATCAGGCAGAGGCCCTAGCAGTGCGGGAGTCCATCCTCTCAGCACGTTGAGTGGTAGACCAGCAGCAGCAGCCGTCGCAGCCTCTGACCCAGCGTGTACAGGAGAGGCCTCGGAGGACCTGAATTGCAGACATGTCATCCATTAGGATGGAGCTTTGACAACTTGGCTTCTCAATTGATGTTTACATTAACTTTTTTCAAATGTTTCTGATGGTGATTTTTCTTTTCTTTGTTTCATATATATATATATATATATATATATATATATATATATATATATATATATATATTTAATTATTTTTTCCCTGTATGTTAAAATTTTGTAGTGCTGAATCAGAATTTAAAATGTAATTTGTTTATTGAACACGAATTTAAAATTTAAAATTCAGCAATGACAACTTTAACTTTAGAAATAAGGAATTTTGTATTTAGCTTTATACAGTACACAAGTTGTTATAATTGGATGTAACTTCAGTTCTAACCGATAAGGCTTTTCTTTAGGGCCTTGATTGGACTGTACTTGTACACCGTTGATAATAATAATAAAAAAATATGATTTTTCTCACTCTGTAGATATTTAATTATGTAAGAAGTTTAACTTTCACCTTTTCCTTCATTTTTTTATAACATGTGCCTAAGCAATATCTTTCTAGAGTAGCTTGTCCGCCTCACCTTGCCTCCCTGACAGGACTGTTCTTGTGTGAAGCAACAGCCGGTGGTGAGCTGTGAGGTTGAGGGGTCGGACGGAAGGGGGAGGAAGAAGGGGAGGGAGGCGGGGAAGCAGATAGACGGATCAGAGGAGCTGCGGTTGGGCCCTCTCGCTTCTCTATTTCATGACGTAATTTCTCGTTCTCGTTGTCCGTGCTCATGGCAAGCAGCTGGTCAATTGTGGCATCCACAGCTCCTTGGTTGGCACGAAGAACAGCCTGCAGGTCAAGAGTAACATCAGATGCTGCTTACAATATTTTTTATCACACAGTACTTAATTAATCAATTAAAAATTAGTGTGTTATGTACATTCACAATAATTTTTTTGTTTCATCTTTCATAAAAAGCAGGCCATTTTTATAATTACAAGTACATCCTATGTTGATTTACACCCAGTCTTTAGAAAAAAATAATCAAAAGTGTAACTACTTTCAAAACAATAAACTTTCACCTTTTTTCAACATACCATACCTAATTTATTTTTAATTTGTGAATCTACAGCTATATTTATAGTATTATAGGTTATTTCCAGCCATACAACAAAGATAAAGTTTGTAATTTTACCATAAACTGATGAATTTTTTATTAATAAAAAATATATATTTTATAATAATAATAATAATAATAATATTAACGCGGCAAATGTGGCAATGCCACGGTGGCCCGCGAATGTTCACCAACTCTCAGAGATTTCTTAAACAAATCAAAACTCTCCGCCTCAGCAACATCTGCTGTCAACGCATTCCACTCCCTCACCGTCCTGTTCAAAAAAGAAAACTTTCCCACATCACTTCTACATCTAACATGTAGAAATTTTCTTTTAACTGTGGGTTACAGGTATATTGTCATAGGCAATTTTAATCATGACTGTTTACAATGATGCATAGCTCAAAACTTTATGATAAAGTAATAAAAGCACTAAATATATAATTTCAAACAGAAAATAAAAAAATGAAACTTTATTTAACGAGATGGAATTGTGGGGACTCCTAGTGAGTGACAAACCTCAATGACTTCAGTGTCCATGTCTGGGAACATGGTCTTGAAGTCTGACATGGCCTGGTGGAATTCCAGTTGTGTTGTCTGTTGCTGCACTGCTGCCATGGTCGCAAAATTCTGTAATACGGGGAGCAGCGGTAAGTAAACTAATCATGTACATCAGAGTCTACAAAAATATAGAATAAATATCCAAATTTTCTTCAATTATATATTACAGTATTTAAATAAATATTAAGTATTCTGAAGGAACTACAAACCAACAGCAATAGTGTAGCCTAGGATCCAGAAACGTTTAAAGAAAACAGGTGTATTTAAAATAAATAAATTTATAAATATGTTGTTGTTTTTTTCCTTACTGAATTAATCTCTTCCATTCATTAAAGTGATGAACCTACTGTACTTATCAGTTAGACTATACTTTGAAAATGGTATTGCATATAATTATCATGTGTACATGTACTGTAAAAATACGTACAGTACAGTAATTTATAGAATACATGTTATTATTATAACATACAACGGAAGTGAAAAAAATAAGAAAAAAAAACTATTTTTGTGTATTTATTATAATACAAAAATAATATAATATAATCATATACCGGTATTGCCACATATCGTCGTGGTAGCGTCTAGTTGGCCAATCTCAACTTGGAAGAATTTACTTTGATTGCTGGTGTAATTTTTACAAGTTACCAGAAATAGGATTGAGATTGGCTATTAAATATATAAATAACCAATCTCATACACCACAGTATCTGTTTCCGGTGACATATATAGGAATGACATCAACAATTGAATTAAATTTTACCAATTTGAGACTGGCAAACTAGATACAACTGTAACAGCTCTTTTTGCTGTACAATAGCTACTCAATTAACTAGGGTTAGATTAACTCATACACGCGATTACCCTAAAATTATTTATTAAACTTCTATTATATACAGGCAACCGCGCCTGCCTAGCGGCAGACGCACGAGACGCTCGCGCGCTCGTGGCTGGCGTAGGAATCATTACTTGTAACTTTACTTTGCACTGCCTTGCTGGCTGACTGCAGAGTCTGCAAATTACTAAGCAAAGTCAACGAATGACCTTTGCTTCTTGAGGGGTACAAATAGGAGATGACATTACTCCCCCTGCAGATTATATTTTGCCCTCAAAATACCAAAATTTATGAGAAATAACTCTATTGCAAACAAAATTCAGTAACCATTCCTCGCGCATTTAAAATAAATCCAACAATATTTATTTAGTAACTCTTGTTCTTCGTTCGACAATTGTTTTGGGACACACCACGGCTGCTTCCTTTTGCTGCCTGGTAGACCAAAATTTCCCTGAAACCAGAAAACAAAAGAGGCGGTATCTTGGTTTGACACAGTACAACATAATTGAATTTTTAGGTTTAACTTAAAAAAAACTAGTAGTACAGCACACGCACGCAACTTGACATCAACAACTGCAAATTATACACATTTCTATCCAAAAATAAATCTTTGCAAGCATTTTATTCACTGCGGTTCATTGACCTCTCTAAGTAGCTGCATGCTCTTGCACTTGCACTTTACACTGCACTTCTCAATGTCACCGACTAAAGTTCACACAAAACCGCGTACAGGAAACTACCTTGCACTTTACAACGGATGAACACCCAAGAAGTAATACACTATTACTTTATCCAGCAATATTAATACAGAATTATTAAAAAAGAATTATTTTAAAATTATTAAAACCCACATTGAAATTTATTGTTACCCTTTGTTGGTAATTAATGATATAAATGAGCATTTGACTTGGGCTATCTGAACACTTTAAAAATTAACATGGAGAACTGAGAACATGAATCCATACGACCTCATGAATTTGCCATTTTTGCTATGAATTAGGCTGACATTTGCATCATAACATTTTCAATACTTGAACTTTTTATGATATTCCTAAACACACATACCTTATAAATGAACTTTTTTAATATTTGCACAAATATTTTAGTAAATCAAAATTTTGTTTTTAATGCACAAGTTATACATAGGATCTTTTTATAATGCAACTCACTCAGCTGGCTACGTCTTAATATGACGTTTTTATTCATATTATTGGCCTTTCGCACACATTGGAATTATTGAAGATAGTTATATAACCCTACACATTTACATCATCGTGTACTTATAATTGCAGTATTATTCACGTGTAATATTCATTTCACTTTTTACTGGCCAGATTACACGTGTCCATGGACATAAAATATTAACTTATACACTGCTTTTACTGCATTCGCGTGCTTTAATTTATTTGAGGTGACCTCTAGGAAACATCTCACCTGTATCCCCTTGAGGATTAGACATAGACTAAGTAGCATCAGCGCAATATATGTTGGTTAGCGCCCCATGCAGGGACTGGCGAATCCCAAGGCATCAACAAATTAAAAATGCTGCACATTTGGCTACAGATAATCTGCCGCCACAGAAAATCTTCAAATGCTTTTACTACTGCCCATTGTTTAACAAGTAGCTACATCGATAGCTGTACCACGCATGCCATAATTACTCTTTTACTTTCGGAGCATATCGCCACCCTTGGGCGAAAAATATGTGAAACTCAACATCGTATCACTTCCTTGATACGGAAAAACCCGCACTGGCTTGCCTCACGCTCTACCTGACGTGGTATGTTGCGCGGTCATATTTCACAATAGCATACAATTACACTGCTCCGGCATGCTACACATAATATGCGTGTCTCTATGTGCTTATTTCACTTTTACCCATTAATTGAGTTGCTTTTTCAAAATTTAACTGAATAGTTCCCTCTTATTACAGTTACCGATTTGTTACTAAAAAGTTGTGATAAAACTTTCAACTATATAGTGTAAAAACATACATGACTGCATGTGGCTCGTATTCTTATAGCATTAAAAATAATTAAGTAAAATAAACTAGAAATATTGTGGCATTATTGAACATTTTAAATTAAAATATGAGAGAAATATTTACTTCATGAAAATAATAATAAAAACTGATAATAATTATCACAGAATTGTACCACAAAAAGAACTACATAATTTTATCTCAATTAAAATAAAAATAATGCTTGAAACTGTACATCTTTTTAAACAAGCATATAAATAACTTAAAAACCAACGTTTTATCAACTGCTTAAAATCAAAAACTCGAATTAAACTCAGTCTGTTTAGAGATCCATACAGTAACCTTTGCAGGATATATACCTACAGCTAGCGGTACAAGTACTCCTTCTATTAAAAAAAACTTCATTAAATACCAAGTTCTGACATTCTACAGCCACAATTTCAACAGCTCAATTAATTAGCTCAAAATAATTTCACAGATTTTTCCTCCACGCTGACATCAAACAATTTAGTTTAAAAATTAATGTTTGCATCTTATTAACTCTCTTTTTCTTTATTTTAAATGTAAAACAAGAAAAGAAAACGTAAATAAAGGATTTGACATGTTACAATTATTTTACCATTTTGCTGGTAAAAAACAAAACATTTTTTAATGTACATTTTCAGCAATTAATTACATTTTTTATGTGTGTACTCCTTTGAAATTTAATATCCCAGCTGATAAGCAAATTTCAGCTTTAAGAAAAATCACTACTTTTTCTCTCCTTGAATTTCATCAGTATTGTATATATTGCTCACAATTCACCTCACGAGCGACAAACACCACCTGATACGAAAAATATTATTGCACGTAATTCTAGTACTCGATCATTTGCACTTTATATTTAATAGACTTTAAAAATCTCCAAGCCAGTATAAATTAAACTCTCACGAGAAAAACGCACTACAAATCCACTATTAAAACTTGTGCTTCGTTCTAAACATCGTCTTATTTGCTGTATATTTTCAATGAACGTTCACATTTATTTTTAAATATAATTTATTTTGCCTCACAATTATTGCAATCAACAAATACAATCCCACTAAATGGGAAAAAAAAACTTTGCATTTTCATTATTTATTAATTATTTGAACGAAAATTACAGTAAACTCAATGTGCCGCACTTACATTAAAACAAATTATAATAAATGTGGGTCAAACTTACCACTTTTCACTCTCTTTGACGTGGTCGGACGACTACATGGTCCGGTTGTACACGACGAAGCTCTGAATGGTCCTCGATCATGGCACCGCACTCCTCCTGGAGTCGAAGATACATCTTGGACAACGACGTGGTCCGCAAGCCCTCTCGATGGGGGATGTCTTCTGCGACGAACCTAACTGTTGCATGAAGTTGAATTGATGCGGCCCTCGAATCTTCATGATGAACGCTGAACCACGGTATTGATGATTTCTTACTTTAAATTTTTCCACGTTGATCATATATGTCTCTCTCCTTTACAAATACTGCACTTTTCCGTCGTCTGGAGTACTGTGATTAAAACAACGTTGCCCCGAAGATTAGTAAAAAAATTGTAATAAATTCTTGTTAATTCTACCGACTTATTTTTACGCGCACTTTTTTAAGCCATTAAAATGCCCACTTTATATAGTAGCTTTAATTAAAATGTTCGAATGCCATTTGAAGATATGACATCCCACTTCTCGACACCAATGTAACAGAGCTTTTCTCTGTACCATAGCTACTCAATTAACTAGGGTTAGATTAACTCATACACGCGATTACCCTAAAATTATTTATTAAACTTCTATTATATACAGGCAACCGCGCCTGCCTAGCGGCAGACGCACGAGAC